>CM038680.1:540477853-540793371 GCA_021605205.1 Aegilops longissima | reverse complement strand
TTCCTCTTGTATTGAGGGTGCCCATCGGGCCCATGCCCGCGCAAAGGTGCACTAGGGCAAGATGGATGCCCAGAAGCTTGTGACGGACCTGCTACCAGAGGGCAAGGAGCATCGCACGCCCGAGATGTATTATAAGAGTGTGTCAAGGGCGCCACTATTGCGGTGAGTGCTCCAAAGATGTAATATTTGAGTAGACTCGATTTTGCTATCCCGCGCGCTGAAAACTTAGTTCATATGCGCTAAGCAACGCTTGTTGATTTAAAATATTACCTTCAGGCGGCTGTTTATCAAATCGAGAGATGGCAAGTCGTCGGCTTCAGCCCCATGCCACGAGTCTGGGGTGTTCGGATAAACTTGAGCGCTCTTGTTTCCATTTTGGGTCCATCTAGGGAGGCGCCAACACAGCGAACAAGGCAACCGGACTTATAATGCTTGAACACTCTCTTAGCCATAGAATTCTATAATTTTAAATTTCGCGAAGCCCCTAGTCTTCGGAAGGTCAATTTGGGGCGCTATCTCACGCCTTGGCCGGACAGATCCGCTTCTCGCCTAAGCGCATAAGTCTTTAAGGACTCGCAAAAACCTCTCAAACAGCGACCTGTCTCTCGCCTCATCATGACTGCCGGTTTAGCTTTCCATCGAGGCGTTAACTCCACCGAGCTGGGCGGAATCGCGATGGTTCTCCCGGTGCTACCTTAGCCGATATAACGGAACGTAAGGTACCAAAACACGGATCCGCAAACCCAACTATTGACCCAAGACATGATTCAGAGCCGATGCATATAGTGCTATAAGTTCGGGTGCCGACTTGTGAAAGTGTTCGGACTCATCATACCGTAATGCGGGGAACATAAGCCCTGGTGTATATTAGCCGCACTAAAGTGTACGGATGCAACATGTCGTGAATGAACATATGTATGAAAAGAAATGCAATTATAAGCAAAAAGGTGCTGCATTGTTTTATTCAATAAGTGCTGCTACGAATGCGTAACGATACAAATAGTGCAATAAGCAAGGTATGAGACTGTTAAACATGTCCTCTCCGTGGGTAGGCTGAAGATAGGTGTATGAAAATGCTCGTAATGGAGACCACCAGATATTCGTTGTAGCCTTTATCCTTCCCTGGCTGTTGCATCGTGAGTTCGGCAGGTCTGCCGGACAGGGCTTCTGACAAACGGAGTCCTGTGGGTAAAAAGTAAAAGGTAAAAAGAAAAGAAAAAGGAACGACACACTTGAGAGCCCCTCGTGTGGTTGAGCCGCAGTCTGGGTGTATTGTGGTCGTGCCCCCCTCCCCATGCCCATGGCATCTTCCGAGCGTAATGGTGTATGCGAAGGACCTGTTTTGACGTTTTGCAGGAACTGGGGTTGGGGCCGCACTGCTATGCGTGCTCGGAACATGCCAGGTGTTCTTGTTGTAAGTTACTCCGGGCGCGCTTGGCTGTGTCCGGCCGCTTAACGGCCGGACTTGATAATTGCCTTAAGAGGCTGCATTGCACTTCGCCGCGAGAGTCGCCAGATGTTCCTCCGCGCGAGAGAACGCTCGTTGTTTCCGCTTGATCGCGATGACTCGAGGGCCTGGCATCTTGAGCTTGAGGTATGCGAAAAGCGGCACCGCGCTGAACTTTGCAAATGCGGTACGTCCGAGCAAGGCATGATAGCCGCCATGAATGGGACTATGTCAAAGATTAACTCCTCGCTCGAAGTTATCCGGGATCCAAGACCACTTCCAGTAATTGAGCCTGTATAATTGGCTTTACACTGGTATGACGCCTTTAAAGGTCGCTTTTGGTAGGTTTAATCCTTGAGGGTCTATGCCCATTTTGGCGACCGTATCCCGGTAAAGCAGGTTCAGTTGCTGCCGCCGCCCATCGTGACTCGTTAGGTGAAATCCATCTACGATTGGGTCTAAGACCAGTCTGGCGAATCCTCCGTGGCGGATGCTGGTGGGGTGGTCCTTCGGTCAAAAGTGATCGGGCAGAGGACCATGGATTGAACTGGGCAACTGCTCCATCGCGTAGACATCCCCGAGTGCACACTTCCGCCCCTTTTGGGTATGTGCGCTTGCGATATCATGTTCACCGTCCGCACTGTGGGGGAAACCCTTCGCCTCTATTGTTCGGGCGGTTGGGTCTCGTCCTCGCCATCGCTATGCAGCCCTTGTCATTGTTTTCGCAATTAACTTGCCTGCCGTTGAATACCCAACAGTCCCTGCTGGTGTGGTTAGCTGGCTTTTCGGGTGCCGTATCCGCACAAGCGGTTGAGTATTCGGTCCAAATTGGACGGACCCGTAGTAGTTCTTTTGAATGGCTTTTTCCGCGACCGGTTTAGAGCCTCTCGAATCCGCATTGACCGCCGATCTCAATATTGTCGCCGCACGCGGCGCTTTGTTTTGTTACGACGCTGCCTGCCATTTCGGTCCTTGAAGTCCGGACCGTCGAATTTTTGCCGAGGTTGTTGCTGCGTGCTAGCTAGCTGTCCTCACCCGCAGAAGCGGGTCATAAGTGATGTGAGGGCTGCCATGGATTTCGCTTTTCCTGTCCTAGGTGCCGGCAAGCCACTCGTCATGATGTTATGCTTGAAGGCCGTGAGGGCCTCCGCATCCGGACAAATCAACGATTTGGTTTTTCTTGGTTAAGAACCGTGTCCGTAATTGTCCGCCGATTCGTCTGCTGCTGAATTATGTGGCTTAGGTCATCAGCGTCGGTGGTCGCATATAAGTGCCCCGGAAGTTATCGAGGAATGCGGCTTCCAGGTCCTCCCAGCTCCCAATTAACTCTGCTGGCAAGCTGTTGAGCCAATGCCGGGCTGGTCCTTTAAGCTTGAGGGGGAGGTATTTGATGGCGTGAAGATCATCACCGCGGGCCATGTGGATGTGAAGGAGATAGTCTTCGATCCAAACCGCGGGGTCTGTTGTGCCATCATAGCATTCAATATTGACGGGTTTAAACCCTTCGGGGATATGATGATCCATTACTTCGCCTCATGAAGCATAGTGGGTGTGCGCGCCTCAGATCGGGCGATATCACGACGGAGCTCAAAAGAGCTTTGTCTGTTTTGTTCGCCCGCCGGACTTATCGTGTCCGCGCGACGGTTGTCGCCACGCACTGCACGCCCACGCGATCCGTAGATCGATCTTGATTGTCTTGCCTTGTCCTCCATTATATCTCGCAGGTCCGGAGCGCTCCCTTTGGCCGGTGCTTTTTGAGCGATGCCGGGTACGGTTCTAGTGAAGGGCCTAGAGGCCTCTCCGCGCGACCACGGGTGGTCGGTCAGCCGTATTGTCTCCTGGTGATGCGGGTTCATAAGCCTCCTCCTCTAATCGGGGAGCAGCTTGCGTTTAGGGTAGCTTTTGAGGGGCGCTCGAGCTCATGCTCTTCGCCGCGAGGACTTCATCCATCCGCCGGCTAGCGATCCCGATCAGCTCAAGTCGTTGCTGCTTTTTCTTGAGGCTGTTCGCCGTGGCTATAAGCCCGCGCCTAAAACGCTCTTGTTCGACGGGATCCTCGTGCACGACGAATTCATTGTCGCCGAGGCTTGCTTCGCCTTCGGAGGGAGGCATATAATCCTCTACCTCTTCTTCTGCCGCTTCTTTGAGGGCTGGCGCTCCATCCTCCCCGCTACTGGATCTTGCCGGAGTGGATTGTCTTCGCACCGTCCGGTGTATTGTTATCTCCGGTTCCGGAATCTTCATTCTTGCTGTGGCGGATTTAGAGCGGCACCACGACGCCGGCGCTTGGGCTGCTTCTTGAGGGTCATCCTCCGTTGTTCCATCGCCGCTCCCATCTTTTGGGATGTCCACCATGTATATGTCGAGGGTTTTCCAGCGTGCCTCGTAGGCACTGGTCTTGGTCGCCTCCGCATCGCCGCCTATACCGCCGATGTCTTCGAGTCGTAGTCAGCATGTCGGTTAGATCGCCGACAGCCGCTACCAAATGGGTGGTGGGTGGGCATTGAATTTCTTCTTCGTCCAGATCCCAACCTTCCCGACCGTAATCCGCCAGGCTCTTCGGATAAAGAGAGAGACTTTAGTGAATTCAGGATGTCGCCAAAGGGCGAGTGCCGAAAGATGTCCGCGGCAGTGAACTCCATGATCGGGCGCCCAATCGGATTCGATTGGCAAGGGCGCGAGGGTTCGGAGTCCGAGAGGAGTCCGCACCGGAGTCGAGGTCTTCGCAAAGGATAGGATAGAGTTCGCCTCGATCGCCGTAGAGATTAAAGCCCCGAGGCGGTGTCCAACCACTCGCCCTCGATCGGGGAATCCGCCCGATTAAGGGTCGGAGCGGATTTCGTGCGGCCTCCGTGGCACTGCTCGGCTGCAGAAATCATGCCCAATATGCTAACCTATCCAAAAGGAACTCAAGGTCCCACAAAGGATAGACCAAGATATTGAAACACTTTTGCAAGGTGGATATCATTACATCAACATTACATAATAGATGGGGATACATACATAAGGCACAAATGCCACAAGAATACATCAACATCATATACAAGAGATCAACATCCCACTACGGATGGAACATAAACAAAGCCAAACGACATCCACCCTGCTAGCCCAGGCTGCCGACCGGAACCTATCCCTTGATCAAGAAGAAGCGTAAGAAGAACTCCAACACAAGTAAACATCGCCTCACGCCATGATCATCGCAGAACCTGTACTGCAATCGGTGGTGTAGTAATCAGTGAGCCACGAGGACTCAAAGAATCCCATTACCATGGGTATCAAGACTAGCAAAGCTTAATGGGAAAGGAAGGGATAAAGTGGTGAGGTTGTAGCAACGACTAAGCATATATGGTGGCTAACGACGCAAATGAGAGCGAGAAGAGAAACAAAGGAACGGTCGTCAACTAGTAATGATCAAGAAGTGATCCTGAACTCCTACTTACGCCGACATAACCCGAAACCGTGTTCTCCTCTCGATCAACCCCAAAAGAGACACTCACGGTTACGCATTACACGGTTGGTGTATTTTAGAAGAGTTTGCTTTAAGTTTACTACAACCGGATATTAACAAATTCCCATCTGCCACATAACCATGGGCACGGCTCTCGAAAGTTTATACCCTGCAGGGGTGTCCCAACTTAGCCCATGATAAGCTTTTGCGATCAACGAAGGATATTCCTTCTCCCGGAAGACCCGATCAGCCTCGAATCCTGCTACAAGACATTTCGACAGCAATAAAACAAGACCAGCAAGACCTCCCGCGTGCCGACACCCTTATAGTAGCCACAGATCTCGCCTCGTGCCACGACCGGATGAGCAGTCCGCATAACTAAAACCAAACCCCAAGTTTTCTTGAGGGGCGCCGCAAAGACTCTAGTTTGGACCAACACTTAGACAAGCATTGGCCCGGGGCTGAATAAAGATGACCCTTGGGTTAATTACTCCCAAGGGAAATGTAGGTGGTGGTGAGGCAAATGGTAAAACCAATGTTGGGCCTTGCTGGAGGAGTCTTATCCAAAGCGAACTGTCAAGGGGGTCCCATAAATCACCCGACCGCGTTAGGGACGCAAAATCCGGGAACATAATACCGATATGACGGAAACTAGGGCGACAAGAGTGGAACAAAACACCAGGCATAAGGCCGAGCCTTCCACCCTTCACCAAATATATAGATGCATTAATAATATAAGATATATTGTGATATCCCAACAAGTAAACATGTTCCAACAAGGAACAACACTTCCATGTTCCAACAAGGAACAAACTTCATCTTCACCTGCAACTAACAAGCTATAAGAGGGGCTGAGCAAAGCGGTAACATAGCCAAACAACGGTTTGCATAGGAAAAGTGTCAAAGGTTAGAGGCTGACATGGCAATTTGGGATGGCTTGAGCAGCAAGTGATAGGTAACGCAGCATAGCGATAGAACGAAGCAACTAGCATAGCAATGATAGTAATGATATCCAGGGTAGAGGTCATCTTGCCTGAAATCCCGCTAGGAAGAAGAACGAGTCCATGAAGAAGACGAACGGATGAAGCCGAACCAAGCGTAGACGAACGAATCCTCACGATCGCAACGAAACGGGAACTAACAAGAAGAAGCACACAACATAGTAAACACACCACACATGAACAAGGCATGATGCACAACCAAGCATGATGCATGACAAAGCTACATGAAGCTACTCATGGCAAGAGATGATGCAAACAAGAGCAACACATCAAAGCAAGTTTAAATGAGGCCGGGAACAACATATAACAATTCCGGTAAGTCCTCATATGCAAATTTCGAAATTGTTCCAGATCTGAATAAACATTATGTTCAAGTTGTTAAACAGCAAGTTAAGATGCACCACAATGATCTACACGAAATTCTAGTCAAGTTACATATAAAGTTCATTAGATTCGGAGCTACGGCCTAGAAGATATGAGCAAAACAAGTTAAACATGGCATTGATGCAAAATGCATATAAACATCAAGCAAACACCTCAAAACAAGGATGCAACATGATAATATGAAACTACATGTAAAATCAAGCAAGTTTCATGTAGAGCACACTCAAAACGGAGCAACGGTTCAACACATACACATGAAACAAGTTATAGCAACAATCTGCCCAAAACAGCAACTAGGCATATTGCAAGCATCAAAACAACATGCTACAGGACCTCAACATAATAACAAAAGGCATGGGCACGAAGTACAGGTAAAGCATTACAAAACATGAACACTGAGCTATCTCCAGAAACAACTAGAACATGCTCAAAAAGACATGGCAAGATTGCATATAATATCAGGTTCACAGACTTAGCAGAATTTACAGGACATGGCAGAAATAACATCAGGTTGCAATGTTTAGAGCTATCAAACAACATGTTACAGCAAGCTATCAAGTCAAACTAGAGCATGGCATGAATCTACTCAAAGCATATAACAAAAGTCCCTTAGTGACCATAAGCCAAAAGGGATCAGAAAATACAGTTGCAAGCATGTGAACATAGCAAAAACATAAACAGATTCAGACTTGGTGCAAAACTGGAGCATGGCATAAACAGATAACAAGTAAGCATGCTGGTGAGCTTGAATCACTCACCACAGAGCAATACATGATAAACTAAGCATACATCCATCAAGAAGACATGGCATAGAAGCTATACATGGCAAGAACAACATCATAGCATACACGGATCAACTACAACAACCTTGGCAAAATTGAATAACATGTAAACAATCTGCCAGGAAACATTTTATAGCAAAAGTAGAACTCGATTGACTCAAGATATGGCACACCATAATTGCAAACAAGGGCATTGATGGATAGAGAATAACCATATGTTCAAAACATCCTTACTGAAGTATCTCAAAATAAGCATGGATCTCTCGGTAGCATCAAGTTTACATGGCATAAAAATATCAGCAAAACAGGGGCTGAAATCAGCAACATCATGAAGCCTAGTTTGCATGCTTGTTCTAGTCACCACAAAGATCACAAAAATACATGGCATACACCCCTGTAAATATGGCATGGCATATTACAAAACACATGTAGGACTCAAGTTCATAGGGTGCACACATCAATCATGGCAAAAATGACAAAAGTGCATGTTCTGATAAGAATCTGAAACTAACATCACATAGCCCTCTTCTAACAGCATTTCGGGCATCAAGATGAGCTCAAATGAAAATGATGCAATGATATGAAATGATGTACTCGTCGAGACGAACAATTTGACATATTATACGCACGAAACGGAGCTACGGATGCAGAGATACGATGCAACGAACATGGCATGATTATTGTAAAAACTTCGGGACTTAGACGATTTTCGGGGAAGGGGAAAAAGTCAACCTCGGGTTGCACGGTTTACGAGGATCGCCGGAGTGAGCTCAGGGAGGTGGCCGGCGTCGAGGGGAAACACCGGGGAGGCGGCCCCGGCTCGGATCTGGCCGGATCCGCCGGGCGGCGCGCTGGGCGGCGGCGGAGGGGCGCGGGCGAAGCGGTGGAGGAGCTTCGGCGAGGAGTTTCAGCTGAAAGTCGGGCGAGGCCCCCGCATGAAGGCGCGGGCGCCGGTCTTGTGGGAGGAGGCGGCGCCGGGAGGCGAGATCCGGCGCGGGCGGCGGAGCTCGGCGGAGGATGGCGCCGGGCGGGCAACGGCGCGCGCGGCGCGAATCACGGGCTCTCCGGCGCCGGATTCGGGGCGCGAGGAGGAGGCGGGACGAGCGGCGGCGGCGATCGGGCTGCTGGGGCCGGGCGGCGGGCTCTGGCGGGCCGCTGGCGGCGCGCGGTGGCCGGGCTACGTGGGCGCTGCGCGTTGGCGGGAGGCGGCGGTGATTGTCCTGCCCGGACGGACATGTCCGGGCGAGCGAGAGGGGAAAAACTAGGGTTTCGGGGTTTGACCGCCAATTTCGGAGGGGAGATGTTTATATAGGCATAGGGAGCTAGGAGAGTCCAAATGAGGTGCGGTTTTTGGCCACGCGATCGTGATCGAACGGCGGAGAGCATGGAGGGGAGTTTGCTGGGTTGGGCCACTTTGAAGGGTGTTGGGCTGCAATACAAAGAGCCTTTCACTTGTTACCCTGCTAACCGCTGAGTATCAAACGACCTCCAAATGACCAAACTTGACAAAGCGGTTCACGGTGCTATACTAAGGCCGCTTGGCAAACCTCGGTCCATTCCGAGACCGCTTAACACCCGCACACGAAAAAGAGGCAAAAGGGGCGCCGGAGACATAGGAGTGCCGGATTGCAAAACGGACAACGGGAAAATGCTCGATGCATGAGAAGAACACGATGCAAAATGAAATGCACATGATGACATGATAAGAAATGCAGATGATGACATGGCAAAGTGCAACACGAAGCACATGACATGGCAATGACAAATAATAATCATGGGACACCCGCGCGATCGAATCCGGGCGCATACGAGCTAGATCATGCGCGCGAGACAAGGCGGCGCTGCTTATCAGCGTCCCGAATCCGTCGAAGATCAAGTCTCCGCAGATATCGGCCGATAGTTTAAACTTCCAAATTTGACTCGACGGCCAGGGCGAGCTTTCGATCTGCTCCAGATGGCCAAGTGAATTGGCCCGCAGGCAAAGCCGCCGAACATGAAGATCTGTCCGGGAGAAAAGTCTCACCGGACCGCTGTTGTTGATGATCAAAGGAGCCATCGAGCCTATCGGTGACGACTACGTAGGAACTCTCAATGAAAGCACCAATGTCGGTGTCAAACCGCGGATCTCGGTAGGGGGTCCCGAACTGTATGCCTAGGCGGATGGTAACAGGAGACAAGGGACACGATGTTTTACCCAGGTTCGGGCCCTCTTGATGGAGGTAAAACCCTACGTCCTGCTAGATTAATATTGATGATGTGTGTTACAAGAGTGGATCTACCACGAGATTAAAGAGGCTAAACCCTAGAAGCTAGCCTATGGTATGGTTGTTGTTCGTCCTACGGACTAGAACCCTCCGGTTTATATAGACACCGGATAGGGTTAGGGTTACACAGAGTCGGTTAGAATGGTAGGAGATCTACATATCCGTATCGCCAAGCTTGCCTTCCACGCCAAGGAAAGTCCCATCCGGACACGGGATGAAGTCTTCAATCTTGTATCTTCATAGTCTTGGAGTCCGGCCGATGACGATAGTTCGGCTATCCGGACACCCCCTAGTCCGGAACTCCCTCAGTGGGTCACGCCACCATCAAAGTTGAAAATCTTCAATTTGAGTTTTTCCTCAGTTTTGAAATTCCTCAGTTTTCAAATTCTTCAACTTTGCAAAATCTTCACCGTTTCCGTCGTTTTTCTTCATTGGCTATATATATACATATATATATATATATATGGGTTTATGTCCTCTACATCATTCACTTATGGCTATTTCTTCAAGTTGCATTTTCTGCTAAGTGAATGTGATCGGACCCTTCCCCCTCTATGCTATACTCAACCCAATCTATTCACAAATTCTTCATGTGCGTTCTATTTGAAACTCGTTCAAAATCATCACTGTGTCCTTGTCAGATGAAGAAATTGCGAACGGAACTTTAAAACTAATCTTATCCAAATTTTCGGCTTTGCCGTTCAAATCGTTCCGCTTCCTACGATAGACTTATCTATTCACCCACGATCTAACACGATCTCCACTTTTCAGTACGTGGGTGACACATGTCAAGCGAATGAGAAGGGTCAGGGGCATGTTCGCCCTAAATCTTCGGGCGAACAATTTTTCACCGTGGCTATAAATAACCCCCTCTTCCCTTCCTCACTTCATTTACTCCGCTCGACCTCTCTCTCCCGCCCGAGCTTCTCAAACCCTAGCGCCGCTTCTACTCCATCGTCGCCGGTGAGGAAGAGCTTCACCGCTCGACCTGTCATTGTCAGATTTCGCTACCGTCAATGAAATCTTCACTCCGCCCGCCGTAGCTGTCTTCCTCCGCCGAGTTAGGGCGTGGAAGATCTGAACTGACGAGCTTCAAATCTACACTTCTTAGTTTGTCGTGTTCTTCATCCAGGGTAATTAAAATTTACTTTTACTGCCCTCTTTGATTCAAATTTTCTCTACAAAATCTTCAAAGGTATTTTATTCTTCAAATCCTCACACACAAAACACCTCACTAGTCATCTGTTCTTGATTCGTTTCTCTAAGCATCATTTTTCTTCAAGATTCCTCAATTGTGTGGATCCTCGATCTATACAACTATGGAACCTAAGACAAAGAACGCTTGGTGAAATTCTTCAAGGCTCACTTGGTCAAATTCCTCAAACTTATTCTTTTTGAAAAACCTTCTGAGAACGCATATGACCTCTCCAAATTCCTCGCAACTATACTCTGTTCACAGGTACTCATGTCCGCTGCTGAATCACTAGGTTCTCATCAACTTAACTCATTTGCAGCGTTCCTCGAAGAAAAGTTGCATACTTCTTCAGAGAATTCGATTGTTCAAATTCCTCAACTGAAGAATATGGCAGACGGTAAGAAGCCACATAAAGGAGGAAAGAGGCCTGAGGTCATGACTGCTTTTGAAATACCCGAGGACATCTATGCTGACTATTGCACACCTGATGAGGCCAAGTTCGGAAAGGAGAACAAAAATCAGCGCAAAGTGTGCATACAGAGGATTGAAAGGAGATGGGCAAGAGAATGGAGGGAGTACAGGTATGTAACTCCAAAGTATATGAAGAAATTCACACTTAATCCTCCATGCCCAAGAGCTCCATTGGCACTGCCAAGAAGTCAACCCCACCAAATCAAGCGTGGTGAGGATTTTCCTGAAGAATGGGCCAAGCGCCAAGCCAAGTTGGCAAGACAAGCCAAAGAAGAAGTGAGGAATTTCAATGAAGACTCTGCTGCTGCTGCTGCCACTAAGGCCTCTATCAAGCCCAGGAAATCAATGGAAAAGAAGCCCGCGCACAAGCCAAGTGCTTCACCAACTGTGCCCTCACGGCCAAGTTCCTCAGTAATGCCCTCACGGCCTGAATCTTCAAAGCCCTCACGGCCAGTTCCTCATGCTGCTCCTGCTCCTCCAAAATCCTCAGCTCCTCCTCCAAAGTCCTCAGCTGCTCCGGCAAAGTCCTCAGCACCTGTGCATCTGGCCATGTGCCAAAGGACTGCAGGCATCTCTATTGCCTCTGTGTCTCAAAGAAGTTCCTCAGCTGCACCAAATTCTTCATCAGGCCCCACTCTGCTGAAGACAAAGGCAACGGCTGGACGAGGTCCTCGGCCAAGTCCGTAGAAGAAACAGGTCTCCTTTCAAGTGCCATATGACGATGAAGCTGATGATGATGAACCTGCAGAAATCATCAGAGACAGGCAAGAAAATGCCGCTAGAGCCAAAGGCACACCTGTGCCACTGCTTTTGGATCCTAAGATGATCCTCAATTACATTGATCTCTGGCACAAGGATCCAAACACCCCTATGCCTGATTTTCATTTGACTCCTGGCCAAAGTCACATGCTGTCCCATTTCATCACTGAAGAGAAATGGAAATTTGAGAAGGCCAGACAGATCAAGAAGGCTCAGTTCAGGAAAGAGAAGTTCCCGAGGAAAAACGTTGTCAAAATGACAACTGATGAACTCATCAAAATTCAGTCTGAAATCAAAGTTCTCAGCGACAACTTCAGCCTACTATGCTGATTGGCAAGGAGCAAAGTCAGGTTTGTTAAACTGATCGAGAAGTTCACCAATGTTGCTGCTCCAACGCAACAAGAAATTCCTCAGGCTGCAGCTTCTGCTCAGCCTACTGAAGAACATGCCAGCACCGCTGATGACTTTCAGACTGCTGAAGAAAATGCTAGGTACAGGGCTGATGACTCCATTCCAGCCGCTGAAGAAACTGGCAGGGCATCCACTAGTGGTGCGCCTGAAGAAAATGAAGAAGTCAGGGCAACTGCATCAGTTGCGCCAGAGGCAAATCAACCAGATTCATCAGCTCCTCCTGCGCCTACAACAACTCCTATCCTTCCATCTGCATCAGATGTGAAGAAGACCAAGGCTGCAGAGCGAGCTGCAGTGAAGAAAAGGAAAGCATCAGCTGCTTCAGATTCTTCAGCTCCTAAGAAAATGAAGTCTATGACCAGCTCGTTTGAGAATCCCATTGATGCTATTCCGATCTCAACCATGCCATCAAAGGACCTTGTTCCTTTTGGTGAAGAATATGTGATCCCTAGCGGATCTGATGAAGAAAATCATTCTGCTGCTTCGTCAGAGCAGATTGATGAAGAAATTGAAGTGGATGCGATCCCTTCACCACCAGTTGTTTCTGTTGGGGAACATAGTAATTTCAAAAAAAAATTCCTACGCACACGCAAGACCATGGTGATGGCATAGCAACGAGAGGGGAGAGTGTCCGTCCACGCACTCGTGAGACCGATAGCGAAGCGTATAACAACGCTGTTGATGTAGTCGCACGTCTTCACGATCCGACCGATCCAAGCACCGAACGTCACGGCACCTCCGAAGTTCTGCACACGCTCAGCTCGATGACGATCCCCGGACTCGATCCAGCAAAGTGTCGGGATGAGTTCCACAAGACGACGGCGTGGGACGATGATGATGCTCCACCGACGCAGGGCTTCGCCTAAGCTCCGCAACGATATGACTTCTCCGCCGCGGGGCTTCGCTTAAGCTCCGCCAAGATATGACCAAGTGGAATATGGTGGAGGGGGCACCGCACACGGCTAAGGAACGATCCGTAGATCAACTTGTGTCTTCGGGTGCCCCTGCCCCAGATATAAAGGAGCAAGGGGGGCGGCCAGCCCAAGCGGCGCTGGAGGAGTCCTACTCCCACCGAGTAGGACTCCCCTTCCTAGTTGGAATAGGATTGGGGAGGGAAGAGGGAAGGCGCCGCCTCTCCTTGTCCTATTCGGACAAGAGGGGAGGGGGCGCGGCCTGCCCCGGCCGCCCTTCCTCTTCTCCCTATGGCCCATTAAGGCCCATTGACCCCCGGGGTTCCGTAACCCCGGTGTTCCGAGAACTTCCTGTTTTCATCCGAACCTTCCAAGTCCAAACATAGGCTTCCAATATATCAATCTTTATGTCTCGACCATTTCAAGACTCCTCGTCATGTCCGTGATCACATCCGGACTCAACAACCTTCGTACATCAAAACTTATAAACTCATAATGAACTGTCATCGAACGTTGTTGCGTGCGGACCCTACGGGTTCGAGAACTATGTAGACATGACCTAGAACCATTCTCGGTCAATAACCAATATTGGAACCTGATGCCCATATTGGTTCCTACATATTCTACGAAGATCTTTATCGGTTAAACCGCATAACGATATACGTTGTTCCTTTGTCATCGGTATGTTACTTACCCGAGATTCGATCGTCGGTATCCAATACCTAGTTCAATCTCGCATCGTAAGTCTCTTTACTCGTTCCGTAATACATCATCTCACAACTAACTCATTAGTTGTAATGCTTGCAAGGCTTATGTGATGTGTATTACCGAGAAGGCCTGAGATACCTCTCGACAATCGGAGTGACAAAACCTAATCTCAAATACGCCAACCCAACAAGTACCTTTGGAGACACCTGTAGTACTCCTTTATAATCACCCGCTTCGCCAGGACGCTTGGTAGTACCCAAAGTGTTCCTCCGTAAACGGAGTTGCATAATCTCATAGTTACAGGAACATGTATAGGTCATGAAGAAAGCAATAGCAATATACTAAACGATCAAGTGCTAAGCTAACGGAATGGGTCATGTCAATCACATCATTCTCCTAATGATGTGATCCCATTAATCAAATGACAACACATGTCTATGGTTAGGAAACATAACCATCTTCGATTAATGAGCTAGTCTAGTAGAGGCATACTAGTGACTATCTGCTTGTCTATGTATTCACACATGTATTATGTTTCCGGTTAATACAATTCTAGCATGAATAATAAACATTTATCATGATATAAGGAAATAAATAATAACTTTATTATTGCCTCTAGGGCATATTTCCTTCAGCCTCCCACTTGCACTAGAGTCAATAATCTAGATTACACAAGAATGATTCTAACACCCATGGAGTCTTGGTGCTGATCATGTTTTGCTCGTGGAAGAGGCTTAGTCAACGGTCTGCAACATTCAGATCCGTATGTATTTTGCAAATCTCTATGTCTCCCACTTGGACTTGGTCCCAATGGAATTGAAGCGCCTTTTGATATGCTTGGTCCTCTTGTGAAATCTGGATTCCTTTGCCAAGGCAATTGCACCAAGATTGTCACGAAGATCTTCATTGGTCCCGATGCACTAGGTATGACACCTAGATCGAAATGAACTCTTTCATCCAGACTCCTTCATTTGCTGCTTCCAAGCAGCTATGTACTCCGCTTCACATGTAGATCCCGCCACGACGCTTTGTTTAGAACTGCACCAACCGACAGCTCCACCGCTTAATAAAATTACGATCCGGTTTGCGATTTAGAATCGTCCGGATCGTGTCAAAGCTTGCATCGATGTAACCATTTACGACTAGCTCTTTGTCACCTCCATATACGAGAAACATATCCTTAGTCCTTTTCGGTATTTCAGATGTTCTTGACCGCTGTCCAAAGATCCACCTGGATTACTTTGGTACCTTCCTGCCAAGCTTACAGCTAAGCATACGTCCGTGTCCGGTACACAGCATTGCATACATGATAGAGCCTATGGCTGAAGCATAGGAACATCTTTCATTTTCTCTCTATCTTCTGCTTGTGGTCGGGCATTGAGTCCGACTCAATCTTACACCTTGTAATACAGTAAAAATCCTTTCTTTGCCTCGATCCATTTTGAACTTCTTCAAAACTTTATCAAGGTATGTGCTTTGTGAAAGTCCAATTAAGCGCCTTGATCTATCTCTATAGATCTTGATGCCCAATATGTAAGCAGCTTCACCGAGGTCTTTCATTGAAAAACTTTTATTTAAGTATCCTTTATGCTATCCAGAAATTCTATATCATTTCCAATCAACAATATGTCGTCCACATATAATATCGAAATGCTCAGAGCTCCCACTCACTTTCTTGTAAATACAAAGCTTCTCCAAAAGTCTCAGATAAAACCATATGCTTTGATCACACTATCAAAGCGCTTATTCCAACTCCGAGAGGCTTGCACTGCACCATAAATTGATCGTTGGAGCTTGCACACTTTGTTAGCACCCTTTGGATCAACAAAACCTTCTGGTTGCATCATATACAACTCTTCTTCTAGAAATCCATTCAAGAATGCAGTTTTTACATCCATTTGCCAAATTTCATAATCATAAAATGCGGCAATTGCTAACATGATTCGGACAGACTTAAGCATCGCTACGGGTGAGAAAGTCTCATCGTAGTCAACCCCTTGAACTTGTCGAAAACCTTTTGCAACAAGTCGAGCTTTGTAGACAGCTTACATTACCATCGGCGCGGTCTTCTTCTTAAAGATCCATTTATTCTCAATGGCTTGCCGATCATCGGCAAGTCAACCAAAGTCCATACTTTGTTCTCATACATGGATCCCATCTCAGATTTCATGGCTTCCAGCCATTTCGTGGAATCTGGGCTCACCATCGCTTCTTCATAGTTTGTAGGTTCGCCATGGTCAAGTAACATGACTTCCAGAATAGGATTACCGTACCACTCAGTGCGATTTTACTCTGGTTGACCCACGAAGTTCAGTAGTAACTTGATCTCAAGCTTCATGATCATCATCATTAGTTTCCTCACTAATTGGTGTAGTTGTCACAGAACCGCTTTCTTGTGATGAACTACCTTCCAATAAGGGAGTAGATACTGATTATCTCATCAAGTTCTACTTTCCTCCCACTCACTTCTTTCGAGAGAAACTCCTTCTCTAGAAAGGATCCGAATTTAGCAACGAAAACCTTGCCTTCAGATCTGTGATAGAAGGTGTACCCAACAGTCTCCTTTGGGTATCCTATGAAGACACATTTCTCGATTTGGGTTCGAGCTTATCTGGTTGAAGTTTCTTCACATAAGCATTGCAGCCCCAAACTTTAAGAAACGACAACTTTGGTTTCTTGCCAAACCACAGTTCATACGGTGTCGCCTCAACGGACTTAGATGGTGCCCTATTTAACGTGAATGCGCCGCCTCTAAAGCATATCCCCAAAACGATAGCGGTAAATCAGTAAGAGACATCATAGATCGCACCATATCAAGTAAAGTACGACACGACGTTCGGACACACCATTTCTCTGTGGTGTTCGGGTGGCGTGAGTTGCTAAACTATTCCACATTGTTTCAAATGTAAACCAAACTCTTAACTCAAATATTCTCCTCCACGATCCGATCGTAGAAACTTTATTTTCTTGTTACGATGATTTTCCACTTCACTCTGAAATTCTTTGAACTTTTCAAATGTTTCAGATTTGTGTTTCATTAAGTAGATATACCCATATCTGCTCAAATCATCTGTGAAGGTGAGAAAATAACGATACCACGCCAAGGCCTCAACATTCATTGGACCACAAACATCAAGATGTATGATTTCCAACAAATCAGTTGCTCGCCCATAGTTCCGAGAACGGCGTTTTAGTCATCTTGCCCATGAGGCACGGTTCGCAAGTACCAAGTGATTCATAATCAAGTGATTCCGAAGCCCATCAAGATGGAGTTTCTTCATGCGTTTTAACCGATATGACCCAAACGGCAATTGCCACAAATAAGTTGCATTATCATTATCAACTCTGCATCTTTTGGTTTCAACATTATGAATATGTGTACTACTACTATCGAGATTCAATAAAATAGACCACTCTTCAAGGGTGCATGACCATAAAAGATATTATTCATATAAATAGAACAACCATTATTCTCTGTCTTAAATGAATAACCGTCTCGCATCAAACAAGATCCAGATATAATGTTCATGCTTAACGCTGGCACCAAATAACAATTATTTAGGTCTAAAACTAATCCCGATGGTAGATGTAGAGGTAGCGTGCCGACCGCGATCACATCGACTTTGGAACCATTTCCCACGCCAAGATCGTCACCTCGTCCTTACCCAATCTTCGCTAATCCGTAGTTCCTGTTTGAGTTGCAAATATTAACAATGAACCAAGATCAAATACCTGTACTACTGCGGTATTAGTAAGGTACACATCAATAACATGTATATCACATATACCTTTGATCACCTTGCCATCCTTCTTATCCGCCAAATACTTGGGGCAGTTCCGCTTCCAAAGTCCAGTTTGCTTGCAGTAAAACACTCGATTCAGGCTTAGGTCCAGACTTGGGTTTCTTCTCTTGAGCAGCAACTTTCTTGCTGTTCTTTTGAAGTTCCCTTCTTCTTTCCTTTGCCCTTTTCTTGAAACTAGTGGTCTTGTTGACCATCAACACTTGATGCTCTTTCTTGATTTCTACCTCCGCTGCTTTTAGCATTGCGAAGAGCTCGGAATTGTTTTGGTCATCCCTTGCATATTATAGTTCATCATGAAGCTCTTGTAGCTTGGTGGCGTGATTGGAGAATTCATCAATGACACTATCATCCGGAAGAGTAACTCCCAGCTTGAATCAAGTGATTATTATACCCAGACATTTTGAGTATATGTTCACCGACGTAACTATTCTCCTCCATCTTGCAGCTATAGAACTTATTGGAGACTTCATATCTCTCAATCCGGGCATTTGCTTGAAATATTAACTTCAACTCTGGAACATCTCATATGCTCCATGACGCTCAAAACGTCGTTGAAGACCCGGTTCTAAGCCGTAAAGCATGGCACACTCGAACTATCGAGTAGTCATCAGCTTTGCTCGCAAGACGCTCACAACTTTTGGCGTTGTTCTGCAGCAGGCACGGCACCCAGCGGTGCTTCCAGGACGTAATTCTTCCGTGCAGCAATGAGGATAATCCTCAAGTTACGGACCCAGTCCGTAATTGCTACCATCATCTTTCAACTTTGCTTTCTCAAGGAACGCATTAAAATTCAACGGAACAACATCACGAGCCATCTATCTACGGTAAACATAGACAAGCAAAAATACTATCGGTACTAAGTTCATGATAAATTTAAGTTTAATTAATCATATTAAAACCTCCCACTTAGACAGACATCTCTAGTCATCTAAGTGATTACGTGATCCAAATCAACTAAACCATGTCCGATCATCACGTGAGATGGAGTAGTTTCAATGGTGAACATCACTATGTTGATCATATCTACTATATGATTCACGCCGACCTTTCGGTCTCCGTGTTCCGAGGCCATATCTGTTATATGCTAGGCTCGCCAAGTTTAACTCTGAGTATTCGCGCGTGCAACTGTTTTGCACCCGTTGTATTTGAACGTAGAGCCTATCACACCCGATCATCGTGGTGTCTCAGACGAAGAACTTTCGCAACGGTGCATACTCGGGAGAACACTTCTTGATAATTTTAGTGAGAGATCATCTTATAATGCTACCGTCAATCAAAGCAAGATAAGATGCATAAAGGATAAACATCACATGCAATCAATATAAGTGATATGATATGGTCATCATCATCTTGTGCTTGTGATCTCCATCGCCAAACACCGCCATGATCACCATCGTCACCGGTAGCGACACCTTGATCTCCATCGTAGCATCGTTGTCGCGTCGCCAACTATTGCTTCTCGACTATCGCTACTTCTTAGTGATAAAGTAAAGCAATTACATGGCTTTGCATTTCATACAATAAAGCGACAACCATATGGCTCCTGCCATTGCCGATAACTCGGTTACAAAACATGATCATCTCATACAATAAAATATAGCATCACGCCTTGACCACATCACATCACAACATGCCCTGCAAAAACAAGTTAGACGTCCTCTACTTTGTTGTTGCAAGTTTTACGTGGCTGCTACGGCAAGTTTTACGTGGCTGCTACGGGCTGAGCAAGAACCGTTCTTACCTCGCATCAAAACCACAACGATAGTTTGTCAAGTTGGTGCTGTTTTAACCTTCGCAAGGACCGGGCGTTGCCACACTCGGTTCAACTAAAGTGAGAGAAACGGACACCCGCGGTCACCTTTAAGCAACTAGTGCTCAAGCGGTGAAACCAGTCTCGCGTAAGCGTCTGGCGTAATGTCGGTCCGGGCGCTTCATCTCACAATACCGCCAACCAAAGTATGACATGCTGGTAAGCAGTATGACTTATATCGCCCACAACTCACTTGTGTTCTACTCGTGCATATGACATCAACGCATAAAACCAGGCTCGGATGCCATTTGTTGGGGAACGAGTAATTTCAAAAATTTCCTACGCACACGCAAGACCATGGTGATGGCATAGCAACGAGAGGGAGAGTGTCCGTCCACGCACCCTCGTGAACCGATAGCGAAGCGTTATAACAACGCTGTTGATGTAGTCGACGCGTCTTCATGATCCGACCGATCCAAGCACCGAACGTCGGCACCTCCGAGTTCTGCACACGCTCAGCTCGATGACGATCCCGGACTCCGATCCAGCAAAGTGTCGGGATGAGTTCCGTCAACCTGACGGCGTGGTGATGATGATGATGCTCCACCGACGCAGGGCTTCGCTTAAGCTCCGCAGCGATATGACTTCTCCGTGCAGGGCTTCGCCTAAGCTCCGCGACGATATGACCGAAGTGGAATATGGTGGAGGGGGCACCGACACGCTAAGGAATGATCCGTAGATCAACTTGTGTCTTCGGGTGCCCCCTGCCCCGTAGATATAAAGGAGAAGGGGGTGCGGCCAGCCCAGGGGCGCACTGAGGAGTCCTACTCCCACCGGGTAGGACTCCCCCCTAGTTGGAATAGGATTGGGGAGGGAGGAGGAAGGGGGCGCCGCCCCTTATCCTTGTCCTATTCGGACTAGAGGGAGGGGCGCGCCTGCCCTGGCCGGCCCTTCCTCTTCTCCCTATGGCCCATTAAGGCCCATTGACCCCGGGGGTTCCGTAACCCCGGTGTTCCGTAACTTCCTGTTTTCATCCGAACCTTCCAAGTCCAAACATAGGCTTCCAATATATTAATCTTTATGTCTCGACCATTTCGAGACTCCTCGTCATGTCCGTGATCACATCCGGACTCGAACAACCTTCGTACATCAAAACTTATAAACTCATAATGAACTGTCATCGAACGTTAAGCGTGCGGACCCTACGGGTTCGAGAACTATGTAGACATGACCTAGAACCATTCTCGGTCAATAACCAATATCGGAACCTGGATGCCCATATTGGTTCCTACATATTCTACGAAGGTCTTTATCGGTCAAACCGCATAACGATATACGTTGTTCCTTTTGTCATCGGTATATTACTTACCCGAGATTCGATCGTCGGTATCCAATACCTAGTTCAATCTCACATCTTGGTAAGTCTCTTTACTCGTTCCGTAATACATCATCTCACAACTAACTCATTAGTTGTAATGCTTGCAAGGCTTATGTGATGTGTATTACCGAGAAGGCCCAGAGATACCTCTCCGACAATCGGAGTGACAAAACCTAATCTCAAATACGCCAACCCAACAAGTACCTTTGGAGACACCTGTAGTACTCCTTTATAATCACCCATTCGCCAGACGCTTGGTAGTACCCAAAGTGTTCCTCCGTAAACGGAGTTGCATAATCTCATAGTTACAGGAACATGTATAGGTCATGAAGAAAGCAATAGCAATATACTAAACGATCAAGTGCTAAGCTAACGGAATGGGTCATGTCAATCACATCATTCTCCTAATGATGTGATCCCATTAATCAAATGACAACACATGTCTATGGTTAGGAAACATAACCATCTTCGATTAATGAACTAGTCTAGTAGAGGCATACTAGTGACTATCTGTTTGTCTATGTATTCACACATGTATTATGTTTCCGGTTAATACAATTCTAGCATGAATAATAAACATTTATCATGATATAAGGAAATAAATAATAACTTTATTATTGCCTCTAGGGCATATTTCCTTCAGTTTCCTCGCCAATGCCTCAGTTCACAGCTGAAGAGGCTGGCGTTGAGGAAATTGAAGATGAAGATGTGGATATTGGATGCACTACGCCAGTGATGAATGATGACTTTTGTGGAAGTATGCACCCCAATTCTCCACTCTTCACCCCAATACAACAAATACCTCAGTCCCCTGCACCAACAGTTCAAATGGGCTCTGAAGAAATTCACCCCACCTCGTCTCACAAGATGAAGAAATTCCAGCCACTAGTGTCAAAGAACCTCTCTGCTTCTTGATCATATGACAACGCAGATCGCCATCGAAGAGGAACCAGAAATTCCTCAGCCTGAAGAACCTGAGATTGCGATTCCTGAGGTTGTGATGCAACTCACTGACACTCCTCTGCCCAAACCAAAGGATCCATTCTCAAGCAAGCAAAAGTTCAAGGCTGAAGATTTCTTCGGCGAGCATGTGTTGTTCACTGACTACAACCCATATGACTCTGCTCGCATAAGGAAGAGGCGTTACTGTGCTGCTAATCAAGCCAATTTCTATTCCTCAGTGCTATTCAACAAAGACAAAGTCTTCGATCATGCACACATTCCTCACATGGACATGGAATCTCTACCGGGCTTCAAGCCAGTCCTTAGTGTTCTTCACGATGCTGGATTGCTAAATTTCTGCACTGACATATGTGATTGGAATGAAGAACTCATTCTTCAATTCTATGCGACGCTGCACATCACAGGAAATTCTGAAGATGTGAACTCACGGGTGCTGGACTGGATGTCAGAAAATACTCACTACAAGGCACCAACAACTAAATTGCTTCGTGCCCTCCCACTCAGTCCTCCCCTTGAAGGTGCTCGTTGCGTCTACAATGAACCTGAGCTTACAAATCATTACATGCAAGTGCTGATGAAGCCTTTGAAGCCCGGGCAGGCCCCTCGAACCAAATTCCTTGTCAAGGAATTACTATATGTGCCTCGGACTGTCTATCTCATTCTGACGAAGACAGTGAGTCCTATCAAAGGCCACGACTCAAATGATGAAGAAGTCGTTGGCATCATGAAGAATATGCTTTTCAATATCATTCATGGCGTTCCCGTCAACTTCCATGATTTCTTCATGAGGACTCTAGCGAATATTGCTATGTCAGCATTTGAGCTGAAGCCTTATGCACCATGGATTATGAGGTTCATCGGACAAGGTCTTCACTCAATTACAAGGTGACACTCAAACCACTGCAGCTACTTGCCTCGATTGAAGTCCTCAAATGACATTTTCCTCACCGATGACAAAGGCAAGGCAACTGCTGTGATAGATGAAGGCATTCGTCCATTGGATGGTCAATTTCGCAAGGCTGCATCCTACTCCACCAATGATGACTCTGCCACACATGACTCTGCCGCCAACAACTCTGCCAAGCAAAATCCTCAAGCCATAGCACCCAGGGTGATGGCTGATCGTGAGTTACTCCTCACTCTTCATCAGAAAGTTGATCGCAATCATAAATGGGTCAAGCATCAGTTTGGTTCAATTCTTCACAACATGACCTCAACACACAATGCAGTGAAGAAAAACCAATACTACCTCCATGAAACCTTCAACCGTACCTGGGCTGTTCTGTCTCATGTCTACAGCAAAGAAGATCTGAAGAAAATGGGTCTGAAGGAAGAATTTGACTGGTTTGCACCTCCACTGAAGAAATACAAGAAGGTCAAGGTTCCTTCCTTCGTAGCCAGCTCCTATTCTTCATCGCGGGACACTGATGAAAATGAAGACTTGGACGACACTGCGGCAGGCTCTACTACGACAACCGACCCCCACAACGCTGGCGCTCCTCCATCAACTTGATATTCTTCAGGGGCGTTAGTCCTCAGTTTTGATCCTTTTGGTCATTCGATGACAAAGGGGGAGAAATTTGAGTTAGTCTTCAAGCGGGTCTATTATATGGGCATTTTTTTCCGCTAAGTTACAACTCTCGCTCTTCTGAAACTTTTTTTGGATCGACTTGTAATCTTAAACCCGATGGTGCTTTGATACTTTTGATGTGTTCTTCTGCATGCTTATTCCTCATTATATGTTAATACACGCATGCTGAATTACATCAGTCACCATATTTCATCATGCATTTCAAAATTTTCATATTATATGTCAAATGCATGTATGAATTACAAGATATAGGGGGAGATCTCCATGATTCAACTCTTCAAATGTGCATTGCCTCAAAAGCAAATTCCTCACTATGCACATCTTCAGGAGGAGTTCTTGCAACCAAATTCCTCAATATCAGTATTTACACTTCATATGTTTATCCCCGTTGAAAACTTAACCTATATTGTCATCAATCACCAAAAAGGGGGAGATTGTAAGTGCATCTAGTGCCCCTTAGTGATTTTGGTGTATTGAAGACTTATAGGTTAAGGGACTAATGTGTTTATGAGTGTACACAGGTCTATAAGTATATGAGGAGTTTGATATTTACAGAGAAAGTCGACCCTAAAAATGAAGTTCTTCGACTGAAGACTTTGGTATTCTGAAGACTTTGAAAGTGAAGAAATTTGTGTGACCTTGAAGACTTGGTATTCACTTGAGGAACATGAAGCATGAAGACTAGTTTCATTTTTCTCTTTCTTGAGTCATAGGAAACACCGTACTGTTAAAGGGGGTCGAGGAAATACTAAGGAAAAATTTCCATGTGATGCTCAACTCAAAATCCTACACCTACCAATCCCTTCGAGTGAAGTCTTTGGAAATCTCATACAGTTCAGCCAATTTCTTTAGTGATGAAGCGAAGTTCTTACGGTCACGAGAATTTGTCTGATTGAGGAGTTAGGAATTCGCCAAAGGCGGATTGCCTACACATGAGGAACATCATAGCCCGAGGAATTTGAGAGTCAAATTTCCGACCGTTCTTTATCTTCTTGCGCCAGCTGTCCCAAAATATCTTATCCACCTAACGGTCATATCATTGAAGGGCATTTATGTCTTATCATGTCGGGCTGCTCCCTAGGCTATAAATAGCCGCCCCCTACAATCACTAGCTGGTTGGATGCTCCGAGAGAAACTGACACTTGTCATTTGAGAGCATCCCATCCTCTGAGGACTTTGAGCGAAAATCATCGAGTGAGGAAAACCCAAACCCAAACACCTACAAACCCAAAGTGATTGAGCATCACTGAAGAGATTGATCCTACATGGATCCGATGCTTGTTACCTTTGAAGACTGTGCTTCTTCCAGACGGTTAGGCGTCATGGTCTTGAGCATCCAAGAGGAATTGTGGATCGCCGAGTGACCGAGTCTGTGAAGGTTTGGAAGTCGCTGAAGACTTACCACGAGTGATTGGGCGAGGTCTGTGACCTTAGTTCAAGGAGAATACGGTGAGGACTTGGTGTCTGAGCTGCGTGCTCAGCGATCGGGTGTCCGGGGCTGTGTGTCCTCGAGTTTAAATACTCAGCCGCTCCAACCAGACGCATAACCGAGACAGCAGTTGGAACTGGTCTACCAAATCATTGTCTTCACCAACCTTATCTGGTTCTATTTCCTCAACTCTTTCATTTCCTCATTCTTGTGTTGAGTGTTTGTTCATATCTGTGTTTGAAGACTTTGACTGAAGACTTTCTCAATTTCCTCAGTTCAATTTCTTCAGTCTGTTTGTCTTCATCTTGTGTTATCCTGTGATTATGCTTTCTGTACTTTGTGCTTGTCTTCATTTCATCATGATGACCATGCTTGTATTCTGTTATGCTTACTCTTGAGTACTTATTCTGCTGCAAGTAGTTATTCGCTAAGGAATTTCCTCACCAACAAATTCCTCAGTGAAGAATTCATAAAAATCGCCTATTCACCCCCTCTAGTCGATATTATGCACTTTCATTTCCTTTCTCTGTAACCGACTCTGTACAACCCTAGATCCCTCCGGTGTCTATATAAACCGGAGGGTTTAGTCCATAGGGTGGATGATAATCATACAGGCTAGACATCTAGGGTTTAGCCATTACGATCTCGAGGTAGATCAACTCTTGTAACCTATATACTCATCATAGTCAATCAAGCGGGAAGTAGGGTATTACCTCCATTAAGAGGGCCCGAACCTGGGTAAACATCGTGTCCCCTGCCTCCTTGTTACCTTCGATCCTTAGACGCACAGGTCGGGACCCCCTACCCGAGATCTGTTGGTTTTGACACCAACATTGGTGCTTTCATTGAGAGTTCCACTGTGTCGTCACCAGAAGGCTCGATGGATCCATCAACCATCCACAACAATTCCGCCCTGAGAGAGACTTTCCTCCTGGCCAAATCTTCATATTCGGCGGCTTCGCACTGCATGCCAATTCGATTGGTCATCTGGAGCAGATCGATAACTACACCCCTGGTCATCTAATCAGATTTGGAAACTTAAGCTACGTCGCTGATATCCGGGGAGGCTTGATCTTCCAAGGGTTCGCGGCCTCAACCACGGCTCCGGCCTCAGATCCGTTGCACCTCATCAAGTCCGAAGACGGGAGTTTAGAACCTACCGGACTCTCCGCGGCCATAGAGCTGAACACCGAAGATGCGGAGGGGATCGTTTCACCGTCCAGCCGAGAGTCACTCCAGGCTCCCTCTATCCCTATCGAGCCGGACTCGCCTCCGTACACCAACTCTGAACTCTCGAGGTCCGTGTTATACGAGCTCGGCTAGGTAACTCCTGTCCCGCCCCGCTCCACAGATTCTCGCTCCCCTGTCTATACATCTCCCTTAAACGAGGCTCTGGACTTAATGTGATCTCTCGCCATTACAGAAGGATCGCTGCCGAACTATGCCCAGCCCGCACTAGGGGCCGAGTGCAGGGAATTTTACATCCCACCCACCACCCACTTAATAGCTACTGTCGAGGACTTAACCGGCATGCTTGATTACGCCTCCGGAGACATCGACGACATGGACGACGATGCTGAAGAAGAGCAGGGCCAGAACCCGCCGTTTACCGGACGCTGGACAGCCACTTCTTCGTACGATG
Source organism: Aegilops longissima (assembly GCA_021605205.1). Taxonomy (NCBI): domain Eukaryota; kingdom Viridiplantae; phylum Streptophyta; class Magnoliopsida; order Poales; family Poaceae; genus Aegilops; species Aegilops longissima. The sequence continues at coordinate 540,767,034 of CM038680.1, read as the reverse complement.
TATAGATGGTGGACACACCCAAAGAGAATTACGCCGAAGACGGGAAGATTCTAGAAGATGTACATGCTGAAGTACCTACCAAGCGTTGACATCAGCGACGCCGATCAAAATCGCGTCGCGAAGAAGACAACAATACCAGCACCGGAGACAATAACACCCCGAATAACACCGAATACCAAGAAGCCCCTATCGATACAACGTCCGAGCAGGATGATTGGGAAGAGGGGCATGTCAACCCCAATGATCCTATCGGGGACGAGGGCTCGGAGGATAGTAACTACCTACCGACCTCCGAAGAGGATGAGAGCCTGGGCGATGAAGACTTCATCGTACCAGAGGACCCCCTCAAACAAGAGCGCTTCAAGCGCTGGCTAATAGCCATAGCAAAAAGCCTGAAAAAGAAGTGACAGCAACTTCAAGCCGATCAGGATTTACTCAACGACAGATGGACTAATGTCCTGGCAGCCGAGGAATATGGCCTCGAGCGCCCAACTAAAAGTTACCCAAAGCACAAATTGCTCTCCCAATTCGATGAGGAGGTCCCAGAGCCTATACCGATAGCACGTAACGCAGGTGACGGACCTGACCGGCCACCTCGTGGTCGGGACAGAGCGGCAACTCAAGCCGAACATCAACTTGCGCCACCTCACCCTAGAGGCAGAGAAACAGCGTCCGCAAGACGCACGCACGACCTGCGATAGGACCTGGACAATAGAGCCAGTCATACCAGATCAATCTATGGATCACGAGGGCATGCACCATCGTGAGAAGACGACCATCAAGCCTGGCACGATAAACACAACCTCACACGGGCCGAAAACCGCATACGGACTTCATCTGAATTGCGCCGTGACGTCGCCCGATACATAGGAGCCGCACACCCTCTATGCTTCATCGATGAAGTAATGGAGCACTAGTTCCCAGAAGGGTTCAAACCCGTAAATATTGAATCATACGATGGCACCACAGATCCTGCAGTATGGATTGAAGACTTTCTTCTCCATATCCACATGGCCCGCGGTGATGACCTCCACGCTATCAAGTACCTCCCCCTAAAACTTAAGGGACCAGCACGATATTGGCTGAATAGCCTCCCAGAAAATTCTATTGGAAGCTAGGAAGACTTGGAGGACGCCTTTAGAGACAACTTCCAAGGTACCTATGTTCGGCCCCCGATGCCGATGACCTTAGTCACATAATCCAGCAACCCGGTGAATCAGCCCGGAAGCTCTGGACCAGGTTCTTAATTAAAAAGAACCATATTGTGGATTGTCCGAACGCCAAAGCCCTTGCGGCCTTCAAACACAGCGTCCGAGACGAGTGGCTTGCCCGACACCTCGGCCAAGAGAAACCGAAGTCCATGGCAGCCCTCACCGCACTTATGACCCGTTTTGCGCGGGAGAAGATAGCTGGCTAGCTCATAGAAGCAATAGCACCAGTGACCCAGGCACCTCTGAAGCCAGGGACGACGATGGTAAGCCATGACGCGACAAGCATAAGTGCCGAAACAATATCGAAGACATTGCGGTGAACGCCGGATTCAGTGGCTCAAAATCCGGTCAGCGGAAGAAGCCATTCAAAGGAAATAAAGATGGTCCATCTATCTTGGACAGAATACTTGACTGGTCTTGACAGATTCATGGCACCCCCGACAAACCTGCCAATCACACCAACAGAAACTGTTGGGTGTTTAAACAGGCCGGCAAGCTCAACGCCGAACACAAGGGGAAGAGGCCGCCCAACGAAGACGAGATGAAGAACCTCGCCCACCGAACACAGGGGGCAGAAGCAATTTCCCCCCAAGGTCAAAACTGTGAATATGATCTATGCCACACACATCCCCAAACGGGACCGCAAGCGCGCATTAAGGGACGTCTACGCCGTAGAGCTGGTCGCCCCAAAATTCAACCCATGGTCGGCTTGTCCGATCACCTTCGATCGAAAGGACCACCCGACCAGTATCCGTCATGGAGGGTCGGCATCTTTGATCCTCTATCCAATCATCGACGGATTCCATCTCACGCAAGTCCTCATGGATGGCGGCATCAGCCTTAGCCTGCTCTATCAGGACACTGTACGTAAAATGAGTATAGATCCGTCCAGAATCAAGCCCACAAAAACTACCTTTAAAGGAGTAATACCTGGCATAGAGGCCCGCTGCTCGGGCTCAATAACGTTGGAAGTTGTCTTCGGCTCGTCCGACAACTTCCGCAGTGAAGACTTGATCTTCGATATCGTACCCTTCCGTAGTGGCTATCACGCACTGCTCGGACGGACTGCTTTTGCTCGATTCAATGCGGTACCGCATTATGCTTATTTAAAGCTCAAGATGCCCGGTCCACGTGGTGTTATAACAGTCAATGGAAACACGGAACGCTCCTTCCGCACAGAGGAGCACACTGCAGCTCTCGTAGCCGAAGTACAGAGCGGCCCACTTAAGCTGCGCACCTCGTTGGTCATCAAGCCGCCGGACTTTGTTAAAAGAGTCGGTCAGCCCCGCAAGCTAGTGGCTCAGTACATCCAGAGCTAGACTAGCAATTCCACCTCCGTCGATCGCCACGAACACCTGTGGAATTCGTACCGTGCATGCATCATTACGCACTCAAAATACCTTGGGCATCGGCGGAGGCACAATACGTGAAGGTCTATAGTACGCCTCGACCCTATATGATCTTCCACCTTTTTTTTCTTCGCTTATCTTTTTACCACAGGTGCATTCGAGCCCATGTATCCTACGGACTTACAAGGACTCATTCCGAGCCCGGTTCCGTACGGCAAACAGAAGACCGTTTCCTTTAAGATACCCCTCTCTACAGGACGAAAGCGGTGTAGATGTGCGGCAGGACATCCAAAGAACTCTTCGGACCAAACCTTATTTAAAAGGGCCCGTACTTAGCTTTTCTCCTTGATATTAGACCCCCGGCATGTAAAATGATTTTGGTGCTTATAGCACCCTCTGTAAGATCACGTCTTGACGTATCAATCAGATTCCAGTAGTGAAAATCTTTTCGGTATCAACTTTATTTATAAAACTGTAGTCCGTCTCTCTAGTTGTCATACATACCTCGACGCCCATTGCCAGGGGCTCTATACGGCCAGTTATGAGCCGTTAAACCAAAGCCCGAACAACTTTGTAGCACAATTCGGCGTCCCGAGCTTGGCAGTACATGCATCGGCTCCGAATCATGTCTTTGGTCAATAGTTGGGTTGCCCGGCTCCTGTGTTTACTACCTTACGTTCCATTTGTTCGGCTAGGGTAGTAAAGGGAGAACTACTGCGATTGTGTTTCTGGTTCATCCAGTCAAGCACCTCAGTAGAGAAAGACGAAAACTGATTGTCATGATGCGGCGAGAGCTAGTTAGCCGTTTGGTGACTTACTAAATCTTTAACGATTTTTTCGTTTTAAAACGAAGGACTGTTTTTTCCAGTCATACACGTAACGCATCCGCATTTGGATAGTCACATACATATCAGGGGCTATTTTTTTAGCCCCATCGTCAAACTCCTATGGCTAAGTGAGAGCGGTAAAGCCGTATAGTATGATTGCCTGGTTCGACGCACTGACACCTCCGTCATGGACCAAGACATTGGGTCAAGAGTGTTAATGTGCCATTCCAAACACCCCTGTAGCATCTACGTGGGGGTCGAAGCCGACGACTGGAAAACTCTCAGGCATTCAGAAAATGACCGCACAGGAGGAAAGTAATTTTAGATAATGGTGCAAATATATTACAAAACCTTAATATCTATAATACACACGATCGGGTCGTTCAGATACACTCATTCGAATATGACATCATTTGAGCATTGACCCTCTATCAAACGAGCACCCTCTAGGACATCGTTTAAATAACGTTCCGGTGTGCGGTGGTCTTTGCCTTCGGGAGGACCCTCCACCGCGACAACGAAGGCCTTCATCTTGGCCTAGTGCACCTTGACATGGGCGAAAGCCCTCTGTGCACCTTCTATGCACACCGACCGTTTGATGGCTTCAATGGGGGGCATGGCATCGACAAGTCGTCGCACTAGACCAAAATAAGAGCTCGGAACGGATTCAGCCGGCCACATCCGGAGTATAACCTCCTTCATGGCCGCTCCGGACATCTTGTGCAGCTCGGCCCACTGCGTCATCTGGTCATTTAGTAGTGTCGGACGCTCTTGCGTCGCATATTGCAACCAGAACAGCTTCTCCGTCGCATGCCCCTCCAGGGCCCGATAGAATTGCGCTGTGTTAGCGACGCTCTTCGGTAGATCCGCAAAGGAGTCTGGAGAACTCCATAGCCCATTAAGTAAGGCATACCTTTGATCGCCAAACTTAGACTGTAAAAGAAAGGGCTTACCAGCCGCTATCTGTCCGGCCTGTCAGAGCTCCTCGCGGGCCGCGCGAGATTCGGACCTCGCCTCTTGGGCGTCCTGAAGGGCTTTGGAGAGTTCAGCTACTTTCTCTTTATTCCCCTCCTCGAGGAGCTCGCACTCGCGAGTTGTGTCCTTGAGCTCTTGCTCAATCTTGGATACGCGCTCCTCGAGCTGGCGCCGGGTGGCATGTTCATCCTTGAAATCAGTAGCCGCTTTCTCAGCGGCCGCATTGCTCACCCTTGCCTGCTCCTTTGCACGGGCAAGGTCACCCCTTAGGGTCTCAACTTCAGTAGCGCCATCTATAATTATGCATGTAGCAGCGCATGAGCTTCACTAAAGCATTCACAAACTAATTCAATGGAATATGGAGCACCCGAAGCATACCTTGCGCTTCGTCGAGCCGCTTGTTAATCCGGATATTGTCCTCATCGACCAGCTGCAGTTTCTACTTCCGTTCGGAAACTTCGGTGGCCTGAGCGGTTGCCGCTAACAGAAGCCTGATGCTTATCAAAAAGGCTAAATATGTTATTTACTGTGGGTACCTGTAGACCCTCTGTTTTCCCTCCTTCGTTGTCCGAACAGAGTCTCAGGGGCTACTCTCTATATATGGACAGATTTTTATGGAAAGCGGCTAAAGACATTACATTGCATACCTTGAAGCCTGTTAGTAGGCTCATGAAGGCTTCATCCAGTCCGCTCTTAACAGACTGAACTTTTGCAACCACCGTACCCATTAAGGTACGGTCCCCTCCAAGACGGAAGCACCTTGCAGTGTGTCCATCAGCTTGTTCAACGCCTCTGTATTGGTAGAGGTCGTCGTCCCCCCTCCTTCAGAGGGGGCTACCGATCCGGTTCTAGGACTGTGTGGGTCTCCGGAATGGTATCCGGCTGAGGGTCCGATGACCCAGGACCCCCATGGCCGGTCTCCATAGGGGTTGCGCCCCCCATGTCCTCGGCAGCCTCCGGTGCCGCATTGGTCGTCCCCCGCACTTCTTTGGAGCCCGGAGAAACCCTTTGGGATGACACCTCGGGATCGTCCGCCCCAAGAGACAAGGAAGCCCGATGAGGCGTCTCGCTCTCCATCTTGTCCGGCGAAAGATCCCCCGATGACGATGATCCTTGAGGAATGTCATGGGCCAGACTGTGATATGAAATTTGCTATTATTCTCATAATCTATAAAGAGGATTAGGTGTGAACAAGGCATCTGAAAGTACTCACGATTTGGCAAGGGACTTGGTGCGGGAGCGGTGCTTGGGAACGGCTTCGGTGCCCGAATCCGAGTCATCGGAGAGGGATACCCTTCCCCTCTTGGACGCCCCTTCCTTCGGATCTATGGAGGCCACTCCCTTTTTCCCCTTGGGAGGAGGGTTCTCTACCTCCTCCTCCTCCTCTTTGACCTCCTCCTCATCCTCGTCTTTGTCTTCCTCGCCAGAGGAAGGAGCTTCGGTTCCTCCGGACACGGCGCCCGAAGCCTCTTCGGGATGGAGGTCGCCTTGGGCCTCCTTGGTCTTCTTCTTCTTGTTGTTGTCTTTATTTGCCGGCGCCTGATAGGGTGCCGGGACCAGCATCTTCATTAACAGAGGACCTGCTGGGTTTTCAGGGAGCGAGGTCGGACACTTGATCTGCTAAGCCTTCTTTAGCTAGTCCTGTTCAGAAGATGGAATTTTCAGGACCCTCCCTAAGTTTGACAAGCTAAGTAGTGTTCGGCAATATAATACTTACTAGGGATGCCGGATTGTTGTAGTCGAGGCCGGTGTCGTCGGACGTCCGTGGCCACGTCTTCTGCTTCTTAAAAAGCAGCTTCCAGATCTTTTTGTGTGTCGTGCCATAGAAGTGCTGCAGTGTCCGTGTCACCTCCGAATTGAACTCCCACATTTTCAGAGGTCGTCATTGGCATGGGAGCATTCGGCGGATGAGCATCACCTGAATCACATCAGCAATAGTGATGTCCTTGTTTATCATGCTTTTGACACGCTTCTGCAGTGCTGACACGTTGTTCGGGGACCCCCAATATAGGCCCTTCTTGGTCCAGGTTGCGAGCCGCAGCGGAGGTCTGGATCTGAAGGCAGGAGCAGGGGCCCACTTGGTGCCGCAGGGTTCGGTGATATAGAACCACTCCTGCTGCCACACCTTGACGGTGTCTACAAATCTTCTTTTGGGCCAGGTAACTTTGTTGAGCTTGCTCACCATGGCGCCGCCGCACTTGGCGTGTTGGCCTTCAACCACCTTCGGCTTCACATTGAAAACCTTGAGCCATAAGCCGAAGTGTGGAGGGACATGGAGAAATGCTTTGCACGCGATGATAAACGCCGAGATGTGGAGGAAGTATTTCTGGGCTAGATCGTGGAAATCCAGCCCGTAGTAGTACATGCGACCTCGGACGAAGGGGTGAAGAGCGAATTCGAGTCCTCGGAGGAAGTGAGGGATAAGACCACCCTTTCACCGGGCTCTGGGGTGGGGATGATCTGCCCCGAAGTTGGGAGCCTGTGTTTGATCTCCGCCGTCAGGTACCTCGCCTCCTGCAGGCCCTGGATGTTCTTCTCCATTATGGAGGAGGTCATCCACTTGCCTTGAAAGCCAGATCCGGCCATGGCTGGAGAGGTTAGGGCGGAAGGAAAGTTTGGAACTTGGGCGCTTGAGCTCGGGGGATTGAAAGGCAGAGGAAGAAGAAGGCGTGGGATGAACAGAGGGGTCTTTGTCTTCTTATAGAGGCAGCGAATATCAAAAGCCCCCTCATAAGCCTTAAATCTCGCCTATTCCCAAGGGGACATGTGAACGACACAGTTGGATTACCCAAAAACCCTATTGATGAGAATCCCGTGATAAGGGGACACGATCTATGCTTTGACAAGACGTGTCATTGGCCGTGCCTCGAAATATGAAACGAGGCTGTAAAATGGTTCAGAATAATAATAAGGCCAGAACATAACGTCTCGCCAAAAAACTAGCCCGTGGACGTGGCTTATTTTAATATTGTTACAACTTAGGGTTGTACATGCGGAACGGGTTCAGATACAGCTCTGGTATGCGGAATGCTGCTTTGTGTATTCGGAAAAGGAACCCGCCTTGCAATGCCGAAGACAATCTGCGAGCCGGATACATCGTCACTGAAGCCTGGTTCAGGGGCTACTGAGGGAGTCCTGAACTAAGGGGTCCTCAGGCGTCCAGGCTATGTGATATGGGCCGGACTGATGGGCCGTGAAGATACAAGATAGAAGACTTTTTCCCGTGTCCGGATGGGACTCTCCTTTGCGTGGATGACAAGCTTGGTGTATGGATCATATGCTTTCCTTTCTCTATAACCGACTTTGTACAACCCTAGATCCCTCCGGTGTCTATATAAACCGGAGGGTTTAGTCCATAGGGTGGATCATAATCATACGGGCTAGACATCTAAGGTTTAGCCATTACAATCTCGAGGTAGATCAACTCTTGTAACCTATATACTCATCATAGTCAACTAAGCAGGAAGTAGGGTATTACCTCCATTAAGAGGGCCCGAACCTGGGTAAACATCGTGTCCCCTGCCTCCTTGTTACCTTCGATCCTTAGATGCATAGTTCGGGACCCCCTACCCGAGATCTGACGGTTTTGACACCGACAGTCCATTACTGGCATGTTCTGCTAATGGGCCAAATTCAACCCGTGCTTACAACCGGCTGATGACCCACAAGTATAGGGGATCTATGGTAGTCCTTTCGATAAGTAAGAGTGTCGAACCCAACGAGGAGCAGAAGGAAATGACAAGTGGTTTTCAGTAAGGTTTCCTTAGCAAGCACTGAAATTGTAGGTAACAGATAGTTTTGTGATAAGATAAATTGTAAAGAGTAACAAGCAATGAAAGTAAATAAAGTGCAGCAAGGTGGTCCAATCCTTTTTGTAGCAAAGGACAAGCCTGGACAATTTCTTATAATGAGAAAAGAGCTCCCGAGGACACATGGGAATTATCGTCAAGCTAGTTTTCATCACGCTCATATGATTCGCGTTCGGTACTTTGATAATTTGATATGTGGGTGGACCAGTGCTTGGGTACTGCCCTTACTTGGAAAAGATCCCACTTATGATTAACCCCTATTGCAAGCATCTGCAACTACAAAAGAAGTATTAAGGTAAACCTAACCACAACATTAAACATATGGATCCAAATCAGCCCCTTACGAAGCAACACATAAAGTAGGGTTTAAGCTTCTGTCACTCTAGCAACCCATCATCTACTTATTACTTCCCAATGCCTTCCTCTAGGCCCAAATAATGGTGACGTGTCATGTAGTCGACGTTCACATAACACCACTAGAGGAGAGACAACATACATCTCATCAAAATATCAAACGAATACAAAATTCACATGACTACTAATAGCAAGACTTCACCCATGTCCTCAGGAACAAACGTAACTACTCACAAAGCATATTCATGTTCATAATCAGAGGAGTAATAATATGCATTAAGGATCTGACATATAGGTTCCGCCTCGTGGTGGCGGAGTTTCATCCTGAAAGCTTGTCTCTGATTTTTTCCAGGGTAAAAGCCTTCATATAGCAGAAGATGGGTACCGGAGGGCCACCAGGGGGCCCAGGAGGCAGGGCGCGCCCGGTGAGGGGTGGGCATGCCCCACCCTCCTGGCCAGGTGTGTGGCCCCTCCGTGTTTTCTTCGCTCAATAATTCTTATTAATTCCAAAACTGACTTCCGTGGAGTTTGAGGATTTTTGGGCTGTGTAGAATAGGTTTCAATATTTGCTCCTTTTCGGCCGAATTCCATTCTTGGCATTCCCCTCTTCATGATAAACCTTGTAAAATAAGAGAGAATAGCCATAAGTATTGAGATATAATGTGTAATAACAGCCCATAATGCAATAAATATTTATATAAAAGCATGATGCAAAATGGATGTATCAACTTCCCCAAGCTTAGACCTCGCTTGTCCTCAAGCGGAAGCTGAAATCGAAAAATATGTCCACATGTTTAGAGATAGAGGTGTCGATAAAAATAAAATACAGACATGAGGGCATCATGATCATTCTTATAACAACATATATAGATTTTATCATATGATTTCTTATGCTCAAGTAACAGTCAATTCACAATGTCAAGTATGGTTCAGAAACTTCATTGGGAACTAACAAACTATAATCTCAGTCATTGAAGAAATTGCAATTTATCATAACATCAGAAAGAGTCAAAAAATAGAGCCTTTCAGCAAGTCCACATACTCAACTATCATATAGTCTTCTACAATTGCTAACACTCACGCAGTACTTGTGGTTATGGAGTTTCAACCGGACACTGAGAAAGATAGGGGCTTATTGTGTTGCCTCCCAACGTATTCACCTTCGGGTGATGTCAACAATAATAATTCATGCTAACTTACATCCAATTGGATATATATATATATCAAGATCTTTCAAACACGAGGAGCTTTCCAAAGGATAAAATGAAAAAGGGAAAGGTGAAGATCACCTTGACTCAAGCATAAAGTAAAAACATAAAGTAAAAGATAGACCCTTCGCAGAGGGAAGCAGAGGTTGTCATGTGCTTTTAGGGTTGGATGCATAAAATCTTAATGCAAAAGAGCGTCACTTTATATTGCCACTTCTATATGGACCTTTATTATGCAGGTCCGTCGCTTTTATTGCTTCCATAACAAGATCGTATAAAGCTTATTTTCTCTGCACTAATAAGTCATACATATTTAGAGAGCAATTTTTATTGCATCCAACATGACAACTTACTTGAAGGATCTTACTCAATCCATAAGTAGGTATGGTGGACTCTCATGGGAAAACTGGTTTAAGGATATTTGGAAGCACAAGTAGTATCTCTACTTGGTGCAAGGAATTTGGCTAGCATGAGAGGGAAAGGCAAGCTCAACATGTTGGGAAGATCAATGACAATATACTTTAACTGAGATGTGAGAAAACATAAACCATTACGTTGTCTTCCTTGTCCAACATCAACTCTTTTAGCATGTCATACTTAATGAGTGCTCCCAATCATAAAAGATGTCCAAGATAATATATTTGTATGTGAAAACCTCTCATTCCTTATTACTTTCTATTAATTGCAACGATGACCAAAACTACGTTTGTCAACTCTCAAAAACTTTTATGCCTCATACTTTCTATGTGTGAAGTCATTACTATCCATAAGATCAATATGAACTCTTTATTCTTTTTATTCTTTATACTTTCTCAAGATCATAGCAAGATAGGAAAGCCCTTGACTCAACACTAATCTTTATTATAGATAGCTCACGGACTCGATTACATAAAGAGATCACAAAGAAAAACTCAAAACTACTTGATACTAAAACTTCAATCTACTAGATCAAGATACTACTAAAAGGATCGAACTAAATAAAACGGTAAAGATAGGAGTGTGATGGTGATACGATACCGGGGCACCTCCCCCAAGCTTGGCAGTTGCCAAGGGGAGTGCCCATACCCATGTGATTATGTCCTCGGAGGTGATGGAGGTGGTATTGTTGATGATGTAGGCTTCTTCCTCAATTTACGCTTGAGGATAGTATTTTGCTCCTTTAGATCATCAATCTCGTGCTCAAGACTTAATATTCTTTTGCATAGTTCCTGTTTATTTTCCTGCAAGAGACGAAAAGGGATAAACTCGATCTTTGGCTTCTTTGCTCTATCAGGGAGGCTTGAATTTTTAAACTCCACATGCATGTCCCCAGGTTGAGGTAATGGGGCCTCGTCTTCGTTTGAACTCGTCTCCTCCTTTCCCTTAGGCTCATAGTCTTCCTCTTCTTCAGTGGTCCAGCCACCATGCTCCAAGTCCCCGTAGACCTTAGGGTCTGCAAGGTAATCAGCTACATAGCTTTCCCCTTCCGAATCCTGAGACGACATATTGCTCTAAATCTGTAACAAAAACAGCTCGAAGCGAAAACAGAGGATATTTGCATGATACGGTAGTAAAACCTTCAGGATATTATATAATGAATTTTTACCGACCAAAATACGTAACGTGCAATAAAACGGAGTCCGGGAGGCACACGAGGTGGCCACGAGACAGAGGGGTGTGCCCAGGAAGGGTGGGCGCTCCCTCCACCCTCGTCGAGGCCTCGTGCCCTTCCCGGTCTACTTATTTATTCCTAAAATCCTTAAATATTCCAAAACGGATAAAAGTTGCCATTAGAATTGTTTTGGAGTCGGTTTACTTACCGTACCACATACCTATTCCTTTTCGGAGTCTGGAACGTTCTGGAAAGTGTCCCTTATGTATTCCTAAGGGGTTACGGTTTCAATAATATTAGTTTCAACATTGATAGGATTATCTGAGATATAATGTTTAATTCTTTGACCGTTCACCACCCTCTGACTTGTGCCTTTGAAGTTGTTGATTTTTATGGCACCGGAACAATAGACCTCCTCGATAACGTAAGGACCTTCCCATTTAGAGAGAAGTTTTACTGCAAAAAATCTTAAACGAGAGTTGAATAAAAACACATAATCACCTTCGTTAAACTCACGCTTTTGTATCCTTTTATCATGCCAGCGTTTGACTTTTTCTTTGAATAACTTGGCATTCTCATAGGCTTGGGTTCTCCATTTATCAAGTGAGCTAATATCAAATAACCTCTTCTCACCGGCAAGTTTGAAGTCATAGTTGAGCTCTTTAATAGCCCAATATGCTTTATGTTCGAGTTCTAGAGGTAAGTGACATGCTTTTCCATAAACCATCTAATACGGAGACATACCCATAGGATTTTTATACGCAGTTCTATAGGCTCATAATGCATCATCAAGTTTCTTGGACCAATTCTTTCTAGATCTATTGACAGTCTTTTGCAAAATTAATTTGAGCTCTCTATTGCTCAACTCTACTTGACCACTAGACTGCAGGTGATAAGGAGATGCAATTCTATGATTAACATCATACTTAGCAAGCATCTTACGGAAAGCACCATGAATAAAATGTGAACCACCATCAGTCATAAGATATCTAGGGACTCCAAAACTCGGAAAAAATAACTTCTTTAAGCATTCTAATATAAGAGTTATGATCAGCACTACTAGTCGGAATAGCTTCTACCCACTTAGTAACGTAATCAACAACAACTAAAAAATGTGTGTAACCATTAGAGGCAGGAAAAGGTCCCATATAATCAAAGCCCCAAACATCAAACGGTACAATAACATAAGAATAATTCATAGGCATTTCTTGACGTCTACTAATATTACCAATTCTTTGACATTCATCACAAGATAAGACAAACTTACGAGCATCTTTGAAGAGAGTAGGACAATAAAAACCAGATTGCAATACCTTATGTGCAGTTCTATCTCCAGCTTGGTGTCCTCCATATGATTCAGAGGGACACTTGCGTAGGATCTGTTCCTGTTCATGCTCAGGTACACAACGTCTAATAAAACCATCTACTCCTTCTTTATAAAGGTGTGGGTCATCCCAGAAGTAATGTCTTAAATCATATAAGAACTTTTTCTTTTACTGGTATGTGAAACTAGGTGGTATAAATTTAGCAACAATGTAATTAGCATAATCAGCATCTGAAGGAGCGATCGAGAAGCATTAATGACTGCTAATTGTTCATCGGAAAGCTATCATCAATAGGTAGTGGGTCATCAAGAACATTCTCTAACCTAGACAAGTTATGCAACGGGTTCTCAGCTCCCTTTCTATCAATAATATGCAAATCAAATTCTTGGAGCAAGAGAACCCATCTAATAAGTCTAGGCTTAGCATCTTTATTTTCCATAAGATATTTAATAGCAGCATGATCAGTGTGAATGGTAACTTTATAATCAACAATGTAAGTTCTAAACTTATCACAAGCAAACACAACTGCTAAGAATTCTTTTTCAGTAGTAGAATAATTTCTCTGGGCAGTATCAAGAGTCTTACTAGCATACTGAATAACATTCAATTTCTTATCAACTCTTTGCCCTAGAACAGCACCTACAGCACAATCACTAGCATCACACATAATTTCAAAGGGTAAATTCCAATCAGGTGGCTGAACAATAGGTGCAGTGATCAAAGCTTTCTTAAGTATTTCAAATGCTTCTACACAATCATCATCAAAGAAAAAGGAATATCTTTTGCAATAAATTAGTCGAGAGGCCTAGAGATTTTAGAAAAGTCCTTAATGAACCTCCTATAAAACCGGCATGACCAAGGAAACTTCTTATACCTTTTATGTCCTTGGGACATGGCATCTTTTCAATAGCATCAACTTTGGCTTTATCAGCTTCAATACCTCTCTCGGAAATCTTATGCCCCAAGACAATGCCTTCATTAACCATAAAGTGGCATTTTTCCCAATTCAAGACGAGACTAGTGTCTTCGCATCTCTGCAAAACTCGATCAAGGTTGCTCAAGCAATCATCAAAAGAGGATCCATAGACGGAGAAATCATCCATGAATAGCTCACAAATCTTTTCACAAAAGTCAGAGAATATAGCCATCATACATCTTTGAAAGGTAGCAGGTGCATTACATAAGCCAAAAGGCATACGTCTATAAGCAAAAGTACCGAAAGGGCAAGTAAAAGTAGTTTTTGTGTAACATCCCAAATTTCCTATTTGGAATGTTTTACAATTATAGCTAAGCATCTATGCATTTTTGTTTGAATTTGAGTGGCATTTGAAGTTTCAGAAGTTTTTGGAGTTGTTGCAATTTGAATTCAAAATTTGGCAGTTGAACTTAATTTCAAGTCAATACCTGATAAATACTTGAGGAAAAGTATGAGAGGAGTAAACATGACACTCCAAAAATATCAGAGGAAAAACATTGCCAAAAAGTTTGAATTCAAATTTGAGTTTTATTTGGAATTTTAGAAAAAAATGATTTTTTATAAAGTTTGAATTTTGCCCCTGGAAAAATGTTCAAATTATAGGGAATATTCCCCTGATCATTTTGATATATGTCCTATATAAAATATTTATATTTATATATTTTTCTCTCCCTCTAAATATTCAAAAAAAATAGAAAAAAGAAACCTCAGCGCCCCAGCGAGGCCCACCCACAGCCAGGCGGCCCAGCCCAACCAACCGACCGCCCAGCCGCCCAGGCGCCCGCCCGAATCTCTTCCGCGTCGGTTGCCCGACTCGACTCGCCCTCTCTCCCTCTCACCGACACCCGGGCCCCACCACCATCTTCCTCCCCACGCCAGCGCAACCGCCGCCGCTCGCCGGAATCCCGAGATCCCCGGGATCTCCTCCCGATCTCCTCGCCCCGACCTGCCCCTCGTCCAAGTCGAGGTCCCCCCCTATAAATACCCCCTCGCCCCGTTTCTCCCCTCGCCCCCTCGCCTAACCCCTCCCCTCGCCCGCGATACGTCGGCGGAGACCCGCCGCCCGCCAGCCATTAGCCCCCGCCCCGACCGCCTGCCACCTCGAGCTCGCCCGACCCCACCCCCGAGCTCCCCTCGCCCGTCCGCACCCGCCGGAGGTCCCCGCCGTCGTCCTCGAGCACCGGAGACCCCCGCACCGTCGCCGCCCGAGCTGCCGTCGCCGTCGCCGCCACAGTGAGTCACCGGACTCCCCTCCGCCGTTCGATCTAACGCGTAGGGTGTAGATTAGATCCCTCTAAAGGGGTAGGTTTATTTCAAATAAACCGGTTTAGTTCCGGTTTTAGTTAGGGTTTTTATTAGACCGGCCCGAAGCGGTTTAAAGCCTCGGGCACGATTTAGTTATATTACGCCGAGCGCTAGATAGGCCCATTAAGCGCCAGTTTTCGTTTTAGTTTTATTTTTCGTTTTCTGTTTTAACAGAATAGTTTCAGTTTTGTAAAATTCATATCTTTTAATCTACTTAATATTTTTAAGTGATTCTTTTTTTGTTGGTTTGCAAATTTATTGTAGTTTCTGTAGAAGACATAATTAGTCATGTTAAAATTATTTAAAATTGTTTTATTTTAGATTTAGACATAATAGTAATTCTGCTATAAAATGAGTTAGGCATATTATTTTTTAGTGATTCTTTTTGTCACAACTTTGTTTTGACATTGCCTAACCGTAGGAATTTATTTGGGCATTTTAGAAATTAATAAAAAAATAGTTCTAACCAGAATCATGTTATTCCTATTCATTTAACTAGCTACTGTTTTCCCATTGTTTCATATAGCAAATAATTTTATTTCACCTAGGTGATAGTTTATTCTAGGTTAGTTTCTGTAACTTTAGAGCATGAACTTTTATTTATAATAAATAAAACTTTTATTTTAGTTTTTCTTACTAGTATTGTTTTAGGCCTAATAGGAGTTTTATAATAGCTTTTAAGGTGATTCTTTTTGCTCCTAGTTGCTTGATGATTTCTTTTCTGTTAGGTAGCATAAACCCATACTTAGGTTCTGTTAAGAAAAATTTTGTTGTGTAAAAACTATTCTTAGTTGTTGCTTGATGTAGGAAAAACATTGAGTTGGATTTCTTCGAGTTTTTCTTTGGGTTTTGATTCGTTTGTTTTGTGTGTTATGTTAGCATGCTATTATGTTAAGTGATCATATGCTATATGCTTATTATGATTGTTGTTTGCCTCGGTAGAATTTCCGGAGTGCGAAGCTTGCTACCACGAGTCCCTAGCTTTCGAAGATCGTCAGCAAGGCAAGTCATTGATCATATTTTCTTATACCTATGATTTTATTGCATTTGAATTATACCTCCCCACCATGCATGCAGTAGGTGAATTTGAAGTTATGTTCTTGAGTAGTATCATGAGGTAGGATGAACCCAATCCCCCTTGTTACCATTGCCCGGGACGAAGTAGTTTATTTTGCTATGCTCGGAGACGGGGTTGGGTGAGTGAATTCATAAGGGAGATGTGAGAGTCAAGATGATGACAACCCCATGATTTCAAGGTCAAGATAGACTTAAAAATTCACTACTGGGTGGAGGACGGTTGACGGGCACCCTGGAGAACCCAGTGGTTGGCCGGGATGCATGGAGAAGCGCCATGACATCTTGCGGAAAGCTTCACCCAGCCACAAAGAGACGGATGGATACCCCATTGACCGGAAGCTTACCTGTCCAGCCGCAAGCCATTACGGGCTCTGGCTTGGTCAACCCTAGTTGTGACTCTGGCCGGACGGTGCTACGAGATGTAGAAGAACGGTAGGATTGGATGGGTACGGCAAGGGCGGAGGAACTCTTAGGAAGACCCTGTTTCGTTCGTCCCGTCTTCAAACACCATGAAGTGCGAAGACTTAAAAGGAGGGAACGATTCTTGCGGGTAAAGTGCACAACCCTCTGCAGAGAAAAGATCTAATCGATTAGCCGTGTCCCCGGTTACGGACAATTTGAGCCTCTGGAACTTGGAAGTATTTCAGATATCTCAACACCAAAATTAATAAATTAATTGAGGGGGTTAGTATTTAATAATTGGGAATGAGACATTGGTTGGCGGAACCATCTCAATAACTACCAACAATTTTGTAGTAACTGCAAACAAGTCCATTATTGTAGGGAAAAACTGGCTTTTCGCAAAATGATGAAACTTAGAGCCCCACAGCCAAATTGCATATAGTGGTAGTAATATTTTATTGTTATTCTCGCTTCATGACTTGCCAAAGATATTCAAAATGCTGACCTACACGGCTGCAACGTCTTATGTTGCGAGAGGAGTATTCGATCGGGAGTGAGGCTACGCTCCGCGCTTGGCGATTGCCCTTTGGAGTCGGATGGACTTGCTATTCTTCTACGCTTCGCAGCTTTACTTAGTTTATTTCTCATGAGTTGGCCTTGGCCAATTTATTCTATTGTAATAAAGACTCGATATGAGAATCGTGTAATAAATTCAGGTGTGATTGAACTTTGATTATTTCATCAATGTCTTGTGTGTGCGGCATGATCTTGGGATGGTGCGAACCACGAGACTTGACCGATTTTGGGTCGGGTCGCTCTGAGAGATGGTATTCGAGAGCACACGCTGACCGTGGGGCGTAACCCCTAGGATCGGAAAGCCATAGGAAGAGACTATTTATTCTATGTCCTTATCATTCCGTAATTCTCCCTGTTCATTTCGACTTCTCTCCGATTTTCAACATTCTAGATGGCGCGAGTTCACCCCAGTTTTGCTACGGAGTTTTGCCACCAGATGAGACGATGCCTTTCGGCAAGAAGCTGGTCCAGATCGTGAAGAAGCTGAAGATTGCTCGCCCTCGATCACCGGAAGCCTACCAATGCACTTCGATGGATACCCGCTACAGATTGAGGTGCACATCCTGAGGAGGACCTTCGAGGACATTGAGCCTATTGACTTTGAGTTTACCGATTTCAACTGGATCCTCGGAAGAGACATGGCGATTTATCGTGCACTTGGACATCTCCGAGAAGAGTACAGGGCGAGCTCGATCCATCGACCTCGCCATGATTTCTCGCAGAGCGAGGAATGGAGATATCATCCGTCCGTGAGAGGACGACTCCATTCTCTCATATGTCCAAGACTTGGAGTGTCTTCTCGGAAGCGGGAGATCCGGACTCGCCATAACTCAAGGTACACAGAGGCTGTTGTTCCGTGAATCTGAGCTGGAGGAGAAGGCACCGCAGACTTCCTTGACCATGAGGAAGAAATCGCGGATTTCATGGAGAGAGTCGACAAGCTGAAGATGGATGTTGCGCATTAGAGGAAAAGATGGACTTGGGAGAAGACCTTTTCCGAGTGGAGATGACGGACCTCTCGTGAGCAATGATCAGGATTATGAAGGAGCTCCACCAAGAAAGCCGCAAGAGGAGGCGCCAGATCGAGGAGGGCGCCACACCGGAGGACGCCACACCAGAGGACGCAAGGATAATTGATGAAGACATTTAGTCGACCGCCATGTTATTTTATTTTTCCGTCCATCAGTTAGGTCGTTATTTTCGATTAGTCGTGAGAATTTTGTAATCGAGATTGAACCATGTTTGAGTGGATTGAATAAATGATTGGTGTGATTATGATTGTGCATTCATATGGGTAGTGATATTTTCTCATTAGACCATTGTTCTATTCTAATTTTCTCATCCACTCCAAAACACCAGATGCCTCCGAGACGTGACCCCGGTCTCAACTTTCCGCCAGAGCTCACCCAGCTGATCCAGCAGCAGAATGCCCTCATGCAGATGCTCATCCAGAACCAGAACAACAACAACAACAATCCACCGCCACCACCCCCTGTTGACAACTTGACTCGATTCGTAAGGCTGAATCCGCCAGTGTTCTCTAGCAGCACTGAGCCGATTGTGGCCGATGATTGGCTCCGCAAGGTCGGAAGGGATTTAGTCACTGTTGGATGCACAGATGCAGAGAAGGTGCGCTTTGCCGCACATCAACTTGATGGACCTGCAGCTTCTTGGTGGGAGAACTACACCGCCACTTATCCCCTCGCCACCATCACGTGGGATCAGTTCCAGCAAGCTTTCCGCACCGCTCATGTATCAACTGGAGCCATGAGTCTGAAGAAGCGTGAGTTACGCCAGGGGAACCGTACTATGGGGCAGTACGTGGATGAGTTCAGCAAGTTAGCTCGCTATGCCCCGGATGATGTGGCCACAGATGCCGCAAAGCAAGAAAAGTTTCTCGAGGGACTCAATGACGAGCTGGGTATGCAGCTAATGGTGGCTACCTTCAATAACTACCGGGAGCTGGTAGACAAGGCCACCATACTTGAAGGCAAGCAGCAGCAGATTGATAGCATAGCGGAAGTATGGTCGGGAAGTACAACTCGGAGCTCAGCGAAGCCCGTTATGCCCCATACTGGGAGGGCATACCCATCACAACCATGGAGGACATAACCATGGAGGAAATGGGAACAACCGCAACCAGGACAACAAGTCGAGCAATGGAAATGGCAATGGAAGCGGCAATGGCAACCAGCATCGTCCTGCCCGGCTCGTAAAGATCTGAGTCACATCACTGTTTCAAGTGCCGGAAAACAGGGCACTATGCCACCGACTGCCGGAGGCCAAGCGGAGGAATGGAAACGATAATGGAAGCTCAGCCAAGAAGCCCAATCCTTTTCCTCGTGCTCAGGTGAACCACATTGATGTGGAGGACGTCTATGATCAGCCAGACACTGTGGTTGGTAAGTTTTTATTAAATTCACATCCAGTATTGGTACTCTTTGTTTACGGTGCAACACATTCATTCATATCAAGGGTAGTTGTGGAAAATACGGTTGCCCACTAGAACCCTTAGAAGCCCTCTTCACGTCGGTTCGCAGAGGAGAAATGATGGCGAGCTTAGGCTGTCATGCAACCCTCAACATCGAAACCATAAATTTTCCGCAGACCTCATAGTATTGGAAACCCAGACCTTGGATGTGATCCTAGGCATGGATTGGTTGACGAAGTTTGAAGGAAACATAGACTGTGCCCAAGAAGTCGATTCTGCTCACCACCCCGGAGCAGAAGAGGATCAAGTATGTATCCAGACGTATCCCGATGAAGAATCAGGTGCATTCCCTCACGAGAGTTGTTCAGGAGGAAGTGCCGAGAGTGCAAGATTTTCCGATGTGTTTCCGGAGGAATTACCAGAATGCCACCGACGAGACATTGAATTTCTGATTGAGTTATTGTCCGCACAGCCCCAATATCCAAGAGACCTTATCGGATGCCCCGAGCGATTTGAAAGAGATCAAGAATCAAATTAATGAGTTATTGGAGAAGGGATATATTCGCCAAGCTCATCACCTTGGGGAGCCCAGTTCTTTTGGTAGAGAAGAAGGATGGAACCACGAGAATGGTTGTGGATTATCGTTCGCTGAGCGACGTGACCATCAAGAACAAGTACCCTCTGCCGATGATTAATGATCTATTTGATCAGCTAGTTGGAGCCAAGGTATTCTCCAAGATCGATCTTGATCGAGGTATCATCGATTGAAGATCCGTGAAAAGGATATACCCAAAACAACATTTACCACGGTATGGTTTATATGAGTATACCGTCATGTCATTCGGATTGACTAATGCCCTGCATACTTCATGAATTTGATGAAAAAGGTATTTATGGAATATCTGGACAAGTTTGTCGTGGTGTTCATCGATGATATCTGATATTCTCCAAGAGCGAGGAAGAGCATAAGGAACATTTGCGTCTAGTTACGGAGAAACTTGAGAACATCGGTTGTATGCCAAGTTCAGCAAATGTGAATTTTGGCTGAAGGAAGTCGGATTCCTCGAACATGTTATTTCAGGAGAAGGAATAGCAGTTGACCCCGCCAAGGTTGAATCAGTCACCGATTGGCAGTCGCCCACCACAGTCAAGGAGATCCGCAGTTTTCTCGGACTCGCAGGATATTATCGGAGGTTTATTGAAAATTTCTCGAAGATTGCCAAGCCCATGACTGAGCTGTTGAAGAAGGATGCTAAGTACATTTGGACCGAGGATTGTGAAGCCGCCTCAGGAATTGAAGAAACGTTTGGTTACAGCCCCAAAGATTGATTTTGCGGACATACACAAGGATTACGGTATATTGTGGCGCTTCTCGTCGTGGACTCGGAGGAGTACTCATGCAGGAAGGAAAAGTTGTAGCTTATACCTCCAGACAGCTACGACCACACGATATGAATTATGCCACACATGATTTGGAGTTAGCAGCCGTAGTGCATGCACTCAAGACCTAGAGACATTTCCTTATCGGAAACCATTGTGATGTTTACACAGATCATAAGAGCTTGAAGTATATTTTCACGCAAAAAGAGTTGAACCTTAGGCAGAGGAGATGGCTAGAGTTAATCAAGGACTATGACATGAGATTGCATTATCACCCAGGGAAGGCTAATGTTGTAGCAGATGCTTTGAGCCGTAAGATTTATGTGAATACTCTTGTAGCAGGAGGATTACCCGGAGTTAGTCGATGACCTCGAGATCTCCGATCGGAGATAGTTCGAGAGGATATGTTGCAACTCTGGAAGTTCAGTCCACTTTGGCCGAAAGAATTCGTGAAGCCCAGAAGTCGGACAAGGAAATTGATGAGATAAAGAAAAAGATGAATGAAGGAAAAGCTAAAGGATTTTGTAAGGATGAATACGGAGCTATATGGTTCGAGGATCGTATTTATGTACCCAATGATCCCGAACTCAGGAAGCTAATTCTTCAGGAGGCTCATGATTCACCGTACTCGATTCACCCCGGTAACACCAAGATGTATCTGGGTTTGAAGGCAAGTTTCTGGTGGAAAGGTATGAAGAAGGATATTGCCGAGTACGTAGCAGTATGCGATGTTTGCCAACGAGTAAAGGCGGAACATCAGAAGCCGGCAGGGTTACTTCAACCTTTGCCGATTCCCGAGTGGAAATGGGAAAAACTTGGAATGGATTTTATCACAGGATTACCCAGGACCCGTTCAGGTTATGATTCCATCTGGGTAGTGGTCGATCGATTGACCAAGGTAGCTCACTTCATTCCCGTGAAGACTACCTATACCAGTGCTAAGTTAGCCAAGATATACATGACCAGGATCGTATGTCTCGCATGGAGTTCCGAGGAGTATCGTGTCGATAGAGGAACACAATTTACCTCAAAGTTTTGGAATCAGTTGCATGAAACTTTGGAGTGCGAGGCTGGAGTTCAAGACAGCCTTTCATCCATGAATGATGGACAGACCGAGAGAGTCAACCAAATTCGGAGGACATGTTGAGAGCTTGGGTGCTAGACTATGGGTCTAGCTGGGATGATAATTTGCCATCGCAGAGTTCTCATACAACAACAGTTATCGCACCGATCGAAGATGGCCCCTTCGAGGCTCTATCACGGAAGGAGGTGCGAAACACCATTGTTTGTGGGATGGTGTTGGAGATCGAACACTTTTCGGTTCCGATCTTATCGAGATTCGAAGAGAAAGTCAAGCTGATTCGAGATAGGCTCAAGATAGCTCGATCGATGCGAAGAGTTATGCCGACGATAGCGCAAGGAAGTAACTTACGAAGCGGGAGACCAAGCATATCTTCGTGTGTCCCCACTTTGTGGAATCAAGAGGTTCGGTGTCAAAGGAAAGTTAGCACCCCGATTCATTGGCCCCTACAAAATCCTCGAACGTCGTGGAGAAGTTGCTTACAAGTTGGAATTGCGGAAGGATTGTCCGGAGTTCATGATGTCTTCCATGTTTCTCACCAAGAAGTGTCATGCCGACATGGCCGATATTCCGTTGAGACACAAAGTGCCCCTAGAGGCCATACAGCTCGACAAAGATCTGACTTATAAGGAGAAACCCGTCCGAATTCTCGAGACTGCGAACAGAGTCACCCGCAGCAAGATCATCAAGTTTTGCAAGGTGTTTGTGGAGTCATCACTCCGAGGAGGAAGCCACCGGGAGCGAGAAGAAGACCTCCTTGAGACCACCCGCACCTATTTGCTAGCCAACCCGAATCTCGAGGGCTAGATTCATCTTAAGGTGAGTAGGTTTGTAACATCCCAAATTTCCTATTTGGAATGTTTTACAATTATAGCTAAGCATCTATGCATTTTGTTTGAATTTGAGTGGCATTTGAAGTTTCCGAAGTTTTGGAGTTGTTGGAATTTGAATTCAAAATTTGGCGGTTGAAATTAATTTCAAGTCAATACCGATAAATACTTGAGGAAAAGTATGAGAGGAGTAAACATGACACTCCAAAAATATCAGAGGAAAAACATTGCCAAAAAGTTTGAATTCAAATTTGAGTTTTATTTGGAATTTTAGAAAAAATTATTTTTATAAAGTTTGAATTTTGCCCTGGAAAATGTTCAAATTATAGGAATATTCCCCGATCATTTTGATATATATATGTCCTATATAAAATATTTATATTTATATATTTTCTCTCCCTCTAAATATTAAAAAAAAATAGAAAAAAAGAAACCTCAGGCGCCAGCCAGCGCCGAGGCCCACCCACAGGCCAGGCGGCCCAGCCAGCCGCGCCGAACCGACCGGCCCAGACGCCCAGCGCCCCCCGCCCGAATCTCTTCCGCATCGGTCGCCCGACTCGACTCGCCCTCTCTCCCTCTCACCGACACCCGGGCCCCACCACCTTCTTCCTCTCCACGCCAACAAGAACCCGCCGCTCTGAATCCCGAGATCCCCGGGATCTCCTCCCGATCTCCTCGCCCCGACCTGCCCCTCGTCCAAGTCGAGGTCCCCCCCTATAAATACCCCCCTCGCCCCGTTTCTCGCCTCGCCCCCTCGCCTAACCCCTCCCCTCATGAGCACGTCTCGGAGACCAGCGCGCCTCGCCATTAGCCCCGCCCCGACCGCCTGCCACCTCGAGCTCGCCCGACCCCACCCCCGAGCTCCCCTCGCCCGTCCGCACCCGCCGGAGGTCCCCGCCGTCGTCCTCGAGCACCGAAGACCCCCGCACCGTCGCTGCCCGAGCTGCCGTCGCCGTCGCTGCCACGGTGAGTCACCGGACTCCCCTCCGTTGTTCGATCTAACGCGTAGGGTGTAGATTAGATCCCCCCGAAGGGGTAGGTTTATTTCAAATAAACCGGTTTAGTTCCGGTTTTAGTTAGGGTTTTTATTAGACCGGCCCGAAACGGTTTAAAGCCTCGGGCACGATTTAGTTATATTACGCCGAGCGCTAGATAGGCCCATTAAGCGCCGGTTTTCGTTTTAGTTTTATTTTTCGTTTTCTGTTTTAACAGAATAGTTTCAGTTTTGTAAAATTCATATCTTTTAATCTACTTAATATTTTTAAGTGATTCTTTTTTGTTGGTTTGCAAATTTATTGTAGTTTCTGAAGAAAATATAATTAGTCATGTTAAAATTATTTAAAATTGCTTTATTTTAGATTTAGACAGAATAGTAATTCTGCTATAAAATGAGTTAGGAATATTATTTTTAGTGATTCTTTTGTCACAACTTTGTTTTGACATTGCCTAACCGTAGGAATTTATTTGGGCATTTTAGAAATTAATAAAAAATAGTTTTAACCAGAATCATGTTATTCCTATTTATTTAACTAGCTACTATTTTCCTATTGTTTCATATAGCAAATAATTTTATTTCACCTAGGTGATAGTTATTCTAGGTTAGTTTCTGTAACTTTAGAGCATGAACTTTTATTTATAATAAATAAAACTTTTATTTTAGTTTTTCTTACTAGTATTGTTTTAGGCCTAATAGGAGTTTTATAATAGCTTTTAAGGTGATTCTTTTTGCTACTAGTTGCTTGATGATTTCTTTTCTGTTAGGTAGCATAAACCCATACTTAGGTTCTGTTAAGAAAAATTTTGTTGTGTAAAAACTATTCTTAGTTGTTGCTTGATGTAGGAAAAACATTGAGTTGGATTTCTTCGAGTTTTTCTTTGGGTTTTGATTCGTTTGTTTTGTGTGTTATGTTAGCATGCTATTATGTTAAGTGATCATATGCTATATGCTTATTATGATTGTTGTTTGCCTCGGTAGAATTTACGGAGTGCGAAGCTTGCAACCACGAGTCCCTAGCTTTCGAAGATCGTCAGCAAGGCAAGTCGTTGATCCTATTTTCTTATACCTATGATTTTATTGCATTAGAATTATACCTCCCCACCATGCATGCAGTAGGTGAATTTGAAGTTATGTTCTTGAGTAGTATCATGAGGTAGGATGAACCCAATCCCCCTTGTTACCATTGCC
This sequence comes from Aegilops longissima, assembly GCA_021605205.1. Classification (NCBI taxonomy): domain Eukaryota; kingdom Viridiplantae; phylum Streptophyta; class Magnoliopsida; order Poales; family Poaceae; genus Aegilops; species Aegilops longissima. The sequence continues at coordinate 540,742,142 of CM038680.1, read as the reverse complement.
CGAGACGAAGTAGTTTATTTTGCTATGCTCGTAGACGGGGTTGGTTGAGTGAATTCATAAGGGAGATGTGAGAGTCAAGATGATGACAACCCCATGATTTCAAGATCAAGATAGACTTAAAAATTCACTACTGGGTGGAGGACGGTTGACGGGCACCCTGGAGAACCCAGTGGTTGGCCGGGATGCATGGAGAAGCGCCATGACATCTTGCGGAAAGCTTCACCCAGCCACGAAGAGACGGATGGATACCCTATTGACGGAAGCTTACTGCAGCCGCAAGCCATTATGGGCTCGGCTTGGTCAACCCTAGTTGTGACTCGGCCGGACGGTGCTACGAGATGTAGAAGAACGGTAGGATTGGATGGGTACGGCGGTGGCGGAGGAACTCTTCGAAGACCCTGTTTGTTCGTCCCATCTTCAAACACCATGAAGTGCGAAGACTTAAAAGGAGGGAACGATTCTTGCGGGTAAAGTGCGCAAACCTCTGCAGAGAAAAGATCTAATCGATTAGCCGTGTCCCCGGTTACGGACAATTTGAGCCTCCGGAACTTGGAAGTATTTCGGATATCTCAACACCAAAATTAATAAATTAATTGAGGGGGTTAGTATTTAATAATTGGGAATGAGACATTGGTTGGCGGAACCATCTCAATAACTACCAACAATTTTGTAGTAACTGCAAACAAGTCCATTATTGTAGGGAAAAACTGGCTTTTCGCAAAATGATGAAACTTAGAGCCCCACAGCCAAATTGCATATAGTGGTAGTAATATTTTATTGTTATTCTCGCTTCATGACTTGCCAGCATATTCAAAATGCTGACCTACACGGCTGCAACGTCTTATGTTGCAGAGGAGTATTCCGATCAGGAGTGAGGCTACGCTCCGCGCTTGGAGATTGCCCTTTGGAGTCGGATGGACTCGCTATTCTTCTACGCTTCCGCAGCTTTACTTAGTTTATTTCTCATGAGTTGGCCTTCGGCCGAATTTATTCTATTGTAATAAAGACTCGATATGAGAATCGTGTAATAAATTCAGGTGTGATTGAACTTTGATTATTTCATCAATGTACTGTGTGTGCCAGCATGATCTTGGGATGGTGCAGACACAGAGACTTGACCGATTTTGGGTCGGGTCGCTACATTTTGATTGATCCTTCGCTAACACAGGTATTTGAGAGAAACCAGAATAACCATCTAAAAAGCAGAAATGTGTGTGTTTAGATAGTATTTCTAGCATTTGATCAATAAAAGGTAAAGGGTAATGATCTTTCTTAGTAGCTTTATTTAATTTATGGAAATCAATTACCATCCTATTACCTGTAATAATTCTTTGCGGGGTCAATTCATCTTTATCATTAGGAACGACAGTAATACCTCCCTTTTTAGGAACACAATGGACAGGGCTTACCCAATCACTATCAGCAACGTGATAAATTATACCTGCCAAGGAGCTTTAGTATCTCCTTTCTTACCACTTATTTCATCTTAGGATTCAATCATCGTTGAGGATCTCTAAATGGTTTGGCATCGTCCTCCAAATTAATTTTGTGTTGGCATAACGTGGGACTAATGCCCTTGAGACCATCCAGAGTATATCCAATAGCAGCACGGTGCTTCTTCAGAGTTTTCAACAATCTTTCTTCTTCTTGCTCTGAAAGGTTAACACTAATAATAACAGGATATATTTTCTTTTCATCAAGATAAGCATACTTAAGATTATCAGGTAATGGTTTGAGTTCAAACACGGGATCACCCTTGGGTGGAGGGGGATCCCCTAGAATTTCAATGGGTAGGTTGTGTTTCAGAATAGGTTTCTGTTGAAGGAACACTTCATCTATTTCCCTTCTTTCATTCATAAACATATCATTTTCATGGTCTACCAAATATTGTTCTAACGGATCAGTAGGAGGCACGACAATAGAAGCAAGACCAATAATCTCATCCTTACTAGGTGATTCTCCATCACGAGGTTGTCTACGAAACTTAGCAAAATTAAACTCATGAAAGTTAGCCAATTGTAATAGTATCCTTTTCACAATCAATCCTAGCATTAACAGTATTCAAGAAGGGTCTACCAAAATAATGGGGCAAAAGTCATCTTGTGGGGAACCAAGAACAAGAAAATCAGCAGGATATTTAACCTTCCCACACAAGACTTCAACATCTCTAACAATCCCAAATGGCTTAATAGTATCCCTATTGGCAAGCTTAATAGTAACATCTATATCTTCCATTTCAGTGGGTGCAATATCATGCATAATTTCTTTATATAAGTCATAGGCTATTGCACTAGCACTAGCACCCATATCACATAAGCCATGATAACAATTGTCTCCTATTTTAACAGAAATAACAGGCATGCCTACAACAGGTCTATGTATCTTAGCATATGGTCTAGCAATATTGGCAGTCTCACCATAGAAATAAATAACATGCCCATCTAAATCATCATCCAAAAGATCTTTAACCAAAGCAATACTAGGTTCAACTTTCATTTGCTCAGGAGGTGTATAAGTCCTAGTATTACTCTTACGAATAACAGTCAAAGTCTTAGCATGATCCTTTATCCTAACAGGAAAGGTGGTTTCTCAACATAAGTAGTAGGAACAATAGGATCAATATAAGTGATAGTCTTTTCTTCAACTGTAATAGGTGCAACTACTTTTACTTCAACGGGAGGATTATATTTAAACCACTTCTCCTTAGGGAGATCAACGTGAGTAGCGAAAGATTCACAGAAAGAAGCTACTATCTTAGAGTCGAGTCCATATTTAGCGCTAAATCCACGAAAAGCATCGGTATCAATAAAAGATTTAACACAATCAAACATAGCTGTCATACCTGACTCCTTACCATCGTCGGAACCCCAATCTTCAGAGTTGCATTTAATTCTTTCCAATAAATCCCATTAGAATTCAATAGTCTTCAGCATATAAGAACCATCACAGGAAGTATCAAGCATGTTGCGATCATTGGGAGAAAGTCGAGCATAAATTTTTTGAATAATCATTTCTCTGGAGAGCTCATGATTGGGGCATGAATATAACATTGATTTAAGCTTCCCCCAAGCTTGAGCGATGCTTTCTCCTTCGCGAGGCCAGATATTATATATGTAATTACGATCACGATGAACAAGATGCATAGGATAGAACTTCTGGTGAAATTCCAACTTCAATCGTTTATAATTCCAAGATCCCGTATCATCACATAGCCTATACCATGTCAATGCATCTCCCTTCAAAGATAAAGGGAATACCTTCCTTTTGACAACATCATCGGGAATACCTGCAAGCTTAAATAATCCACAAACTTCATCCGCAAAGATAAGGTGTAAATCGGGATGCAATGTTCCATCTCCTGCAAAGGGATTAGCTAGCAGTTTCTCTATCATACTCGAAGGAATATCAAAGTAAATATTTTCAGTAGGTTCAGTAGGTTGAGGAGAAACTCTTTTCTCTTCTGGTCGGGGTGAAGATACCCCGAACAAGCCCCTCAAAGGATTAGTTTCCATAGTAACAAGTGACAGAAAATTTCAGCACACTATATAAATGTTTCCTTACCAAGTTCCACTCACAAAAGGCGCTTCACTCCCCGGCAACGGCGCCAGAAAAGATTCTTGATGACCCATAAGTATAGGGGATCTATCGTAGTCCTTTCGATAAGTAAGAGTGTCAAACCCAATGAGGAGCAGAAGGAAATGACAAGCGATTTTCAGTAAGGTTTTCTCTGCAAGCACTGAAATTGTAGGTAACAGATAGTTTTGTGATAAGATAAATTGTAACGAGTAACAAGCAATGAAAGTAAATAAAGTGCAGCAAGGTGGCCCAATCCTTTTTGTAGCAAAGTACAAGCCTGAACAATTTCTTATAATGAGAAAAGAGTTCCCGAGGACACATGGGAATTATCGCCAAGCTAGTTTTCAACACAATGGAGACGCGGAGAATTTTTGGCGTGGTTCCGATAGGTGGTGCTATCATACATCCACGTTGATCGAGACTTCAACCCACGAAGGGTAACGATTGCGCAAGTTCACGGAGGGCTCCTCCCACGAAGGGTCCATGAAGAAGAAACCTTGTCTATCCCACCATGGCCATCGCCCACAAAGGACTTGCCTCACTCGGGTAGATCTTCACAAAGTAGGCGATCTCCTTGCCCTTACAAACTTCTTGGTTCAACTCCACATCACGACAGAGGCTCCCAAGCGACACCTGACCAATTTAGCAGACACCACTCCCCAAAAGGTAATAAACGGTGTGTTGATGATGAACTCCTTGCTCTTGTGCTTCAAATGATAGTCTTCCCAATACTCAACTCTCTCTCTCTCTCTCTCTCTCTCTCTCTCTCTAGATGTGGCTATGGTGGAAGAAGGATTTGAGTGGAAAGCAACTTGGGGAAGGCTAGAAATCAAGGTTCAAATGGTTGGAATTGAATCTCTTGATCTCAAACATGAGTAGGTGGTTCTATCTCAGAAAATGGATGGTGGAAGTGTAGGCACATTCTGATGGCTCTCCTCTATGAGAAGAAGGCACTACTACAAAAAGGGCTATAGATGGAATGGCTACTAATGGCGCACCTGTGATGTGGTGCGCCATTACTATATTCTAATGGCGCACCATGTCTCGGTGCGCCATTAGTAATATATTACTAATGGCGCACCTGGTGTGTGGTGCGCCATTAGTAGTTTCAAAAAAAACATAAAAAAATTTGTTACTAATGGCGCACCGATGCATAGTGCGCCATTACTAATTGACATAGTAATGGCGCACCACATCCGTCGTGCGCCATTAGTAGTTTTGAAAAAAAAGTAAAAATAAATAAAAAAATTTTGTTACTAATGGCGCACCATGTCTCGGTGCGCCATTACTAGTTTTAACTAGTAATGGCGCACTTTCCACTGGTGCGCCATTACTAAGTTTTTTCCAAAAAAAAAATTAAAAAAAATATCAATTTTTTTATTTTTTTTTCAAAACTAGTAATGGCGCACCGTGGGAGTGGTGCGCCATTAGTAACTTGGCCACCACTTCCACCGAATGCACCCCCCGTGGATCGCCTTTTCAGTTTAAAAAAAAATAAAAGAAAATGATGAAAATGTCAAAAAAAAAAGAAAATAAGTTTCCCATGTGATATGTGGTCTAGTTGTTGGGAAAATTTACAAATATGAATTTCGACTTTATTTGCAAAATCTCTCTGGAAATTTGTAAAATGGGCATAACTTTTGCATACGAACTCGGATGAAAAAGTTTTTTATATGAAAAATCATCTACTCGAACCCCGTTAAACACTTTCAAAATCCCCAAAAACCTAACAGAAAAAAAGTTACGGGGCTTTCAAGATCTAGCGGCAAAAAAATTCAAAAAATTTCAAACTTACTAGTGGCGCACCGTGGATGTGGTGCGCCACTAGTAACAGAAAAAAAATTGGTTTTGAATTTATTTTTTTGAATTTTTTTTCAAAAAATGATACGTAATATGATCGAGAAGTTTGAAATATTTTTCAAAATTTCATCATAGTCATGAACATGAACAAAGTCCTAGACATCAACAAGGTATAACAGATTGATATGCTAGATATATCAACAACCGCCTGTGAAGTGAGTTGTTCTTTGGGTTGGATAGAACTCAAGTTAAGCGTGCTTGGGCTGGAGTAGTGTGAGGATGGGTGACCATTTGGGAAGTTTGACCACGGAGTGCGATTTGACCTGAGATTAAGCATATTGACCCGAGATTAAGCCATAGTGAACTGAGATTAAGAAAAAATTGAAAAAAAAAATTAAAAAAAATTCTGAAAAAAATTTAGAAAAAAATTTGAAAAAAATGTTACTAATGGCGACTTCTATGTGGTGCGCCATTAGTATACCAGATACTAATGGCGCACCGTGGGCTATACTAATGGCGCACTACATGGTGCGCCATTAGTATACCAGATACTAATGGCGCACCAGTGGTGCGCCATTAGTAAAAAATACTAATGGCGTGCTAGTAATGGCGCACCAGTAGCGCCATTAGTAGGCAAAACCGGTGCGCCATTAGTAGGCCTTTTTCTAGTAGTGAGGGGGTAGAGAGGTATATATATATCCCCCACGCAAAATCTAACCATTACACACTTTCGTTGCATCTCATTGGCACTGATTAGTAAACTCGGTAGCACCGATCTATACAAAAATATGAACGTTCGGATTCTCGGTGGGATTGACTAGAACAACTCCGTGGGACCGATGTGCTAGGGCTTAGGGAAAACTTCATCTCGGTGGCACCAATTGCATCATCTCGGTGGGACCTAAGTTAGTGCACCGGGCAACAGAGAATTCGTCAAGCCAACTCGGTGGGACTGATTGCATAAACCAAGTGGGACCGAAGTGAATCCAACAAGTCACAGAGCATTGGCAAGGCCATCTTTGTGAGACCAAGATCCGTATCGATGTGACCGAACTGTTATGGTTTCTGGCAGTGGCTATGTCAAGATGAACTGTTATGCACATGAGTGTGATGCACAAACTTACCTTATGGTTCTTGAGCTGACTATTGAAGTAGACTTGAGAAAACATGGTTAAATAACACAAGATAACTTCAAGCAATAAATATTTCAAGGTCCACAAGAGTACCAAGACTGGGATGACATGTAATATATGAGTACCACAGAGTGAGTACATGTTTGAATGTAGACATGTCCCCAAAGGTTTAAAGATTTGCAATAAATTCCAAGGATCTTTCTTCCCAAAACATAAGTTTTCCTCTCCCCCTGAATTTAAGATTTGATAATGGGAGTAGGTAGGGTAAGATAGAATCAGAGCAAAAGGATATTATAGTAAAGTATGCTCAGAGCAAATTAAGGATTAAAATATGACTGGCATATCTTTCCCCTCTTAAAGATATGTGAATTCTCTCCTCTTATGAAAATGCATCTCTCTTAGAAGAGCTTTGATGTACTCTCTCTTGTTATATAGATAAGCTTTGATGTGCTCTCTCCCCCTTTGACATCAATTTCCAGGAAGGGTAGTGTTCATGGATATGACTTAAGTGAGTGTGGTTCTTGAGAGTCACAACTAAGCAGAATGTAGCTTAAGATGTATGTAGAGGGAAAGATTCATTGAATGGAACTGATAAGAGATAGATACTTTAAGATGGCAAAAAACTTTCTCAGAAGTGAAATCGGTGGCACCGATCTAGTTTAATCGATGACTTTGAGATAGCAGAGTCCCTGAAGGTGCATACCGGTGAGACCGAGGTAGTGTGTTTCAGTACAACTGATGAACTATTGCTCAAGTAGACCTTGTTCTTTGGTCTGGCCGATAGGCTTGAATCGATGGAACCGAGTTCAATGCAGAGGAAAGATTTTGTCAACTCAGCTCACTTGCAATAGAACTTTCACAAAGATTTTCAAGAAAATTGATAGGATTCGCAATGAAATTACAAAATGCAAAATAGAAAAAGAAATGAAATAAGAAGAATCTAGATGAAGTTTTTTTAGAAGGGAAACACAATAGTAAGAAGAAATGCAAAAGAAATGTATCAATAAGAAAAAAACTAGAGAACTTTATCTAGGGGTGGTCGGCGACATAGTCACCTATGTTAGAGTATATTGACTTAGGAGTCAAGTGAGATTACTTGATCATAGGTCATACTCATCATTAAGCTCAAAATGGGGTTGCCATTTTTCATTTAAGCGTCTTGCTGTATTCTCATCTTGTTGAGTTACTTTGGCTCATGTCTTGGAGCAAAGCTTCTCTAAGATGGAATGACTTACCTTGGGTTGTGGTGTTGAACTTGATCATGTAGTTGAACTTGTGGTAGATGCTCAGTGTAAATGTAGTCCATCAAGAGTTAGAGGCATCCTTTGGATTTGAAGCTCATATTCCTACACGGGTTAGTCTTACAAGGAATAACACTTGTATATCCAAATTGACAAGAGCGAAATTTATTATATAGAAATTTTCAAAAGATATGTTTAATGAGTTCATGCTTCCTTGATTTCAACAAGCAAATTATAGATACTTGGTGATGTAGAGATTGCTCAACATGTGAGTGATTTGCAATCTCATGGATTGAGGCTCATCCAAGTACCTACAAGGGTTAGATAACATGCAAGGGTGCAAATGTATCCAAGATAAATGATCATCATCATAATAGAAATATCAAGGATTAGTCATATGGACTCATGCCTTGCATGTATCCAAGGAGTCTATACTCCAAATTTGAGGCATCAATGATGTTCAACTCACTCCTCAAACAACAAAATATCTTTTCATTGAGCGGTTTAGTGAAGATATCTGCCAATTGCTTATCAGTATGAACATGCTTAAGATTAATATGTCCTTTAGCAACAAGATTACAAATAAAATGATGACATACTTCAATATGCTTAGTTCAAGAATGTTGCACGGGATTGTGCACAATATTAATAGCACTCTCATTGTCACAAAGCAATGGAACATGTCTCACATGTATCCCAGAATCTTTAAGAGTTTGGGTCATCCAAAGTAAGTGAGCACAACATGATCCCGCGGCAATGCCGCTTCGGTGGTGGATTAGGATAGAAAGTTTTGTTTCTTGGAGGACCAAGAGACGAGGGATCTACCAACAAATTGACATGTACCCAAAGTGGACTTTCTATCAACCTTGTCAGTGGCACAGTCTGAGTCAGAATAGCCAACAAGATCAAAAGATGACCTTTTAGGATAACAAATGCCAAAATTTGGTGTATCAATCAAATATCTCACTATCCTTTTCACGGCCTTAAGATGACATTCTTTTGGAGCCACTTGATATTGTGCACACATGCACACACTTAGCATAATATTGGGACGGGAGGCACAAAGATACAATAATGAACCAATCATAGATCGGTAACCTTTTGGTCAGCCGGGTTGCCATCCTTAGTCATGTTAAGATGTCCACTATTAGGCATGGGTGTTTTTATACCTTTGCTTTCTTGAATGTTGAACTTCTTGAAAATATCCTTGGTATACTTTGTTCATGAAACAAAGGTACCTTCCTTAGCTTGTTTGTTTTGCAAATGAAGGAAAATTTTGAGTTCACTCATCATAGACATCTCAAACTTCTCCGACATTAACCTTCCAAACTTTTCACTAAAATGGGGGTTAGTAGAACCAAATATGATATCATCCACATAAATTTGGCACACAAATAATTATCCATTAACTCTTTTAGTTAAAAGTGTAGAATCAATTTTCCCAATTTCAAAGCCTTTTTCAATAAGAAGCTTGGCCATTCATTTATACCATGCTCTAGGATCTTGTTTAACACCATAAAGAGCTTTGTAAAGTTTGTAAACATGATTAGGTTTCTTGGGATTAACAAAGTCGGGAGGTTGTTTAACATAGACTTCCTCCTGAATTTAACCATTTAGAAAAGCACTTTTAATATCCATTTGGTATAAGATGATATCATGGTGATTGGCATAAGCAAGTAAAATGCGAATGGACTCAAGTCTAGCAGCGGGGGCATATGTCTCACCATTGTCCATACCTTCATCTTGAGTGTAGCCTTGAGCAACGAGATGAACCTTGTTGCGTGCAACTTGTCCATCTTCATCTTGCTTATTCCGAAACACCCATTTTGTACCAATGATGTTTTGCTCATCGTCGGGCTTCTCAACCAATGTCCACATTTTGTTCCTTTCAAAGTTGTGGAGCTCTTCAACCATAGCTTTTATCCAATCTGGTCTTCAAGGGCTTCTTCTAGCTTCATTGGTTCAATGCTAGAAATGAATGAGTAGTGTTCACAAAATTTAGCCAAACGAGTTTTAGAGCGAGTAATTCTCCCGATATTGATGTCATCGAGGATTTGTTCAATGGGATGATTCTTTGAGATCCTTGCTCTAACTCGAGAGATCTTTTGCTTGTTTTGTGGTGGACATCTTCCTCCTCCTCATCTTCTTCTTCTTCATTGTTGTTGACATTGTCGTTCGCTTGTGGAGGTGAAGAAGGAGGTCGAGGTGGATTATCTTAATGTACTTCCTCATTTCCTTCGTCTTGATGTGTTGCACTTGTGGATTCCTCAATGTAAACTTTTGATTCACCTTGATGTAAAGTTGAGGCTTCCACTTGTATGGACGAAGTGCTCTCCTTTCACCCCCCTTGGGCAATTTTTTCCAATAGACAAATCTTGAATTGCTTCCGAGGGGTCTTTGTCTCCTACATCAATTGGCAATTACTCTACTTGCGAGCTTTTAGATTCATCAAACTTCACATCTATTGTCTCTTCAACCTTTTAGGTGAAATTATTGTAGACACGGTATATCTGAGAGTTTGAGCCGTAAACGAGTAGAAAACCTTCATGAGACTGAGGAGCAAATTTTGAATGATGATTGAGGGAGTCCTGGACTAGGGGGTGTCCGGATAGCGGAACTATCAGCTTTGGCCGGACTCCTAGACTATGAAGATACAAGATTGAAGACTTCATCCCTTGTCCGGATAGGACTTTCCTTGGCGTGGAAGGCAAGCTTGGCGATACGGATATGTAGATTTCCTACCATTGTAACCGACTCTGTGTAACCCTAACCCTATTCGGTGTCTATATAAACCGAAGGGTTTTAGTCCGTAGGACGAACAACAATCATACCATAGGCTAGCTTCTAGGGTTTAGCCTCTCTGATCTCGTGGTAGATCTACTCTTGTACTACCCATATCATCAATATTAATCAAGCAGGAGTAGGGTATTACCTCCATCGAGAGGGCCCAAACCTGGGTAAAAACATCGTGTCCCTTGTCTCCTCTTACCATCCGCCTAGACGCACAGTTCGGGACTCCCTACCCGAGATCCGCCGGTTTTGACACCGACATTGGTGCTTTCATTGAGAGTTCCTTTGTGTCGTCACCTATAGGCCCGATGGCTCCTTCAATCATCAGCAACGACGCAATCCGGGGTGAGACTTTTCTCCCCGGACAGATCTTCGTATTCGGCGGCTTTGCGCTGCTGGCCAATTCGCTAGGCCATCTGGAGCAGATTGAAAGCTACGCCCCTGGCCATCAGGTCAGATTTGGAAGACTGAACTATATGGCCGATGTCCGCGGAGATTTGATCTTCGATGGATTCGAACCACAGCCGAGCGCACCGCACTGTCTCGATGGGTACGATCTAGCTCTGCCGCCGAACAGCGCCCTGGAGGCCGCACCAGTATCCGCTCCGACCCTTAATCCGGAGCCGGTTTCACCGATCGAGGACGGTTGGTTGGACACCGCCTCGGGGGCTGAAATCTCCACGACGATTGAGCCGAACACCATCCCTGTCCTTTGCGAAGCTCGTGACTCCCAGGTGCCGGACTCCTTTCCGGACTCCGAACCTCCCGCGCCCCTGCCAATCGAATCCGACTGGGCGCCGGTTATGGAGTTCACCGCCGCGGACATCTTTCAAAGACTCGCCTTTGGCGATATCCTGAACTCATTAAAGTCTCTCTCTTTGTCAGGGGAGCCCTGGCCGAACTACGGTCAGGAAGGTTGGGATTCGGACGACGAAGAAATTCAACGCTCACCCACCACCCACTTTGTAGCCACTGTCGATGACTTAACAAACATGCTCGACTTTGACTCCGAGGGCATCGACGATATGGACGACGGCCGCCGAGACGACCAAGAACCAGCGCCCACAGGGCAATCGGATGGCCACCTCAACTTACGATATATATATATATATATATATATATATATATATATATATATATATATATATATATATATATATATATATATATATATATATATATATATATATATATATATGGTGGACACACCTAAGGGAAGCGATAACGAGGAACGACGAGACGCTGCGAAAGAAAATTCCCTCGGGAAGCAGTCAAAGCGGCGGCTTAAGCGCCGCTCAAAACCCCGACTCGACAAAGATAGTGCCCACACAGACCCAGCCATAGAGCAGGGTGAGCCGGCCGACGACGAACATGCCATTGAGCAACCATCCAAACAGGCCAACTTGGACAAACAACCTTTCCCCGGCAAGGACAACAGTCCGGACGATCTCACGCCGGACACGTCATTGGATCAGAAGAACCTCCACCAAGAGCTCCTCGCTACTGCGCGTAGCTTGAAAAAGCAGAAACATAGGCTCAGAACAGCGGAAGACGCACTCCGAATGAGGTGGAGTAAATTACTCAACACTGCAGACAAATATGGCGACAGCCGCCAAGCAAAGAGCTATCCGAAGCGCAAACTACTGCCCGAATTCGATGAGGAGGCCGTAGAGCCCCCACGATCAAAAAACAAAGAGGCCGCCGGGTCAGATAGACGACCACATGGCAAACATAGAGCGGCAAGCAGCGCCGCACACAAGCCGGCACGCGATCCGTATAAGGATTCGCACCAAAAGGATGGCCCAGTTAGATCTATCTACGGGCCAGGGAAACAAGTTCTGGCGAGCAATACAACACGTCAAATATCCGAACATCACGGCACACCCAAATACAGGGGCGCCGCGCACCCTCTATGTTTCACCGATGAGGTGCTGGATCATGAATTTCCAGCGGGATTCAAGCCTGTAAACATAGAGGCATACGACGGAACGATGCACTCGGAGTCTGGATTGAGGATTATATCCTCCACATACACATGGCCAGAGGAGATGATCTCCATGCCATAAAATACCTACCCCTCAAGCTCAAAGGGCCAGCCCGGCATTGGCTTAAAAGCCTCCCCGAAAACACCATTGGTAGTTGGGAAGAGCTTGAGGATGCTTTTCGGGCCAATTTCCAGGGAACCTATGTCCGACCTCCGGACGCAGACGATCTAAGTCACATAACCCAACAGCCCGGAGAGTCAGCTCGAAAATTCTGGAACAGGTTCCTCACCAAAAAGAACCAAATAGTCGACTGTCCGGACGCCGAAGCCTTAGCAGCTTTTAAACACAACGTCCGAGACGAATGGCTCACCAGACACCTTGGCCAGGAAAAGCCAAGAACAATGGCCGCACTAACAAGCCTCATGACCCGCTTTTGCGCGGGAGAGGATAGCTGGCTAGCAAGATGCAGTACCAGCGACCCAAGTACATCCGAAGTCAGGGATGGGAATGGGAAACCACGACGCAGCAAGGACCAGCGCCGGATTAAGGGGAATGGTCCAAAGAGCGCGGCAGTCAACGCCGGATTCAAAAGCTCACGACAGAACAATAAAAAACTGCCCCTTAAGGACAATAGCGATGAGCTATCCAACTTCAACAAAATCTTGGACAAGATATGCCAAATCCACAGTTCTTCCGGGAAGCCTGCAAACCATACCCACAGAGATTGTTGGGTCTTCAAGCAGTCCGGCAGACTCAACACCGAACACAAGGGGCTCGACACACCAAGTGAGGATGATGACGAGCACCACAAGCAGAGCCCCGGAAAACAAAAGAATTTCCCACAAGAGGTCAAAACAGTAAACTTACTTCAAGTAACAAAAGGGGAAAACAGAGCGGCACCCATTGAATTACGCGCCGCACAATCTACCCCAGCGGAGTCCCAACACTGGTTGTCAAAACCAATTACCTTCGACCATCAGGACTACTCCGAAAGTATCCAGAACGCAGGATGGACTGCCTTGATACTAGAACCTATAATCGACGGTCTTCAATTTACGCAAGTCCTAATGGACAGCGGCAGTGATTTAAACCTGCTATGTTAGGACACAATCCGCAACATGGGGATAAACCCAAACAAAATTAGCCATAGCAACACTTCCTTCCAAGGAATAATGCCAGGCACATATGCCCATTGTACGGGCTGCCTACTATTGGAAGTTATGTTCGGCTCACCCGACTACTTCCTTCGGGAAAAGTTGGTCTTCCACATCGCCCCATTTAAAAGTAGCCATCAAGCACTACTGGGACGCGAAACTATCCGTGGCGACACTTCAGGGTCGCCCGCCTCGCACGAAGGCGCGATAGGTGGAGGCGTTTCGCTCTCTATCATCTCTGGACGAAGATCCCCCGAAGACGAGCTCTGCTGAGAAGGGCTGAGATTCGAACTACAAGGTACAATTTCCGTTATCTTCAGAAATAAATACAGGGATGTTCTTTATTCACAAGACCCCTTCTTTTTACTTACGGCTCGCTGGAGGGCTGATCCCCTTGGGGAAATAGTGCGGCTGGGGTACTTCCGTGCGCGGACTTTCTGACGAAGACTTCTTTCCCGCTTTGAGGCCTTGGCTTCGGGTCTTGAAGCGGTCCTCTTCTCCCTTGGAGGAGGATCCTGATCCCTCTTCCTTGAAAGCCTCCTTCGTGGAGGCAGTTGCTTCCTGCTCCCCCTTCGCCTTCTTTAAAAGGTGCGGCCTTCAACATCTTGGTCAGCATGGGATCCGGCGTGGTTTCGGGAGGGAGCGGACACCTTATCAACTTTGCCTTGGCTATCCACTCCTGTTCAAGAAACGGCTCCTTTAAAAGGCATATATATGATAAATGAATGAACAGCCTGTCCGTTCTGTGGTTACTTACTTGAGTATCTGGGTGATTGCAGCTTAGACCTGCGTCCTCGGTCAAGTCCGGACACTTCTCTTGTGATCCAAAGAACAGTTTGTACATCTCCTTGGGTGTCGCGCCCATAAAATGTTGGAAAGCTCGTGGTCCCTCCGGATTAAACTCCCACAGACGGAGGGGGCGACATTTGCAGGGCAGAAGGCGCCGAATCAGCATAACCTGCGCCGCCATGACCAGATTGATCTCTCTTTTTTGGAGGTCTCGAATACAGCCCTGCAACAGAGGAATGTCCTTGGACGGCCCCCAGTCGAGCCCCCGGTTGACCCATGATGCCAGCCGCTGTGGTGGACCTGAGCGGAAGGCGGGTGGCGCCACCCATTTGGTGCCCCTGGGAGCGGTGATATAAAACCACTCCCGTTGCCACAAACCAAGCTCCTCTTGAAAAGAGCCCTCGGGCCACGGAGCATCAGCACACTTGCTTATGACCGCCCTCCGCACTCTGCTTGTTGCCCCTCGATCATCTTCGGCTCCACCTTGAAGGTCTTGAGCCACAATCCAAAGTGAGGGGTAATATGGAGGAAGGCTTCACATACGACAATGAATGACGAGATATGGAGGATGGACTCCAGATTCAAGTCATGGAAATCCAGCCCATAATAAAACATGAGCCCCCACACAAAGGGATCCGTCGGGAAGCCTAAACCCCGAAGGAAGTGAGACACGAACACCACGCTCTCGCCGGGCTCGAGAGTGGGAATGACCTGCCTGGAGCAGGCAGCCTATCGCGAAATCTCGCGGTTAGGTACTGGCGCCTCGCAGCTTTAGCACATCTTCTTCTGTGACGGAAGAAGACATCCATCGGCCGAGCTGGTCGGAGCCGGACATCGTCGAAGGTCCGAAGCGCCTAAATCTGAAGCTTTGGGTTTTAGAACTCGAAGCGCGAGGCGAATTCGATGGAGGGTGGAAAAAAGAAGAGGGCCTTGGTCTCATTATAAAGAGGTTGAATACCAAGAGCCCTCCCCTTGGTCGATTGGGATTCGCCTTTGATAGAGGAGGCGTGCTAACGGGCACGGTTGGGTTACCCACGTCTGTATTGATGAGAATCCCGGAATAAGGGGGCACGATCTATGCTTTGATAAGACATGCCAAGGAAACCGCCTCGCTAAACGCGCTGAGGTGGGCCAGTAAAAAACGATTCGAATAAAGGCTTGGCCGTGGTGTGATGTCACGCCGCGGAATACATCAGCAGACCTGTGCAAAAATTATTCTCTCTACGGTGGTATGTGGAACTTGTTTTGCAGAGCCGGACACTATCCTTGTGTTCAAAACCTTCTAAGTATTCGAGGAGGAACCCGCCTTGCAATGTCGAAGACAATATGCGCGCGCCGGATCGCCGTCATTGAAGCCTGGTTCAGGGCTCTTGAGGAGTCTGGACTAGGGGTGTCCGGATAGCCGAACTATCATCTTTGGCCGGACTCCTAGACTATGAATATACAAGATTGAAGACTTCGTCCCTTGTCCGGGTAGGACTTTCCTTGGCATGGAAGGCAAGCTTGGCGATACGGATATGTAGATTTCCTACCATTGTAACCGACTCTGTGTAACCCTAACCCTATTCGGTGTCTATATAAACCGAAGGGTTTTAGTCCGTAGGACGAACAACAATCATACCATAGGCTAGCTTCTAGGGTTTAGCCTCTCTGATCTCGTGGTAGATCTACTCTTGTACTACCCATATCATCAATATTAATCAAGCAGGAGTAGGGTATTACCTCCATCGAGAGGGCCCGAACCTGGGTAAAAACATCGTGTCCCATGTCTCCTGTTACCATCCGCCTAGACGCACAGTTCGGGACCCCCTACCCGAGATCCGCCGGTTTTGACACCGACAATGATGCTTATCAAGAACGTAGCACTTTGAGCCAAATACTCAGAAGTATCCAACTTGGGGTTTGTTACTGGTGAGTAGACCGTATGCCATTTTACTGAGAAGCTTCTGAAGATGTAGTCGATTCGTAGCATGACAAGCTATCTCAACCACTTCTGCCCAAAAGTGTCTTGGTGTCTTGTATTCATCAAGCATCAGTCTCTCCATCTCAATAACTGTCCGCTTCTTCCTCTCAACAACTCCATTTTGTTGAGGTGTGTATGTAGGCGAGAACTCATGTGAAATCGCTTCTTCGTCAATAAAAGTATCCACATTGGAGTTCTTGAACTCCATTCCATTATCACTTCGAACCTTCTTGATCTTCACTTCAGATTGATTTTGGGCTTTCTTAGCGAAGTTCTTGAAGATCTTTTGGACCTGTGATTTTTCATCAAGAAAGAACACCCAAGTAAAATCATCAACAATGACCAAATCAAAAGAGTTACTACCAAGGCTCTTATAAGCATTGGGACCAAAGAGATCCATGTGAAGTAGCTCAAGTGGTCTTCTCGTGGTCATGATGTTCTTCACGGGATGACTTCCTACAACTTGTTTTCTTGCTTGGCAAGCACTACAAAGTCTATCCTTGTCAAATATAACATGTTTAACACCAAGGATATGATCTCCTTTAATAATCTTATCAAGATTTTGCGTGCCGACATGACATAACCTTCTATGCCATAACCATCCTTTAGAAGATTTAGCAATTAAACAAGTACGAGGTTCAGCTCTCTTAGTGAAATAAACAATGTATAGATCACCTATACGAATACCGGTAAACACCATACTGTAAATCTCTATGAAACACTTGGCAATCTACTTGGTAAACAAGACATTGAAACCAAAGTCGGCTAGTCTAGATACGGAAAGAAGATTGTAACCAAGAGATTCAACAAGCATGAAATTTTGAATAGAGCTATCATTGGATATGGACACCTACCAAAGGCCAAGTAGATTACGCTTGGACTTGTCTCCAAAAGTCACATACTTGCGCGGACCATCATTTTTGGCAAGCTCACGGAACATGTCTTTATCTCCGGTCATGTGGTCGGTACATCCACTATCAAGAATCCACTCTTTTCCTCCGGATATGTAATTTCTAAGTTTCGCCATGAGAGTAAGATTCCTCATAGTATCCTCATAGTCAATACCACTTTCTTCATCTTCATCATAATAACCATGCTCAATGTCATCATCATCACCATGCATGTGATCATCACCTAGTTCAAGTGATTCGTTAGATTTATGATCATGACAATGTTCAAGTTTATGAATTATAATTGTCTCCGAGATGATGCTACTAATGATTCCAACATCACCCTTAGCATGCATAAGATCACAGAGCTCAAATAAGCATTCATCAAACTTGGGATCATTAGGCTTCATCTTACGAAAGGCAATGCATTTTTGAAGAATCTCATCAAGATTTTTCAAGGAATAATTTGGAAAGCGTTCCTCAAGATAATTCCATGTAGTATATGCGCATTGAAAGGGTGGCAAGCAAACAAGCAAATTTCTAGATAATCCTATAATGATAAGATCAATAGTCCTAAGATTGCGAACCATGTCAAGATACTCATTGGAGGTAGGATGCAAAGGATCAATGGGAGGAACATAAGGGCCTAGAATATACTTGTTCAAATTATATTCGTTGAAAATCTCAAGCATCTCATTTTTCCATGAACCATAAAACTCCCTATCAAGAATAGGCACTCTACGTCTAATACTCCCGAACATAGATTCATCCATCTTCTACCAATGGTGATTAAACAAAAGCAATGGAGACCAATGTTGTGATACCAATTGAAAGGATCAAGAATATGGGTCTAGAGGGGGGATTAGGCCCTTAACAAGTAAAAGTGGTAATTTTTAATTTATTCAAGTTAAGGTTGAGTTTAACACATGTTAAAGGGCATATAATACATCTTAAGCAAGCATGACAAGAGTATAGGCATCGGAAAAAGTAACACATGCAATTTCCAAGAATATAAAGGGATGGGATTCGAGTGTGCAAACGCAATGGAGACGCGGAGAATTTTTGGGGTGGTTCTGATAGGTAGTCCTATCGTACGTCCACGTTGATGGAGGCTTCAACCCACGAAGGGCTACGGTTGCGCAAGTCCGCGGAGGGCTCTACCCACGAAGGGTCCATGAAGAAGCAACCTTGTCAATCCCACCATGGCCATCACCCACGAAGGACTTGCCTCACTTGGGTAGATCTTCACGAAGTAGGTGTTCTCCTTGCCCTTACAAACTTCTTGATTCAACTCCACATCAGGATAGAGGCTCCCAAGCGACACCTAACCAATCTAGGAGACACCACTCTCCAAAAGGTAATAAACGGTATGTTGATGATGAACTCCTTGCTCTTGTGCTTCAAATGATAGTCTCCCCAACACTCAACTCTCTCTCTCTCTCTCTCTCTCTCTCAGATTTGGCTATCGTGGAAGAAGGATTTGAGTGGAAAGCAACTTGGGGAAGGCTAGAGATCAAGGTTCAAATGGTTGGAATGGAATCTCTTGATCTCAACACTTGAGTAGGTGGTTCTCTCTTAGAAAATGGATGGTGGAAGTGTAGGCACATTCTGATGGTTGTCCTCTATGAGAAGAAGGGGGTGGAGGGGTATATATAGCCACCACACAAAATCTAACCGTTACACACTTTCGTTGCATCTAGGTGGCACTGATTAGTAAACTCGGTAGCACCGATCTTTACAAAATTATGAATGTTAGGATTCTCGGTGGGACCGATGTGCTAGGGCTTAGGGCAAATTTCATGTCAGTGCCACCGATTGCATCATGTCATTGGGACCTAAATGAGTGCAACGGGCAACAGAGAATCTGTCAAGCCTACTCGGTGGGACGGATTGCATAAATCCGATGGGACCGAAGTGAATGCAACAAGTCACAGAGCGCTGGCAAGGCCATCTCGGTGAGACCAAGATCCGTATCGGTGTGACCGAACTGTTATGGTTTCTGGCAGTGGCTATGTCAAGATGAATTCAGTGGCTCCGGATAGAAAGTATCAGTAGGGCCGAGTTGGAGTTTAGGATTTTTACATATTTGGATGGAGAAAGTGGTTGAGGTTTTTGGAGAAGTATCACTAAGCATTTGAGCAAGTAGACCATTAGGTAACACATCATCCCCTTTTAATAGTATTGGCTTTCCCATGGACTCAATGTGATCTTGGATCACCAAAATAGAAATGAAGAGTCTTGAGATTTTGCCAATCCTTGTCGTTAGCATTTAGAAGGGGTTCCACATTCTCTTGTCCTTGCTACTCAACTGTTGAACTTATCTGAAATATACTCGATAAAACTAGTCCAACAAACGATATGTTGACATTAATTACCAAAATCACCCAGGGAGCACTTGTGCTGTCACCAGGGATCCAACGGCATGTAAGAGGCCCATGTATCGTAAGGCCTGTAGGAGGCCCATGGTTCGTATGGCCTGTAGGAGGACCATGGATCCTACGGCCTGTAGGAGGGCTATGGTTACAATGGCCCATATGTTGACCATTGTTATTGCGGCCACTAGCAAACTGAGGAAAAAGAGCTATAGTACTACAAGCAAACAAATAAACAAGACTATAAGAAAATACGTAAGCAAGCAACTAACGCTAGGATATTATGGAAATTACACATATTATATCCACGAAGGCATCAAAGTTTGCCACCAGTGCAATTATAGGGAACAAAGTAGCATATTACATATATTGGGCGTCAAAGTCGACCACGAGTGGAAATAAACGCTGTAGCAAAACAAGTCCAGAACTGAAACCACTTTAGAATAGCTCAAAAAACAATATCCCTGGGTAGCAACCATGTCGGAAATAAAATTAGCAAGCTTATTAGCTTTCTCTTGTTTGGTGCTTAAATCCTCCAACTCTTGCTATTGCACCAGATAGTATGCATATGAATTCTGCAGGGACTTCCTCAGTCCTTCGGCTTCTTATCGCAGCACAACTGCTCGATGTATTTCAATTGGTAGTTGAGAGTCAAGAAACTAAACTGATTCGGGCAGCAAGTTCAAAGAGCTTGTGCCAGCAGTAGTGGCCAGTAACTTGAACACTACATCAAGATAGAACTTCTGGTGAAATTCCAACTTCAATCGTTTATAATTCCAAGATCCCGTATCATCACATAGCCTATACCATGTCAATGCATCTCCCTTCAAAGATAAAGGGAAGACCTTCCTTTTGACAACATCAACGGGAATACCTGCAAGCTTAAATAATCCACAAACTTCATCCGCAAACATAAGGTGTAAATCGAGATGCAATGTTCCATCTCCTGCAAAGGGATTAGCTAGAAGTTTCTCTATCATACCCGAAGGAATCTCAAAGTAAATATTTTTAGTAGGTTCAGTAGGTTGAGGAGCAACTCTTTGCTCTTATGGTCGGGGTGAAGATACCCCGAACAAGCCCCTCAAAGGATTAGTTTCCATAGTAACAAGTGACAGAAAATTTCAGCACGCTATATAAATGTTTCCTTACCAAGTTCCACTCACAAAAGGCGCTTCACTCCCCGGCAACGGTGCCAGAAAAGAGTCTTGATGACCCACAAGTATAGGGGATCTATCGTAGTCCTTTCGATAAGTAAGAGTGTCGAACCCAACGAGGAGCAGAAGGAAATGGCAAGCGGTTTTCAGTAAGGTTTTCTCTGCAAGTACTGAAATTGTAGGTAACAGATAGTTTTGTGATAAAATAAATTGTAACGAGTAACAAGCAATGAAAGTAAATAAAGTGCAGCAAGGTGGCCCAATCCTTTTTGTAGCAAAGTACAAGCCTGGAAAATTTCTTATAATGAGAAAAGAGCTCCCGAGGACACATGGGAATTATCGTCAAGCTAGTTTTCATCACGCTCTTACGATTCGCGTTTAGTACTCTGATAATTTGATATGTGGGTGGACCGGTGCTTGGTTACTGCCCTTACTTGGACAAGCATCCCACTTATATTAACCCCTATTGCAAGCATCCGCAACTAGAAAAGAAGTATTAAGGTAAACCTAACCACAACATTAAACATATGGATCCAAATCAGCCCCATACGAAGCAACGCATAAACTAGGGTTTAAGCTTCTGTCACTCTAGCAACCCATCATCTACTTATTACTTCCCAATGCCTTCCTCTAGGCCCAAATAATGGTGAAGTGTCATGTAGTCGACGTTCACATTACACCACTAGAGGAGAGACAACATAGATCTCATCAAAATATCGAACGAATACAAAATTCACATGACTACTAATAGCAAGACTACACCCATGTCCTCAGGAACAAACGTAACAACTCACAAAGCATATTCATGTTCATAATCAGAGGAGTAATAATACGCATTAAGGATCTGAACATATGATCTTCCACCAAGTAAACCAATTAGCATCAACTACAAGGAGTAATCAACACTACTAGCAACCCACAGGTACCAATTTGTGGTTTTAATACAAGATTGGATACAAGAGGTGAACTAGGGTTTTGAGAGGAGATGGTGCTGGTGAAGATGTTGATGGAGATTGACCCCCTCCTGATGAGAGGATCATTGGTGATGATGATGGTGATGATTTCCCCCTCCCGGAGGGAAGATTCCCCGGCAGAACAGCTCCGCCGGAGCCCTAGATTGGTTCTGCCAAGGTTCCGCCTCGTGGCGGCGGAGTTTCGTCCCGTAAGCTTGCCTCTGATTTTTTTCTAGGGTAAAAGCCTTCATATAGCAGAAGATGGGCACCGGAGGGCCACCAGGGGGCCCAGGAGACAGGGGGCACGCCCAGTAGGGGTGGGCGCGCCCTCCACCCTCCTGGCCAGGGTGTGGGCCCCTCCGTGTTTTCTTCGCTCAATAATTTTATTAATTCCAAAACTCACTTCCGTGGAGTTTCAGGATTTTTGAGCTGTGCGAATAGGTTTCAATATTTGCTCCTTTTCCATTAGAATTCCAGCTGCCGGCATTCCCCCTCTTCATGATAAACCTTGTAAAATAAGAGAGAATAGCCATAAGTATTGAGATATAATGTATAATAACAGCCCATAATGCAATAAATATTTATATAAAAGCATGATGCAAAATGGACGTATCACCGGCCCGTCTGTGGCTCATTAATCCTTGGGCCTCATTCATCCTGTCATGTATTATGACCCATTAACGACCCGTTTATGCCCGTCGATAGAATTAAGCATGTGTTGTCTTATGGCCTGTTAACGGCCCACTATGGCCTGAGCCCATAAACAGACGGTTCAAAATTTTGGCCCGTTTACGGCCCAAATTGCGTTCCGACTTTGGTCCATGATCAGTATGGCCCATGTGAAAGGATCGAGAAGATGGGTCAAGAGGGGGGATTAGACCCTTAACAAGTAAAAGTGGCAGTTTTTAATTTCTTCAAGTAAGGTTGAGTTTAGCACATGTTAAAGGGCATGCAATACATCTCAAGCAAGCATGACAAGACTATAGGGAGCGGAAAGAGTAACACATGCAATTTGCAAGAATGTAAAGGGGTGGCATTGGAGTGTGCAAACACAATGGAGACGCGGAGAATTTTTGGCGTGGTTCCGATAGGTGGTGCTATCATACATCCACGTTGATCGAGACTTCAACCCACGAAGGGTAACAATTGCGCAAGTTCACGGAGGGCTCCTCCCACGAAGGGTCCATGAAGAAGAAACCTTGTCTATCCCACCATGGCCATCGCCCACAAAGGACTTGCCTCACTCGGGTAGATCTTCACAAAGTAGGCGATTTCCTTGCCCTTACAAACTTCTTGGTTCAACTCCACATCACGATAGAGGCTCCCAGGCGACACCTGACCAATCTAGTAGACACCACTCTCCAAAAGGTAATAAACGATGTGTTGATGATGAACTCCTTGCTCTTCTGCTTCAAATGATAGTGTTCCCAATACTCAACTCTCTCTCTCTCTCTCTCTCTCTCTCTCTCTCTCTCTCTCTCTCTCTTAGATGTGGCTATGGTGGAAGAAGGATTTGAGTGGAAAGCAACTTGGGGAAGGCTGGAAATCAAGGTTCAAATGGTTGGAATGGAATCTCTTGATCTCAAACATGAGTAGGTGGTTCTCTCTCAGAAAATGGATGGTGGAAGTGTAGGCACATTCTGATGGCTCTCCTCTATGAGAAGAACGGGGTGGAGAGGTATATATATATATCCCCCACGCAAAATCTAACCATTACACACTTTCGTTGCATCTCGATGGCACCGATTAGTAAACTCGGTAGCACCGATCTATACAAAAATATGAACGTTCGGATTCTCGGTGGGATTGAATAGAACAACTCGGTGGGACCTATGTGCTAGGGCTTAGGGAAAACTTCATCTCGGTGGCACCGATTGCATCATCTCGGTGGGACCTAAGTTAGTGCACCGGGCAACAGAGAATCCGTCAAGCCAACTCGGTGGGACTGATTGCATAAACCAAGTGGGACCGAAATGAATCCAACAAGTCATAGAGCATTGGCAAGGCCATCTTGGTGAGACCAAGATCCGTATCGGTGTGACCGAACTGTTATGGTTTCTGGAAGTGGCTATGTCAAGATGAACTGTTATGCACATGAGTATGATGCACAAACTTACCGTGTGGTTCTTGAGCTGACTATTGAAGAAGTAGACTTGAGAAAACATGGTTAAATAACACAAGATAACTTCAAGCAAGAAATATTTCAAGGTCCACAAGAGTACCAAGACTGGGATGACATGTAATATATGAGTAGCACAGAGTGAGTACTTGTTTGAATGTAGACATGTCCCCAATGGTTTAAAGATTTGCAATAAATTCCAAGGATCTTTCTTCCCAAAACATAAGTTTTCCTCTCCCCCTGAATTTAAGATTTGATAATGGGAGTAGGTAGGGTAAGATAGAATCAGAGCAAAAGGATATTATAGTAAAGTATGCTCAGAGCAAATTAAGGATTAAAATATGACTGGCATATCTTTCCCCTCTTAAAGATATGTGAATTATCTCCTCTTATGAAAATGCATCTCTCTTAGAAGAGCTTTGATGTACTCTCTCTTGTTATATAGATAAGCTTTGATGTGCTCTCTCCCCCTTTGACATCAATTTCCAGGAAGGGTAGTGTTCAAGGATATGACTTAAGTGAGTGTGGTTCTTGAGAGTCACAACTAAGCAGAATGTAGCTTAAGATGTATGTAGAGGGAAAGATTCATTGAATGGAACTGATAAGAGATAGATACTTTAAGATGGAAAAAAACTTTCTCAGAAGTGAAATCGGTGGCACCGATCTAGTTTAATCAATGACTTTGAGAGAGCAGAGTCCCTGAAGGTGCATACCGGTGAGACCGAGGTAGTCAGTTTCAGTACAACTGATGAACTGTTGCTCAAGTAGACCTTGTTCTTTGGTCTGGCCGATAGGCTTGAATCGATGGAACCGAGTTCAATGCAGAGGAAAGATTTTGTCAACTCAGCTCACTTGCAATAGAACTTTCATAAAGATTTTCAAGAAAATTGATAGGATTCGCAATAAAATTACAAAATGCAAAATAGAAAAAGAAATGAAATAAGAAGAATCTAGATGAAGTTTTTTTAGAAGGGAAACACAATAGTAAGAAGAAATGCAAAAGAAATGTATCAATAAGAAAAAAACTAGAGAACTTTATCTAGGGGTGGTCGGCGACATAGTCACCTATGTTAGAGTATATTGACTTAGGAGTCAAGTGAGATTACTTGATCATAGGTCATACTCATCATTAAGCTCAAAATGGGGTTGCCATTTTTCATTTAAGCGTCTTGTTGTATTCTCATCTTGTTGAGTTACTTTGGCTCATGTCTTGGAGCAAAGCTTCTCTAAGATGGAATGACTTACCTTGGGTTGTGGTGTTGAACTTGATCATGTAGTTGAACTTGTGGTAGATGCTCAGTGCTGATGTAGTCCATCAAGAGTTAGAGGCATCCTTTGGATTTTGAAGCTCATATTCCTACACGGGTTAGTCTTACAAGGAATAACACTTGTATATCCAAATTGACAAGAGCGAAATTTATTATATAGAAATTTTCAAAGGATATGTTTAATGAGTTCATGCTTCCTTGATTTCAACAAGCAAAGTATAGATACTTGGTGATGTAGAGATTGCTCAAGATGTGAGTGATTTGCAATCTCATGGATTGAGGCTCATCCAAGTACCTACAAGGGTTAGATAACATGCAAGGGTGCAAATGTATCCAAGATAAATGATCATCATCATAATAGAAATATCAAGGATTAGTCATATGGACTCATGCCTTGCATGTATCCAAGGAGTCTCTACTCCAAATTTGAGGCATCAATGATGTTCAACTCACTCCTCAAACAAAAAAATATCTTTTCATTGAGCGGTTTAGTGAAGACATCTTCCAATTGCTTATCCGTATGAACATGCTTAAGATTAATATGTCCTTTAGCAACAAGATTACAAATAAAATGATGACATACTTCAATATGCTTAGTTCAAGAATGTTGCACGGGATTGTGTGCAATATTAATAGCACTCTCATTGTCACAAAGCAATGGAACATGTCTCACATGGATCCCAGAATCTTTAAGAGTTTGGGTCATCCAAAGTAAGTGAGCACAACATGATCCCGCAGAAATGCCGCTTCGGTGGTGGATTAGGATAGAAAGTATTGTTTCTTGGAGGACCAAGAGACAAGGGATCTACCAACAAATTGACATGTACCCAAAGTGGACTTTCTATCAACCTTGTCAGTGGCACAGTCTGAGTCAGAATAGCCAACGAGATCAAAAGATGACCTTTTAGGATAACAAATGCCAAAATTTGGTGTATCAATCAAATATATCACTATCCTTTTCACGGCCTTAAGATGACATTCTTTTGGAGCCACTTGATATCGTGCACATATGCACACACTTAGCATAATATTGGGACGGGAGGCACAAAGATACAATAATGAACCAATCATAGATCGGTAACCTTTTGGTCAACCGGGTTGCCGTCCTTAGTCATGTTAAGATGTCCACTAGTAGGCATGGGTGTTTTTATACCTTTGCTTTCTTGAATGTTGAACTTCTTGAAAATATCCTTGGTATACTTTGTTCGTGAAACAAAGGTACCTTCCTTAGCTTGTTTGTTTTGCAAATGAAGGAAAATTTTGAGTTCACTCATCACAGACATCTCAAACTTCTCCGACATTAACCTTCCAAACTTTTCACTAAAATGGGGGTTTGTAGAACCAAATATGATATCATCCACATAAATTTGGCACACAAATAATTATCCATTAAATCTTTTAGTAAAAAGTGTAGAATCAATTTTCCCAATTTCAAAGCCTTTTTCAATAAGAAACTTGGTCATTCATTTATACCATGCTCTAGGATCTTGTTTAACACCATAAAGAGCTTTGTAAAGTTTGTAAACATGATTAGGTTTCTTGGGATTAACAAAGTCGGGAGGTTGTTTAACATATACTTCCTCCTGAATTTAACCATTTAGAAAATCACTTTTAATATCCATTTGGTATAAGATGATATCATGGTGATTGGCATAAGCAAGTAAAATGCGAATGGACTCAAGTCTAGCAGCGGGGGCATATGTCTCACCATTGTCCATACCTTCGTCTTGAGTGTAGCCTTGAGCAACGAGATGAACCTTGTTGCGTGCAACTTGTCCATCTTCATCTTGCTTATTCCGAAACACCCATTTTGAACCAATGATGTTTTGCTCATCGTCGGGCTTCTCAACCAATGTCCACATTTTGTTCCTTTCAAAGTTGTGGAGCTCTTCATGCATAGCTTTTATCCAATCTGGTCTTCAAGGGCTTCTTCTAGCTTCATTGGTTCACTGCTAGAAATGAGTGAGTAGTGTTCACAAAATTTAGCCAAACGAGTTTTAGAGCGAGTAATTCTCCCGATATTGATGTCATCGAGGATTTGTTCAATGGGATGATTCTTTGAGATCCTTGCTCTAACTCGAGAAATCTTTTGCTTGTTTTGTGGTGGAACATCCTCCTCCTCCTCATCTTCTTCTTCTTCATTGTTGTTGACGTTGTCGTTCGCTTGTGGAGGTGAAGAAGGAGGTCGAGGTGGATTATCTTAATGTACTTCCTCATTTCCTTCGTCTTGATGTGTTGCACTTGTGGATTCCTCAATGTAAACTTGTGATTCACCTTGATGTAAAGTTGAGGCTTCCACTTGTATGGACGAAGTGATCTCCTTTCACCCCCCCTTGAGCAATTTTTTCCAATAGACAAATCTTGAATTGCTTCCGAGGGGTCTTTGTCTCCTACATCAATTGGCAATTACTCTACTTGCGAGCCGTTAGATTCATCAAACTTCACATATATTGTCTCTTCAACCTTTTAGGTGAAATTATTGTAGACAAGGTATATCTGAGAGTTTGAGCCGTAAACGAGTAGAAAACCTTCATGAGACTGAGGAGCAAATTTTGAATGATGATGCTTATCAAGAACGTAGCACTTTGAGCCAAATACTCAGAAGTATCCAACTTGGGGTTTGTTACTGGTGAGTAGATCGTATGCCATTTTACTGAGAAGCTTGTGAAGATGTAGTCGATTCATAGCATGACAAGCTATCTCAACCACTTCTGCCCAAAAGTGTCTTGGTGTCTTGTATTCATCAAGCATCGGTCTCTCCATCTCAATAACTGTCCGGTTCTTCCTCTCAACAACTCTATTTTGTTGAGGTGTGTATGTAGGCGAGAACTCATGTGAAATCGCTTCTTTGTCAATAAAAGTATCCACATTGGAGTTCTTGAACTCCATTCCATTATCACTTCGAACCTTCTTGATCTTCACTTCAAATTGATTTTGGGCTTTCTTAGCGAAGTTCTTGAAGATCTTTTGGACCTGCGATTTGTCATCAAGAAAGAACACCCAAGTAAAATCATCAACAATGACCAAACCAAAAGTGTTACTACCAAGGCTCTTATAAGCATTGGGACCAAAGAGATCCATGTGAAGTAGCTCAAGTGGTCTTCTCGTGGTCATGATGTTCTTCACGGGATGACTTCCTCCAACTTGTGTTCTTTCTTGGCAAGCACTACAAAGTCTATCCTTGTCAAATATAACATGTTTAACACCAAGGATATGATCTCCTTTAATAATCTTATCAAGATTTTGCATGCCGACATGACCTAACCTTCTATGCCATAACCATCCTTTAGAAGATTTAGCAATTAAACAAGTACAAGGTTCGGCTCTCTTAGTGAAATAAACAATGTATAGATCACCTATACAAATATCGGTAAAGACCATACTGTAAATCTCTATGAAACACTTGGCAATCTACTTGGTAAACAAGACATAAAAACCAAAGTCGGCTAGTCTAGATACGGAAAGAAGATTGTAACCAAGAGATTCAACAAGCATGAAATTTTGAATAGAGCTATCATTGGATATGGACACCTTACAAAGGCCAAGTAGATTACGCTTGGACTTGTCTCCAAAAGTCACATACTTGCACGGACCATCATTTTTGGCAAGCTCACGGAACATGTCTTTATCTCCGGTCATGTGGTCGGTACATCCACTATCAAGAATCCACTCTTCTCCTCCGGATATGTAATTTCTAAGTTTCGCCATGAGAGTAAGATTCCTCATAGTATCCTCATAGTCAATATCACTTTCTTCATCTTCATCATAATAACCATGCTCAATGTCATCATCATCACCATGCATGTGATCATCACCTAGTTCAAGTGATTCGTTAGATTTATGATCATGACAATGTTCAAGTTTATGAATTATAATTGTCTCCGAGATGATGCTACTAATGATTCCAACATCACCCTTAGCATGCATAAGATCACAGAGCTCAAATAAGCATTCATCAAACTTGGGATCATTAGGCTTCATCTTACGAAAGGCAATGTATTTTTGAAGAATCTCATCAAGATTTTTTAAGGAATAATTTGGAAAGCGTTCCTCAAGATAATTCCATGTAGTATATGCGCATTGAAAGGGTGGCAAGCAAACAAGCAAATTTCTAGATAATCCTCTAATGATAAGATCAATAGTCCTAAGATTGTGAACCATGTCAAGATACTCATTGGAGGTAGGATGCAAAGGATCAATTGGAGGAACATAAGGGCTAAGAATATACTTGTTCAAATTATATTCGTTGAAAATCTCAAGCATCTCATTTTTCCATGAACCATAAAACACCCCATCAAGAATAGGCACTCTACGTCTAATACTCCCGAACATAGATTCATCCATCTTCTACCAATGGTGATTAAACAAAAGCAATGGAGACCAATGTTGTGATACCAATTGAAAGGATCAAGAAGATGGGTCTAGAGGGGGGATTAGGCCCTTAACAAGTAAAAGTGGTAATTTTTAATTTATTCAAGTTAAGGTTGAGTTTAATACATGTTAAAGGGCATCTAATACATCTTAAGCAAGCATGACAAGAGTATAGGCATCAGAAAAAGTAACACATGCAATTTCCAGGAATATAAAGGGATGGGATTCGAGTGTGCAAACGCAATGGAGACGCGGAGAATTTTTGGTGTGGTTCTGATAGGTGGTGCTATCGTACGTCCACGTTGATGGAGACTTCAACCCACGAAGGGCTACGGTTGCGCAAGTCCGTGGAGGGCTCTACCCACGAAGGGTCCATGAAGAAGCAACCTTGTCAATCCCACCATGGCCATCGCCCACGAAGGACTTGCCTCACTTGGGTAGATCTTCACGAAGTAGGTGTTCTCCTTGCCCTTACAAACTTCTTGGTTCAACTCCACATCAGGACGGAGGCTCCAAAGCGACAGCTAACCAATCTAGGAGACACCACTCTCCAAAAGGTAATAAACGGTATGTTGATGATGAACTCCTTGCTCTTGTGCTTCAAATGATAGTCTCCCCAACACTCAACTCTCTCTCTCTCTCTCTCTCTCTCAGATTTGGCTATCGTGGAAGAAGGATTTGAGTGGAAAGCAACTTGGGGAAGGCTAGAGATCAAGGTTCAAATGGTTGGAATGGAATCTCTTGATCTCCACACTTGAGTAGGTGGTTCTCTCTCAGAAAATGGATGGTGGAAGTGTAGGCACATTCTGATGGTTGTCCTCTATGAGAAGAAGGGGGTGGAGGGGTATATATAGCCTCCACACAAAATCTAACCGTTACACACTTTCGTTGCATCTGGGTGGCACTGATTAGTAAACTCGGTAGCACCGATCTTTACAAAATTATGAATGTTAGGATTCTCGGTGGGACCGATGTGCTAGGGCTTAGGGCAAACTTCATGTCAGTGGCACCGATTGCATCATCTCATTGGGACCTAAATGAGTGCAACGGGCAACAGAGAATCTGTCAAGCCTACTCGGTGGGACGGATTGCATAAATCCGGTGGGACCGAAGTGAATGCAACAAGTCATAGAGCGCTGGCAAGGCCATCTTGGTGAGACCAAGATCCGTATTGGTGTGACCGAACTGTTATGGTTTCTGGTAGTGGTTATGTCAAGATGAATTCAGTGGCTCCGGATAGAAAGTATCAGTAGGGCCGAGTTGGAGTTTAGGATTTTTACATATTTGAATGGAGAAAGTGGTTGAGGTTTTTGGAGAAATATCACTAAGCATTTGAGCAAGTAGACCATTAGGTAACACCTCATCCCCTTTTAATAGTATTGGCTTTCCCATGGACTCAATGTGATCTTGGATCACCAAAATAGAAATGAAGAGTCTTGAGCTTTTGCCAATCCTTGTCGTTAGCATTTAGAAGGGGTTCCACATTCTCTTGTCCTTGCTACTCAAATGTTGAACTTATCTGAAATATACTCGATAAAACTAGTCCAACAAACGATATGTTGACATTAATTACCAAAATCACCCTGGGAGAACTTGTGCTTTCACCAGGGATCCAACGGCATGTAAGAGACCCATGTATCGTAAGGCCTGTAGGAGGCCCATGGTTCGTATGGCCTGTAGGAGGACCATGGATCCCACGGCCTGTATGAGGGCTATGGTTACAATGGCCCATATGTTGACCATTGTTATTGCGGCCACTAGCAAACTGAGGAAAAAGAACTATAGTACTACAAGCAAACAAATAAACAAGACTATAAGAAAATACGTAAGGAAGCAACTAACGCTAGGATATTATGGAGATTACACATATTATATCCACGAAGGCATCAAAGTTTGCCACCAGTGCAATTATAGGGAACAAAGTAGCATATTACATATATTGGGCGTCAAAGTCGACCACGAGTGGAAATAAACGCCGTAGCAAAACAAGTCCAGAACTGAAACCACTTTAGACGAGCTCAAAAAACAATATCCCTGGGTAGCAACCATGTCGGAAATAAAATTAGCAAGCTTATTAGCTTTCTCTTGTTTGGTGCTTAAATCCTCCAACTCTTTCTGTTGCACCAGAAAGTATGCATATGAATTCTGCAGGGACTTCCTCAGTCCTTCGGCTTCTTATCGCAGCACAACTGCTCGATGTATTTCAATTGGTAGTTGAGACTCAAGAAACTAAACTTATTCAGGTAGCAAGTTCAAAGAGCTTGTGCCAACAGTAGTGGCCAGTAACTTGAACACTACATCAAGACAGGACTTTGGGGTTGTCTCATTGTCTTCAACATAGTTTGTATCAGCTTTCTTGGAGACCTACAGGGACTTCTCACTATCTTGAACCTTATCTGCATTACTTCCTTTACAATTTCATAATGAGGTGCTCTTCTCCAATATTCTGTCGGCATTCTAAAAGAGAAACAAGCAGACACATTACATGTTTAGCATGTTGTATATGAAACTCATTTTAGTAAACTAGTTCATTAGTAAAGTGGACAGGATAACAACATGAAACTACACAATATGAAACTATGTACTGTGGTCATTGTATGGTCTATATCATTCTAGTTTATGTTGCCAAATCAAGATAGAAACACAGTTCAAATAATATCTGTTGAAGATAAAGCAGCATAGACAGAATATAAGTGTGGTAAACTACACAACACTAACAACACTTGTAATGTGCACGACATGAGAACATACTTGTTTATACAATTGAAACTGAAATCAACATAGAGCAAATTACAACAACAAACCAGTTAAAGAAACAGGTTTAGAACATACTTGTTGTGCCATTGTAGTTTTAATTGGATCCTTCAAAGTTGAAATAAGTTGGTATGACTAAATACAGTGATGCAAGAGCAAAGGAGTATGAACCATAGCTATGGAATCTTACCTGAGAACAATCTTCTTCTGCTTTAAGTGTTGAGTTGGGGTTCAGAGTGGTGGTCCTCATGCTTTGGGCACTGCAGTTGCCTTACTAAGTGCTCATGCTTGGGTGCTTTATGGTGGAGACAGTGCTGTGTCAACTAGAACCGGGTTACTATCTGCTCGAGTTGGGGTTAGAAGGGGTGTAGCTAGTTCTCTATCCAATGGGGTAGGGGTACAATCTGCGAGAGTCTGGGTTATGTGTGGTGGGGCCGGTTCTTGGGCAAGTACAACCATGGTTCATTCTGCATCGACGGGTAGCACTGTCTTTTCTGAAGACCGTGTTTTTACTCCCTTAGATACTGCCATCACCCCCTCCAATTCAAATGGCTTATAAACATGAAAAGTAATTGAATGTACAAACATTGTTTGATAGATAGGTGCAATGGATAAAAGAAAGCATGAAATAATTCACATTTATGTTGTCTAACCAAACAGGATAACATGACATAGTTTCACATATATGAGGGCTAACTAAACATGATAGCATGACACAATTTCACATATATGATGGCTAACTAAATAGGATAGAATGGCATAATTCAAAATATGATGATTATGTAAATAGGATGGCATGATATAACTATATGATGTGTTTATTAAATAGGTTGGCATGCCATAATTCACATACATGCCGTCTATGGAAACATGATGTCATGATATAATTCATGGATAGAATGACATAATTCAGAAGATGATAACTATGTAAATAGGATGAGATGACACAACTATATGATGTCTTTATTAAATACGTTAGTATGCCATAATTATACATGATGTGTATGTAAACATGATGGCATGATATAATTCAAATACATGATTTATATACTAACCAAGTAAGCAGATGGCAATCACATATATGATGTCTAAACTAAGCAGATGCATTCAATATTATGTGTATGATGTAAAAACTAAGCAATGCAAGACAACATATTCATGATATGCGTAATATAACCCTGCCAAGTATGAGCATACACCTCAAGGGGAAAATAGGACTGGTCATTTGTCTCTGAATCCTCGTTTGACGAGCTATCTGTAACCAGCAAGATATCTTCTTCAGTAGGTAGCATTGCCTGCTCTGAAGACCTTGTTTTCACTCCAGATTTCTCATCACCGATTCAAATGGCTGATGCACAGGAAGAGTAGTTCAATATACAAACATTGCCGACAAATGGAACATGTGATACAAAAAAAGGATGGCATGATATAATTCACATATATGATGCTTAGCTAAACAACATGTCATTGCATAATTCACATATATAATGCCTTGCAACAAGATGGCATTGCATAATTCACATATATGGTAATTAGACACAAAATAGGTGGCATTCACACAAAGAATGTCTAAACTAAGAAAATGACATAGCAATGCCAGACACCATATGCATGATATGAGCAATATAACCCTACTAAGTTAGAGCATACACCTGGGGGGATAGTTCTCGTCATCTGTCCTGCGCTTCGTCAGATAGCACTATCCACTCCGAAGGCCTTGTTTTCACTCCAGTTTTTTCCATCATCATGTCAAACGGCCAATGCACAGGAAGAGTAGTTGGATGTACTAACATTGTTGACACATTTAATACATAATGAAAAAATGATGACATGATATAATTCACATATAAGATGACTGGCTAAGCAGGATGGCATTGCAAAATTCACATATATGATGCCTGGCTAAAGAAGATGGCATTGCATAATTCACATATATGATATGAAAACAAAACATATGGCATTCACACAAAGCATGTCTAAACAAAGCAAATGACATATTTGATGTATAAAGTAAGCAATGCAAGGCACCATATGCATGATGATATGACCAACATCAGCATGCCAAGTTAGAGAAAATAACTCATGGGGTAAATAAGAGTGGTTTGCTCCCTCTGAATCCCCCTCTGAATAGTTATCTTCCTCTTGATTACAATCTGGAGTGGGGGGAGGGGGGCTGCCTTTGCTCCCACCATGGAGCGACGTCTGCATGACATTTTGTTGCCACACAAGGCTCATCTCTTTTTCTCTACATTTTCAGTACCATTGTGTACAATAACCATGCGTAGGAATAAAACATAGTGATATTATGTAAGGAGTGCATGTAGAAATCCAGAGTGATGGTAGCAACCTGTGGATAGGCCCAAAACCACCGATAGCACGCAGATAATAGCTTTAGTTAAAAAAGACAGATAATGACTCCTTTATAGTTTGTTTCCCACCCAACATGAAATACATAGTAGACACCTGAGATTAACCAGATAGTAGACAAATACTGTTAAGCGATGCATAATGTAAGCATACACGATAGAGTCTAAGAGATGAACAGGACAATAAAGTAGCAGGTAATATTAACGGATGCATAATTTAAGCAGACACGAAAGCGTACGACCTCTCTTGCAGACTCGTGTAGTCCTCAAGGTTGTCTACTCAGTTGATGATAATAATGCAGTTATGGTGGCAGTCGGTGGCGGGGAAGAGGATCTGAGGTGCCGAAAGACAGTCTAGAGGGGGATCTCTACTGTGGTGGACCCTTCTATCGTTTGGAGTAGCTGAGTTGGGGTGGTTGATGGCAAGGTTGGAGTGGAACAAACTACACAAGGTATTCTTTAACACCTATCTATAACAGAAGTAATTCTATAAGGGCTCGTTTAACTTGGAGGATTCTAACAATGCAGGGATAGGAAATACACCGGAATAGGATAGGAATGCATTTGCAAAAACAGAGCATTTGCAATCACACGCTTTCTGTCAATCTAGTTGTTTGGTTCACAGGAATTGGAATTTAATGGAAATGCAAAGAAGCATGATCAAATTAAAGTTAAACAACAAGAAATTGTACTATTATAATGCTATAATGTACTACCACTTTATCTTGTTCTTAGTGAATAGGAATTTGAAAAGGAGGGACAAGGGGATATTAAAACTCCTACAGTTTTTCTTTGAAAGTGACACTAAAGGAAAAAAATCCTATAGTTTTCCATTGCTCCATTCCTTTGAATCAAATGCATGTATAGTAGTACCATAGGAAACTTTCCAATTCCCATGTTTTTCCTTCACTTTTCCTTTCAACCACTGGCGATTCTAGTAGGTAGGCTTCAACAGGCAAAAGCCTACACTCCAAACATGTTTTTATACTACTTCTACTACTTCAGACCCAGGCCACTTCCCTACTAGCTCAACTCCCAGGCCCATCAACACATGCATAACTCCAAGACGCAGAAATTAATAATGATGGTTGATGACCCACAAGTATAGGGGATCAATCGTAGTCCTTTAAATAAGTAAGAGTGTCAAACCCAACGAGGAGCAGAAGGAAATGACAAGTGGTTTTCAGCAAGGTATTCTCTACAGGCGCTGAAATTGTCAGTAACAGATTGTTTGATAGCAAGGTAGTTTGTAACAAGCAAGTAATAGTAACGATAACAAAAGTGCAGCAAGGTAGCCCAATCCTTTTTGTAGAAAAGGACAGGCTGGAACGGTCTCTAATAATAAGTAAAATGTTCTTTGAGGACACACGAGAATTTCATCTAGTCACTTTCATCATGTTTGTTTGATCCGCATTCTCTACTTTGATAATTTGATATGTGGGTGGAACGGTGCTTGGGTGCTGTTGTTACTTGAATAAACCTCCCACTTATGATGAACCCCTCTCGCAAGCATCCACAACTACGAAAGAAGAATTAAGATAAAATCTAACCATAGCATTAAACATATGGATCCAAATTAGCCCCTTACGGAATAGCGCATAAACTAGGGTTTAAGCTTATGTCACTCTAGAAACCCATCATCTAATAACTACTCCACAATGCATTCCCTTAGGCCCAAAGATGGTGAAGTGTCATGTAGTCGACGTTCACATAACACCACTAAGGGAATCACAACACACACACATCATCAAATATCGAACGAATACCAAATTCACATGAATACTTATGACAAGACTTCTCCCATGTCCTCAAGAACAAAAGAAACTACTCACAAATCATATTCATGCTCAAGATCAAAAGGATAATAAATAGCATAATGGATCTGAACATTTAACCTTCCACCAAATAAACCAACTAGCATCAACTACAAGATGTAGTCAACACTACTAGTCACTCACAGGTACCAATCTGAGGTTTTGATACAAAGATTGAACACAATAGATGAACTAGGGTTTTGAGATGAGATGGTGTTGGTGAAGATGTTGATGAAGATTGGTCCTCCCAAGATGAGAGGGTTGTTGGTGACGACGATGGCTTCAATTTCCCCCTCCCAGAGGGAAGTATCTCTAGCGGAATCACACTGCTGGAGAGCAAAAGTGCTCCTACCCAAGTTCCACCTTGAGACGGTGGCGCTCCGTCCCGAAAGTCTTATCTTTTTTTTCTAGGGCAATTGGGATTATGTACGAGAAGATAAGCACCGAAGGCTGGCCAGCGGCCCCACTACCCACCAGAGCGCGCCAGGGGGGGTATGCGCGCCCTGGTGCCTAGTGGGCACCTGGGTGGCCCCTATGCTATATCGTTTCCCCAATAATTCTTATATATATATATATATTCCAAAATAAATCTACTTAAAATTTCACCTCATTTGAAGATGTGCAGAATAGGTATCTCTGATATAGCTTTTCAGGTCTGGAATTCTGGCTGCCGGTATTCTCCCTCTTTGTGTAAACCTTGCATATTATGAGAGAAAAGGCATTAGAATTACTCCACAAAGTGTTATATTGATTAAAAACACCATAAATAACAGTAGGAAAGCATGATGCAAAATGGACGTATTAATGGCTTTTGAGAGAGTCCATCACAGATAGCTAACTTTCCTAGTACCTCACTACTTTTCATATGAGAGAAACTAATCGTATTTGTCATTACTACGCATGCTTAGTGGACAATACATATTACATGTAGAGTAAAAAAGTGATGTGACAATTGTACAACCTCTTTGGCGAAGCCATATCGTTCTCAGCATCATTGGATTGATCATTGAGGATGTTGCGACTGATGTGGCCGTCGGAGGCCCGGAAGAAGATCTTAGACGTCTAGAGATGGAGCAGAGGGTACTGCTCCACTGTGATGGATGGTTTCATCATTGGAGTAGCTCTAGTGAGGTTTACGACGGTGAGGCTGAAGCAGGACAAGAGAGACAAAGTTAACCTGAAGTGGTATTCTAATAGCATCTCCAATAGATGATGTAAAATACATCACCAAAAATGACTAGATGTAATACCATCAGCCGCTATTCTCTAAAATTAACTGTCAAAACTGAATTTAACTGTCGAAACTAGATTTTACCATAGAAACTATATTTGTTGTCGAAACTGAATTTTACTGTTGAAACTAAACACACTAGTAGTAGAGAAGCAGTGCATGATGACCCACAAGTATAGGGGATCAATCATAGTCCTTTCGATAAGTAAGAGTGTCGAACCCAACGAGGAGCAGAAGGAAATGACAAGCGGTTTTCAGCTAGGGAATTTCTGCAAGCACTGAAAACTTTCCGTAGAAGATAGTTTGATAGAAAGATAATTTCTAATGAGCAAGTAACGGTAACAAAAGTGCAGCAAGGTACCCCAATCATTTTTGTAGCAAAGGATAGGCCAAAACAATCTCTTATAGTAAGTAAAGCCTTCCTGAGGGTATATATACACGAGAGTTTCTTTTAGTCACTTTCATCATGTCGGTTTGGTTCGCGTTCGCTACTTTGATAATTTTATATGTGGGTGGACCGGTGCTTGGGTGTTGTTCTTACTTGAACAAGCCTCTGACTTATTATTAACCCTCCTCGCAAGCATTTGCAACTACGAAAGAATAATTAAGATAAAATCCAACCATAGCATTAAACGTATGGATCCAAATCAGTCCCTTACGGAATAGCGCATAAACTAGGCTCTGGTGATGTCATGGATGATGCTTTGTACTTACCTTAGGATCATCTGTGTCTTGTTGATGCAGCTTCACTCATGTATTCAAAGATAAGTGTGTGCCCCCAATGGCATAGACTTTTACTTGTTTTGATAGTAAAAATTGTGGCTTTTTCCTCGTTTCATTTTTTTCTTCTGATCAGGGCCATTTGATAGGGGTTCTATGACACCCCCATTTTAGATATGTTGACAATAGTCCCTAAGCCAACACACAGAGAATATGTATAGCAGAAAAACTTCTTCCTTTTTCATTGTTGCGAGTGGGGCCAAACTATCTGTGACTTCTTCTGAAACTAGGGAAGCCATTTTTTTGGACTCCGAGCTGAGCGGTAACTCCTGGAGTTTTGCATAGTAGAAAAACTTATTTCTTTTTATTTGTTGCGGGTGTGGCCAAACCATCTTATGGGTTGGTTTGGAAAAATGTGTTAACTTCCTTCTGTAAGTGGGAACACGATGTGGCTTATTCTGAAACTAGGGAAGCGGTTTTTTGGACTCCAGGTGGAGTGGTAACTCCCCTAGTTATGCGCCACAAGGATCGGGGCATTAATTCTATGCTTTGATTCTCACCTGGTCAAAAGGTGGCACCTCTCTTTCTCTTTCACCGCATTCCCTCATAGTTCACCTCTGTTCTCCCTTCTCCGACCTCTGATCCATCCTCATGTCACTCTCATCTTGCCGCCAGCATGGGCACCAAGAAGAGTGCCAGGAAGAGGGCGGCGAAAGCCACATCAACGTCCTCCTGTCCCCCGAACAGGGTGGCAGGCACACTACATATATGCAACAGCTGCGGTGTCGGCCACATATGAGGCCTCGACCATGGATATTCTAGGGCTACATCATCCTCCGTGGTGCCTGCGCTCGGCTTGATTCGCCCTTCATCGACCCTTGAGATGCTGGTCCATGGTGGTCCCCCGAAGCGGCGTTTGCTGCCTTCTAGTGAGACTAGGCCAGGTGATGAATCCACTCAAACCAATCAGGGGGAGACAATGATTTTCTCCAGCTTTGTTTTGGTGGGACTTTTGCCCCCATTTTCCAAATTCCATCTTGCAGTCCTTGATGCCTACCACATCAATCTTCTCCACTTGATCCCTAACTCTATCCTAAAATTTGAACATGGTACATGCTCATTACCTTCAAATGTTTTTTAGCATTGCAAGGATCAATTCTCTATGATCAACGCTTTCATATATGCATTCTTTGTTTTTGTTGTCCTTGTAAGAACAAAAAGAGTAGCTGGGTTGAAACCTAGGCCCGATGATTGTGGGGAGTCTGATCATTACATAGTAGATCTATTGCACAGAGATACTGTGTATTTTGATAGTTTCTTCTATAAAAGCATCCTAGTCCCAGTAAGTGAGAAAGTAGACAACTATTGTCTTCCAAATGAGATATGAATGTACAACTTGTGGTTATGCGTAGCCATAGGCAATTAAAGCTAGCAAGCCACGTATAATTCTGGCAGCTATTAATTTCTATCTAAATATAACGCTCTAGGTGCGGACCGCATTGATAGGGTCTATATATAGGACACAATTAATCCTTGAGTAAACATAATTTGTCTGAAAATAATAATTGACACCATCCTGCACAACAATCACCTTCCTCCAGTCTCCTCTAATGTTTTCACCGCCCTGTCGCATCATTTTAATGCCTCTCTCCTGCCTGTAATGATGCCCTCCTGCACAAGGCCTAACATGTGACTTTGATGCAGTGAAGCAGGGCAATGCCATCTTCAAAGAGACTGGAGCAAGGGATTACAATGCAGTGGTCAAATTCTTTTCTTGGACAAATGATGTTTACTCAATTATTAATTGTGCCATATATATAGACCTACCAATGTGGTCCACACCTAGAGTGCTATATATAGATATAAATTAATAATTGCCAAAATTATACACGGTCTACCAGCTTTAAATGCCTATGGCTATACCTAATCACCCGTTGGAAATTCATATCTCACTTCAAACACAATAGTTGTTTGCTTTGTCATTTACTAGGACCATAGTGTTTCCAAAGAAGAAACTAACAAAATCAATAGTGTCTATATGTAATATATCTAGCATGTAAGGATCACACTCCCGACCATCATCGGCCCTAGGTTTCTACCTAGTTACTCCTTTTCTTCCTACAAGGACATCAAAATCCAAGAATTCATATCTCGGAACATTGATCCTTGCAAGGCTAACAATTTGATGGGAAGCGTGTTAGTTCCCTCAATTGTTCATCTAGCTATGAACATGTTTTTTCTTCACGCTCACTGGTCTTGCTTGCTCGCCTTATCTATTTCCTGGTGCGCACACGCTTCCTCCAACCTTTTGTTTCATTGCCATTGGTGTTGGTTGTTGTTTACGAGATGGTTTTCTTCGTCATTGGTGGGGCTAAGGTTGGGCTTCTCTAACCCATAGTTTTTTTCTTAGTTCATTCATGTTGGAGTTGGGGTCATCGGATCTGTGCTTGCCCGGTCGTCGCAAGACGTTTATCTTTTTCCTTGTCGTTCGCTGCAGGTTCTTGTCTTGCCCTGGATCGTCTCTGGTTTGGGTGTCACAACTGCTTTTTTCTGTTTTCCTTTTGTTGTTCGTTGGTTGCCATTGTTGCTGCTTGGAGATCATGATCGTCTGGGGTGGTCATGGATACTTTCTTGGATGACAATGAAAATAGACCACTAATCCAAATGATAATCGCAATCATTAACAAAGATACCAGTGCAGCCTTAGTAGTATCAATACACTAACTGGTTACTACATAAGCATTTACTATACTAAGTTGGAACTCATAGATAGACACTACCAGAGGCAATATTTGACTGTGCTATAATTAGAGGGGCAATGTTGGTACTACAAAACCAGGAACATCATTAGAGCCTAGCTAACCAAATTGCCATGATGACAGGTCACTAGGGCTAACCAAATTGTCAGTACATAGACCATTTTCTAGCCAAATTGATATGACAAGAGGTTATCTCCCAGATTATGGCATCACTATGGCTTGATGTCCACAACCAGAGAGTGGATGCGCAGGAGTGTAGGGAGGTGAGTGGAGGTGCTAGGCTCCAAAAGTTGTACCTGATGCAGCCACCATTGTCAATCCACGTGGAACTCGGTGGCTGGATTAGGAGTAAGCCAAGGTGCAGGAGGGGCACTGGATTTTTTTTTGAAGGATCAGTGACAGTGGGAGAGGCTCCCACTGACTTTGTATTACTCACCACATAACAGTTACAAGAGTGTTACAATGGGTTTTAGGCCCCCCCGGCCACATGGGGATCAGAAACAAGACTAGCGGTCCAAATTCACAATGAAATCACAGAGAAAAGGATGAACCTTCTCAGGGAAATTATGAATCACCAAACCCAACAAATGTTTGAACCTAGCTAACCACGCGACGAACGAGTGCGGGATCCCCATGAAATGTTGGTTGTTTCTTTCCATCCACAGGCTCCAAGTAGCAAGCAGGAAGATATCCATGAAGAGTGGCCGACGCCAGCTCTCTCTCCCACCATTCAAGATAGCAAGCCGATTGGTTCCTCCTGGCCAGGTCAGACCAACCTTACTCCAACATTGTTTGGCAAAAGGGCACGCGAAGAAGAGATGTTCCACAGTCTCCTCGGGCGGGTTTTGGCAGAGCATGCAAGCGTAGTTGCCCCCGGTCACAGCAAAGTGCCGCCGCTTCAGCATGTTCCTGGTGTTCAAACGATCGACCATAAGCAGCCACCCAAACATCTTAAACTTGATCGGGCATTTGGATTTCCATAGCCATCCAAAGGCCTCATCAGCTTTCACCTGCTCGAAACAGT
This sequence comes from Aegilops longissima, assembly GCA_021605205.1. Classification (NCBI taxonomy): domain Eukaryota; kingdom Viridiplantae; phylum Streptophyta; class Magnoliopsida; order Poales; family Poaceae; genus Aegilops; species Aegilops longissima. The sequence goes on along the minus strand of CM038680.1, from coordinate 540,699,916 downwards.
GGTTGTAGTATTTCTTTGACGAATAACGCCCTAGGTCACAGACCCAAACGTCGGGCGAACCGGTTTCCAGGCTGACATGCAAGGACCCTTGCTGGATCTCTCTGATCTCCTCCCTAGCCTGGACCGAAAGAGGCAGATTGAAGATCGTGGCCGGATCAGTGGTCCTGACAACCTTGGCAATGGAGTCATCCTCGTTCAGAGCAAAAGAGAAGGCTCGCGGATGCGTGTCCATCTGTGTGGAGCCAGTGTCACTAAACCAGACATCTTTCCAAAACAGAGAGCTGCAACCATCCCCGGGGATGACTTTGGCGACCCCACGGAAGGTTCCATTGAGCTGCATTACGTCTTTCCACCAGAACGAACCCACAGGCTCAGTGGCGTGCGGCACCTTGTTCAGGTAGTATGCCTCCCAGACTAGCTGAACCCAAGGCACATCCTCACGATTGTAGAACTTGAACAAGTACTTTAGAAGAAGCGCGGCATTTTGCATTCTGATATCAATAACACCAAGACCGCCACACCGTTTCGGTCGACAAACAAGCTCCCAGGCAGCAAGGGAGTTGGCTTTGATCCCATCATCAGAATTTTTTGCCCAGAGGCAGTATCGACGTAATTTGTCAAGGTGCCCAACCAATTTAGGGTGCAGTTTGATCGTGCACATTGCGTAGATTAGCATGGAGGTGATCACCGAATTCACCAGCGTCAGCTTGGCCCCCGACGACAGGAGTGCTACGGCAGTGGGTGTTTTCCTCTCAACAGAGTGTACCAATGGCATGAGGTCAAGAACGGTTGACCTAGTCGTCCCCATGGGGAGACCAAGGTAAGTGAACGGCAGGGTGCCAACGGAGCAGCCAAACACCCCTGCCAACCCGCCAGCATGCAGTTGGTCGACATTAATGGGTATGAGGGTCGATTTATGAAAGTTGATCTTGAGTCCCACCGAGGCCGCATAATCCTCCAAGATAAGTTTCATGCGGGCGGCCTGTGTAGGACAAGCTTGCATAACCAGGATTATGTCGTCAGCGTATTGCACCACCGGGAAGTCACCTGCATTTTCACGAGGAATGGGGAGCTCCAGCAGACCTTGAGCGCAAGCGTCGTTGATCGCAGCTTGGAGCAAATCAGCCGCAAGGACAAAAATCAATGGCGAGAGAGGATCACCCTGACGCATGCCACATTTGCATTTGAATTTTCGACCAGGAACACCATTTAAAAGGACTGACGAAACTCCCGAGCCAAAAATCATTTCCATCCAACCTAGCCACCTATCATCAAAACCCATGTGTCTCATAATTTCCAACATGGGGGCATGTTCAATCATATCAAAGGCCTTGGTGAAATCAAGCTTAAGCAATATAATCTCCCTCCCAGACGAGTGGCATTGGTGAATATATTCGTACGACCATGCGAGACAGTCTTGGATAGTCCGACCTTTAATAAATCCATACTGGTTCCTGTGTACGATTTTTAAAATGACTTTCTGTAGCCGGTTCACCAAGATCTTAGTAATGATTTTCAGACAACAGTTCAGTAGGGTAAATGGTCTGAAATCATTAGCCGTTTCCGGAGATGATATTTTAGGAATCAGGGTGATAAACCCCTCACTAATGCTAGTGTTGTCAAGACCACCAGCATGGAAAGCGTGACAGGGGTCATAAAAATCTGACTTGATGATTTGCCAGCATTTCTTAAGAAAACAACCATTAAAACCATCCGGGCCGGGGGCTCTGCCATTTGGCATTTCCTTAACAACAGCATCAATTTCATCAGTTAAGAAGGGCGCACTCAGTTGGTCCAGCCCATCGATCCTGCGGATTATCCTAGATAGGTCAAACCTCATGTTGGTGGGTTTAGAAGAACCCAAACGATCCTTGTATGTATTGAACAGGACCCCCTCCTTGCCAACATGATCATGAATTTCGACCTCGCCAACTCTAAGTGTGGCAATAGCATTGTGCATGTACCTCTCTGTGGCCAATGACTGAAAGAGCTTAGTATTTTCATCAGCAAAACGAAAGTACCTGATGGTACATCTTTTTCGCCAGTACTCATTCTGGTATTTGAGCAGGGTCTGTAGGTGGGTTTTCAAAATCTTCCTAAAGTTTGACTCCGGACCATATAAAGGTCGTTTGTCCTCAAGGGTGTCCATGATGGCCAGAGTCTCATTGCTGTTTTGAATCAGACCTTTAAGTTTCGAGACACCCTTGCTCCATCGCTTGAGATCATATCTCAAGATTTTTAGTTTTTTGCATACTCGTGCCGCGGCATTGGGTGCGTGACATGTTTTAGCCCATGAGCTAGCAACCACCTCCATGAACCCATCATGGTTAGACCAGAAATTCTCAAACCGAAAAAGCTTGGACCGGGGGATACTTGATTCAATTGTGACCACGCATGGAATGTGATCGGACACAGGCTTCCCCAGGGGCAGGACCATTGTGTTTGGATATGAGGTGGTCCAACAAGAGGACGAAAAGAACTAATCCAACTGTTCGAGCAGAGGGTCATCCTGCATATTACTCCAGGTAAACGCTCGGCCTTTTACAGGCAATTCCATAAGTGACTGTGCATGAATGAGCTCGTTAAATAATAACATATCTGCAGCGTCACCCCCAGGTTTGTTTATGTTACTCGTGGAACGGATAAAGTTGAAGTCTCCAAGAATTAGCCAGTTTTCTTCATCAGGGATGTTCAAATCAAAAAGCCAGTTTGTAAAATCCACTCTACGCTGACCAGAGCAAGGGCCATATACATTGATCAGATTCCACACATCATTCGACTGCGTAGCCGCAAAAGAAATACCAATGGCAAAAGAATCCACAAACCAAGATGTGCCCGTAAACACAGCACTATTCCAAATGACTATGATGCCACCCGAGGAACCCACTGACGGCGCAAAGACAAATTTATCGAAGTGCTTAGGGCAGAAAGTCTTAATAAAGGCAAGATCGAAGGATTCGCGTTTAGTTTCCTGGATACATAGCACAGAACAACCGCTAGTATCGATCGCATTCCTAATAGCCAAAAGTTTTGCATCAGAGTTTATGCCTCTGATGTTCCATGAGAGCACATTCCACGATTTAGCACTAGATTGAGGGTGGTGGTGGTGCACAGCATCGGGGCGGATCCAGATATTGCTCCTCATTGGGACAGCAGCAGGTGGTGGTCGAAAAGGATATTGCTCCGCACCATTTTGGAGGGGCCAAACATGGGGAGGAAGAGTGGTCGGGGGAACTGCCTAGGGTGGGAATTAGCTCTAGACTTTGGGGAATTTTAAAATAAGAAAATGAGATCTAAAAAACTCTAGAATTTTTAAATTATTGCCAATATGTTGTTCATTTCATGTAGAAACATATTTTTAACACGTGTTCAAAATTCTAGAGCATGTTAGACAAATACTTTTGGTGGTGCTAAAAATTGTCGCGGAATATGCACATGCCGAATGACGGTGAAATATGTCGCCTAAAATCAGGACAGAACATCAACAAAGTTGTGGAGGGCGCTGCCCTGGAAGAAAATTAGCTTGTGACATTTTTCCATCAAAGAAAATGAGCTTAGGCGCATTTTATTTTCCTCCATGAAGATTTTTGTCACCGAATATCACACATTTTGAAGTGATATGCCTTATATTTTTCATGATAACCAATCAAAAGGCAGCCGACGGTATTGTGGTCTAATTTTCCCATGTTTGGATTGAAATTGTGGACTAGGTAGGGCAGGCCCACACATGAAAATAATTTAGGGTTGGTTTCTTCTCAAAGAGGGTACGTAAAGAACATTATGCGGTTGAAGCATGAAGCCTGTATGAAGGGTGAGTGTAAACTCTCCTAATCGCCTCATCTTTCACCTTGATGTCGTTTGCCACTCTAGTTCGTGTTTCCCCTCTTCTTAGGTCCTCTTCATATTGAAACCCTGCATATAATTTGCAACATGAATAGTTGCTCCTGAGTCAGCCAACCATTTGTTAGTGGCATAACAAATAATCAGAGATTCATCAATAAATGTAATTACTTTAGTACCTCTCTTATTGAGCCATCACTAAATCCAATGTAGTCCTTTGTCGTGGTTTAACACGACCGCCTATGGGGCATCGGCCCCTTGTGGTTCGGCAAGGGGGAAGGGCGCATTAAACAAAGAGCGGTGGCCATAGAGCAGCATGATAGTGATGACACAGGCAATTTTTACCAAGGTTCAAGCCGCCGGGAGGCGTAAAACCCTACTCCTGCTTTGGTGGATTGATGAAAGGACCGTGGTGGAGATGCATCGCTCAAGCCCGGCAAGGTCGCCTTGGGACGAGAGCACGTACGCGCGTATGAGTGTACAAGGGTCCGAATCCTTTCTAACGCCGCCACACGACCCTCCTTTTATAGGTCAAGGGGTTACCACAATAGCAAAATAGTCATTATCCAGCAATTAGATAGCCACAGTGCTATCATACCTAACTCTGTAGACAAGACAAGGCGCATTAAATGCACCCCTTAGTGTCACATGATGGGTGTAGCCCGGCAAGCCTTGCCGTGCTATTCAACCACCTTCTTGCCTGTCTGCATGACACCCCTCTGGACGGGTGTCATTTAGGGGTGGTCTTCCTCACAAATGGCTGCCACATGCGAAATGATAGCCACTTAATCACCTGGGGGCTCGACACTTCACTGATAGGTGACTTGCATAGCTGTGAGCTAGAGCGGTGGAGCCTTGGCGGGGTGATCCGCCCTCGGCGTTCCTGACAAGCTTGCCGGGGGAGTCTCGAGACTTGTCTTCGGTGCGGCCTCGACCTGACTGGGCTCACCTGCCCGCTAAGGTAGGTTTTTCCTTAGTGATATTTTGCTCATTTGGCTTGTCTTGGTCTTCTTGATCCGCCTTTTGATTTATGAAAGAGCTATCTCTTGTGCTTGGCCTTGTCTTGGATGCTGTAACCTTAACCTTGAGCCTGTGTACAGTCAGGGCAACACACACCAGGGTTTGTTTCACCGAAAGGAGCCCCCGGTGAGGCAGTCCTGGATTAAGGGATCCTCGGGCGTCCGGCCTATTGACATGGGCCGGACTGATGAGCTGTGAAGATACAAGACCGAAGACTCTCACCTGTGTCCGGATGGGACTCTCCTTGGCGTGGAAGGCAAGCCTGGCGCACGGATATGAAGATTCCTTTCTCTGTAACCGACTTTGTACAACCCCAGTCCCCTCCGGTGTCTATATAAACCGGAGGGCTTAGTCCATAGAGGCAATCATAATCATACAAGCTAGATTTCTAGGGTTTTAGCCATTACGATCTCGTGGTAGATCAACTCTTGTAATACTCATATTCATCAAGATCAATCAAGCAGGAAGTAGGGTATTACCTCCATAGAGAGGGCCCGAACCTGGGTAAACATCGTGTCCCCCGCCTCCTGTTACCATCAACCTTAGACGCATAGTTCGGGACCCCCTACCTGAGATCCGCCGGTTTTGACACCGACATTGGTGCTTTCATTGAGAGTTCCACTGTGGCGTCCAAGACATGATTGATGGCTTGCCTTGTTGTCAAGGACAGTATCACCTCTAAAGGAGTCCTGGCCCGAGGTCAAACCCTCCGGCTGGGCGGCTTTACCATGACTGCCCGTTCGGCCGTCAAGCCAACGATGACTTCTCGGGTCATCGAAAATCGCCTCCGTGTTGACTCCAAACACTCCAAACGGAAGGATCCGATGGAGTTATCGTCTTTAAACGAACTCCTTGATCGCATCGCTGCCCCGGGGGTCGCTACAGACTACGATCGGATTGGGCTTAAACCCGATCAGAGAGAAATCAAATCTCCACCGATCACCCATCATGTAGCGGTAATCGAGGAGCGAAACAACAACTCTCCCTCCATATTGAGGACGAACTATGTTTGGATTTCCGGGCTTGAAGAGCCGGATACCCGCTACGGAACAACACGCCCTGCCCTCCGAACCTAGAATCGGACAACGGGCCTGAAAACTCAGTTGATATCCCAAAGCCCGAACTATTAAATTCGGAAGTTTCTCAAACTCCCGATTCCAAATTGGGTCAGGGTTCGGACTTAAATCCACCCACCCGACTAGATACCTGCGATCTTATGTACATACGACAGCAGTCTCAAGAAATGGTGCATCACTTTTGGGCCATATTCCTCCTTGTCAAAGACAAGATCAAAGATTGCCGCGACGAAGACGTGATCTCACTATTCTGCAAAAATTGCATGAACGAGGGAATCCTCAATGCCATTAACAGCTGTCGTGTATTACACTTCGCTGACTTGGCAACCATACTACAGAAGTACTATGCAATGGAAAGCGCCTGGAAAACTCAGGCAGCTCCCTGGGAGCCACCAGTTTCCACTCAACCCCTCGCCGGGCAAAAAGGATGCACCCTCGTGGGTCGTTCAATCCAATAGTAAAGAAATCGAAGCCCATTATGGGGCACAGAACCATTCTAGAGGGATGGCTCGATAGGCCATGCAAAATACACACAACACCGGATACCATACCAACCCACAACCTTAGAGCATGTTGGATACTCCGGCAAGTGGCCAAGAGCGGCGAGGATCTCCTCACCAAAAATACCGCAGAGCAACACCCCACGGAAGATGACAACCTCAGAGTATTGACGGTCTTCGAGACTTTCGCCTCAAACAATAGGCGCAAAAGGGCACTCCGCGGCCTCGCTGAAGTCTTCAAAGTTGCAATAATAAACCCCTAGGACGACACGACCATAACTTTCAATGCCGGTGACGAACCAAAATTCAGGACAATCCGGGCACCAGCCGCCTTGGTCCTCAGTCCAATCGTGGACAGCTTTCGGCTTACCAAAGTGCTCATGGACGGCGGCAGCGGACTAAACCTCATTTACGAGGAAACTCTCAACAAAATGGAAATAGACAGGAGCCGCATTGAGCAAAGTAACACAACCATTCGAGGAATCATTCCCAGTCGGGAGGCGCGATGCGCGGGAAAAATCACACTCAACGTGGTATTCGGCACGCCAGAGAATTATCGGTCCGAAGAGATAACCTTCCAAGTGGCCCCTTTTAACAGTGGATATCACGCGCTATTAGGGCGAGATGCATTTACATGCTTCCAAGCTATACCTCATTACGGGTACATGAAGCTCAAGATGCCTGGGCCTAATGGTATTATCACTCTTGCCAGTGATCCGAACATAGCACTCCGCACCGAAAACAAAACCACAGCACTGGTCCTTGAGGCATTGTCTGAAACCCTCGCGGCCGAAGAGCTAACTGCACTACGCTCCATGGTGGGTAGGGACGACGTGATCCTGGACAAGCGACCCAAATCCACCTCCTTTAAACCAGCATATGAAATAGTCAAATTTCGAGTCCACCTGACATACCCCAAGAAGACAGCATCCATCGGGGCACAGCTGGACCCAACGGTTGACGCCACGCTACGAGAGTTCCTGCGCGAGAACTGGGACATATTCGCCTGGCATCCTTCAGATATGCCGGGAATCCCATGCAGGTTGGCTGAACACAGCCTAAACATACTAAAGGGATATAAACCGGTCAAGCAAAGACTGCGACGCTTTTCCAAAACCAAACGACAAGCTATGGGGTAGGAGCTAGCCAAGTTAATCAAGGACGGATTCATCATAGAAATAAAACACTCAGACTGAGTGGCAAACCTGGTGATGGTGCCAAAGAAGGATAAATCCTGGCGCCTATGCATCGATTTCAAAGACCTCACAAGGCTTGCCCTAAGGATCCATTTCCCCTCCCTCGCATCGATCAGATTATTGATGCTACAGCCGGACACGACTCACTGTGTTTCCTCGATGCATACTCCGGATACCATCAAATCAAAATGAAGGAGTCTGACCAAGCCGCAACAACATTCATTACCCCATATGGGCCGTTCTGCTTCCACACTGTGCCCTTCGGACTTAAAAACACCGGCGCCACCTACCAACGCATGATTCAAACATGCCTAGAGAAACAGATTGGCAAGACAATTGAAGCGTATGTAGATGACGTCGTCATCAAAACTAGGCACGTTGAGTCATTAATAGACGATCTGCATCTCACATTCAACAACCTCCATGCATATGACATCAAGCTCAATCCGAAAAAGTGTGTTTTCGGCGTTCCCGCTGGAAAACTGCTGGGCTTCATCGTTTCCAATAGAGGAATTGAGGCGAACCCAGCTAAAATCCGAGCTTTGTCACAGTTGTCTACACCAACAGACCTTAAACAAGTCCAAAAACTAGCTGGATGTGTGGCAGCTTTAAGCCGCCTTATCTCCAGACTAGGAGAAAAAGCATTGCCACTTTATCGCCTTCTCCGACGCACCGATTACTTCGAGTGGACGGACGCAGCAATGACCGGACTGGGAGAAATAAAGGCTCTTTTAGCGAGCAACCAATCCTGGCCGCACTGAACGTCGGCGAACCCATGTTATTATACATATCGGCAACACACCAGGTCATGAGTGCGGTGCTCGTCGTTGAACGAAAGGAGGACGGACACAAATTCCCGCTTCAGAAGCCGTTATACTATGTATCCACTGTCCTCACACCATGCAAATCCCGGTACCCTCATTACCAAAAAATAGCATACGCGGTCTTCATGGCATCCCGGAAGCTACGACACTACTTTCAAGAGTGCTCAATCACGGTGGCCTCTGACGTACCACTCAATGACATAATAAACAACCGCGATGCCACAGGCCGGATTGCCAAGTGGGCCATTGAGCTCCTCCCATTCGACATAACATACAGACCGCGTCGGGCCATTAAATCCCAAGTACTGGCCGACTTCATCGCCGAATGGACAGAGGCCGAACTCCCTAAAGAGTACGGCACATATTCCAACTGGGTCATGCACTTCGATGGCTCCAAAATGCTGGCGGGCTTAGGAGCGGGCGTTGTTCTAACATCCCCCACTAGAGATACAGTTCAGTACGTACTCCAAATATTATACACAGAATCCAACAATGCAGCCGAATACGAGGCCTTATTGCATGGTCTTCGGATTGCTGTCTCCATGAGCATACAATGCCTGGAGGTGCACGGGGATTCAAACCTCGCAATATGTCAAATAAATGGACATTTCGATGCCAAAGAACCGAAGATGGCGGCTTACCATAACGCCGTTCTCAAAATGTTGGCTCGGTTCGAGGGGCTCGAGTTTCATCATGTGGCTCTAGAAAGTAATCAAGCAGCGGATGTCCTTGCTCGCATCAGCGCCAAGCGTGACCCCGTCCCACCTAACATCTTTCTGGAAAGGCTCTTAAGGCCATCCGTGGTGTGGCAAGGGGAGAGTGGCAACACCAGTCCGGATCCGACTATAACCCCAGATTCTGAACACACCGATATCATCCGGGGCTCAGCCACCAATATAACACCATCGGCCCATCTTATCATGGCAGTCATTGCCCCATGGACCGAACCCTTCTTGGCCTACCTTAATAGGCGAGAACCCCAATGAGGCGCACCGCATTGTCTGGTGCTCGAAAGCCTACAAGGTTCACGAGGAGAACTCTACAAGAAAAGATCTACCGGAGTACTTAAAAGATGTATCTCCGAGGAAGAGGGGCAGCAGCTCTTGGCCGAAATTCATGCCGGTCTCGGTGGTCACCACGCCGCGGCTCGGGCCCTTGTAAGCAAGGCCTTCCGTACAGGTTTCTATTGGCCGACAGCCTGAGCAGATGCACAGGACCTTGTCCAACATTGCATCGGATGCCAGCTATTCGCCAACCAAAGCCATATGCCACCCACCGGTCTACAAACAATCCCCATCACTTGGCCTTTCGCGGTCCGGGGGCTTGATATGGTTGGACCCCTTAAAGGAGGAAGCCATATGAAAAAATATTTGTTGGTCATGGTGGATAAATTCACTAAGTGGATAGAGGCCAAACCAGTTAAAACGGCTGAAGCCGAACCAGTGATAGACTTCATATCCGATGTTGTGCACCGTTATGGTGTTCCACAGAGCATCATCATCGATAACGACTCCAATTTCAGAGCCGATGAGGTGAAAACCTCGTGTGTTAATCTGGGCATTAAGCTCGATTATGCCTCCGTCTATCACCCGCAAACAAAAGGTTAAGTCGAACGAGCCAATGGTCTTATTATGAGCGGCATTAAGCCCAGACTAGTGCGGTCTTTGAAAGAATCAGACAAGCACTGGGTCGAGGAGCTCGACTCCATACTATGGGGGCTGCGGACCATGCCCAACTGCACTACCGGATATACACCTTTCTTCTTGGTGTACGGCGCAGAGGCTGTGTTACCCTGCAACATTATTCATGACTCACCTTGAGTGTGCATGTATGAAGAGAGAGAGAGGCCGAGCTTGATCAGCAGGACAACTTAGATGCCTTGGAGGAGGAGTGCGATGTTGCAAAAGCCCGTTCCGCATTTTATCAACAACAGGCCCGCAGATATCAAAGCAGAGAAGTACGGCCAAGACTTATAATATTGGCGAACTTGTTCTACGCTTGCCGGAGAAGAAAAAGGACAAATTCAAGCCCAAGTGGGAGGGTCCCTTCATCATTGATGAAGTTCTCGCTGGAGGAGCATACCGCCTGCGTGATGCATCAGACAATCGCCTAGAGCCGAACCCATGGAACGCGGCCAAACTCCAAAGATTCTATGCCTAGCGCCGAACTCTTTGTTCGTCTCCTTCTCCCTTTTGTTTCCATTATTTTTTCGCTCTCTTTTCGCTTTTTATTTTTTTAGCCTTAAAGCTTTCATGCGGCTAAACCGTGCACCTACGACGTACACATCCTCAAATATGTACGTCCATTATACCTAGGGGCTTCTTGTACAGAAGCTTATTATTATTATTTTCTGAGCATTAAGCTCACCACATATGTGTCTTTTCCACGTATGTACCTTTTCTTCGCCATTATATGCATCGATATGACTTAGGTTTTGGCCAAGCTGGGTTGCCTGGCTCCTGTGCTTATGCCCTACGTTCCTATTAGTTTGGCTAGGGCATAAAGGGAGCACCTCTGCGATTGTTACTGCCGGGTCATCCGGATGTGTACCTCAGACTGGGTGAAGCCGAAAGCTAGCGTTCTTAAGGGAATATTCGATCAGCGGACTAAAGATGTGTTTACTCATTACACTATGAACCTCCAGATGTTATGTATAATGCGATTTTTCAATCACAGCATGCTCACCCAAGGAAAGGAACCCTTAACGGAACTATTCTCTCTGGAAGATGTTTCTTACAATCACAATGTAATATAGCATAGCTAGCCGGATACAACTTGTCTGTTCAAGCAACTATGACCCCTACGCCTGGTTTCCACGCATACCCCAGTTTATTTTGCAGCTCAGGTATTCGGAAACACTCCGCACCCTCGGGTCCAGAGGTCGAAGCGAAAAGGTCTGCCATGACAATTTTTTTACAATCCGGCTAGGGACAAATATGTCAAGGAAAGTACATAGTCACTAGGACTCAAAAATTTCCTCTTCTTTGCCATCCAACAGGTTGTCTAGCTTACAACCCCGTAGAAAATATTTTGGGGCTGCTTTTACTTGGTCATATACCAAACTAACGGGAATTTCTTTTCCATCTGACCCTAAAGGTCCGACCCGGGCCATATGATTCGGATCAAGCTTGGTATGCCGTGTTTTCACCATGGCCTAGGCCTCTCGCATACCTTCTTGGCAGACTGATATCTTCCATAATCGGAAACGCCACCGCGCTCCCTTAAATAGCTGTACAAGCTCCTCCATACTTCTTGGAGGGGAAGAGGATGGCCATAAGGCCTTGGCAACACTTCGCATCGCCTGCCGAGCTCACTCGTGCATTTGCGATAGCTCTTGTAGCAGATCTCCTGAAGATCCGGACATCTCCTCTTCGGGACGGCCAGTCAGAATACCTACAGACATAACTTTGTTAGTTCCTTTCCTTGCCGAATTACACGGAGGTAAGTTTGAACACATACTAAATATGCCGCTTCGCAGGCTCTTATTTTCCTTCACGGAATCAGCCAGCTGGGCCCACACATCTTTCAGTTCCTCACCCAGCTAGGTGATGGAATCCTTGAGTTTGTTTTTCTCCTCCCTGACCCGTTTCAGTATACATTCGCCCGCGGCCAGTTGCCTTTTGGCTTCTTGTTCACCTATTTGTGCGACTCCCGGTGCCTCTCCCAGATGATCTGACGATCCTGCCATAAGATATGCAACTGTGTTAGCATTGTTGGTATATAATTTTGTTTTTCTCGATGGAGGGACACATTGCCAGGCGATGCCTTCTTGGATTTCTCCAGTTCGGCTATCGCAGAAGCTAGATGGGTCCGACACTTTTCTAGCTCTTGAGACAACATGTTGTTCTTCTCCGTAAGCACCTGGCTTCACAATGATCCTTAAATCAGCTGAATCAACTGCTTCAGTCTCGGGGGCTACTGGTATATAATGTGAGCTCACCCACATATCTTTCAAATATTGGTCTGTGGCTCTGGCAAGCCCGTATCGAGCAGGTCGAATGTATGCATCAGCCGAGCTGAAGGCATTGGATGCCTCTTTTGTAAAGCCGGGGTCGCGAAGAGCGGCCCTCCGGCACCGATGGTTCATGCCGCTCTCCACTTCCGAGTTTGTGATAGACACATCATCTGAATCCTCAGCCAAAGGACAATCCAGCGGCACTCCCGTTTCAGCCCTCGTCGTTACGACAGGGTCTGGAATCCGGCTATTGGGAGTGTGACTGGCAGGACTCCCTGACAGAGTCCGACGAACACTCTTCCTGATAAAACATGAACGGATAATGTCACAGTTGGATGTGACTGCCAAAGGGCATATTTACAAAGCCATACCTCTTTGATGACGGCTCCGATGTGTCTTCGCTTGCCTTCCTCTTTGAAAGCTTGCCTCGTGCAAGTGCCCCTCTCTTTGGAGTCGCCTCGCGCCGAGCGCTTCCCCTTTGGAGCACAAGATAGTGCGGTGGGTGAGGCGGAATGAGGAAGCTTTTTCGGAGGAGATGTCTCCTGATTACTTACGTGTGAGGCAGGAAGAAGATCGGGATAGTTGGCGGTGATGGCCACTTCCGTGACGTCATAGCTCGCCTGCTAGAACACCCCATCCTCGAGCTCCACGAATATATATGGATCCTCTTCGAATCCAGGGTCAAGGTCCCGGTTGTGGTCCTCTGGTTGTGGGGTGGGGATGTGGATCCCCTTGTTGATCTTCCGCCATTCCTGTAACAAATGGACGGATTAATGTCCATGGAAAGTGACTCAGGGAGTAGATTGAGTAGAGTAGTGGGATTGGAACCCACCCAACTAGGAGGCTTGTACATGGAAAATTCGTCTCGGCGCTTAATACGAATGAATTCCTCTTTCTCCCCTTTATATAGTTCGGCCAGTATTTTGGCCAAAGCGGCGGGGGAGTCTGGACCCTTCTGACCGCAACGGGAGGCATCATCTTCCCCATTATAGTGCCACATGGGAAGCCTTCTGCATTGGAGTGGCTGAACCCCTCGTACTATGGAAGTCGTCATTACCTCGATATTGATAATCTGGACTGGGGGAGCGTCTTTATCTTTCTCATCAATTGACTGACTTCCACACTATATTCCTCCTCGAGGCTCCGAGGGCGCCAGCTGTGGCGTTTCTTCAACAGAACGCTTGAAAATTCGGGAAGACCCATTCGGACTGGGTCGGGAAGGGCGATGTCCTCGATATAGAACCATTCGGAAGGACACTCTTCGGATGCCTTCTTCAGTGTGCCGGACAGGTATCCGGTCCCGGTGATGCGCCATACCTCGGCTCCACCCACTTCAAATATTGATCCCTCTTGGCTACGAGGGACGAGGCAGAATAGTTTCCTCCATAATTCAAAATGGGCCTCAGAACCCAGGAATAGCTCACAAAGGGCAACTTAACCCGTGATGTGCAGGATGGAGGCAGGAGTGAAATTGTGTAGTTGGAGGCCATAATACTCCAGAAGCCCTCAAAGAAATGGGTGGATTGGAAATCCAACGCCTCTCAACAAGTAGGGAATGAAGCACACTCGTTCCCCCTGGATGGATTGGGGAAATTCTCCTCCTGAGCCCCGCCATTGAAGGAAGTTAATCCTGCTCGAATGGGGACTAGATCCGTGGGGGGAAGAAATCCCTGTGTCTGCAACTTCACTAGCTGACTGTGGGAGACGGAACATTTCTCCCAATCACCTTTTTTTGGGGCCGTGGGGCCGGGAGGAAGAGTTGGGAGCGCTAGCCATGTTCGAGTGGTTTCTCCTAGCAAGCTCTGAGGATTCCTCGCTTGGTGTGGAATAGATCTGAAAATCCCAATCTCTTTAAATAGATGCCTTTCTTACATGGTCGGAGTGATATGTGCAAAAATACCCCGACCTCTCGTATTCACTCGACACGTGGAAGCTGAAGTCATGAAGGTGTGGAAGCCGATGGGCGCGACATTAAATAGAAAGACGAATACTTCTCTTTAAGTCAGGTACTTTGAAGTAATCAGAGGAGGAACCCGCCTTGCAATGCCGAAGACAATCTGCGAGCCGAACACATCATCATTGAATGACTGGTTCGGGGGCTACTGAGGGAGTCCTGGATTAAGGGGTCCTCGGGCGTCCGGCCTATTGACATGGGCCGGACTGATGGGATGTGAAGATACAAGACCGAAGACTCTTACGTGTGTCCGGATGGGAGCTCTTGGCGTGGAAGGCAAGCTTGGCACCCGGATATGAAGATTCCTTTCTCTGTAACCGACTTTGTACAACCCTGGTCCCCTCCGGTGTCTATATAAACTGGAGGGCTTAGTCCATAGAGGCAATCATAATCATACATGCTAGACTTCTAGGGTTTTAGCCATTACGATCTCGTGGTAGATCAACTCTTGTAATACTCATATTCATCAAGATCAATCAAGCAGGAAGTAGGGTATTACCTCCATAGAGTGGGCCAGAACCTGGGTACACATCGTGTCCCCCCGCCTCCTGTTACCATCAACCTTACGAATAGTTCGGGACCCCCTACCCGAGATCCGTCGGTTTTGACACCAACACTCGGGCCTGGGCCAAACGCGCTGTCGAGCGTCGTCGGAGTAGGCCCTATCTACTACACATGCGAAAGGTTTGTGGTAGCTCATCCCTTGAGATTTTCTTTGCCTCTTCATTAACCTGTGCTTGAGTTAGTTTCTGGTTTTTTCTGCACGTCGTGCAAGATGTTATGGGGGAGTTGTGAGCCATGATCCGTGGGCTACCCATGTCCCATGTTCACGAGGCAGTAACAGCCATTCCACTAGGTTCTCCGCTTCTGGCATTTCTACCACGTATGCTGCATGCATTGCACAGGGTTGGTGGCGGATGCGCAGGGCGCGGAAATGTGTGCCATGGCGGAAAGCCAGATGCCATGGATTGGCATAGGGGGTCGGTCTCGATTCCATGAGCCGTTGATGGTGTAGGGAAGTCAGATTGGTGGAGTGAGGCAGTTGCCTCCTCTGAGTGAGGAGCCAGCCCCTGACCTCATTTGCCTATAAAAGGGGACGCGGGCTAGGTGCTGGCTCACACATATCTCCTGCTTCTTTCTTCTGATATTGTTTCTTCATCATGGTGAGGGGAAGAGGGTGCAACGGCACACTAGTAGTGGCGACGAGGGCTTCTGCTCGACAGCGCCTTCCTCCTCTCATTGGGGATGCGGAAGAGGAGCCCTTCGCAATGGGAGGCAGGAGAGGATGGGGACGTGGTTATCGCGGCGCTCGGGGTCGAGTAGGACAGGGCGGTGCACTGATCGCACCTCCTCCAGCTGTCCAGGACCCAAACGAAGGCCACATCAGGAACTAGCCGTTGGAGTTTGTTTTCAAGCTTCGAGGGCCTCCGCGCAGCCGTCTTCGGCTCCCCACTCCATTTTCAAGAGTGAAGGAGGTTGAGCAGCCACCGGGGCCGAGGCTGCACATGAGGGGCTGCTATAATGACAACATGCAGGCGGATGTAGAGTTCCTCGCTCCTCATGTCATGCTCCTCCGGCACGATTGGAAGACCTCTGCTCGTTCCCACAGCTTGGCGGTCGGGCATGTCCTCCATTTCAAGTTAATGGATGCTACCCTGCTCTCCATCAAAGTCTTCGGACGCTCGGGTGCTTGCTTAGGGTGCTGCACAGAGAGCTCGACCGATGACGAAAGCTCCTCCTCGAGCGATAACGACAAGGAGGACAGTGATGGCGATGACGATGGCGCCGGCGGGGAGGACGAAGGTTCTGACTCCGGCTAAACACCAACGGCACCATCACCGTCAGGCGGCAGCACCACCATCTGCTCTACGGCAACGCGATTTGCCGGGGAGTTGGATGTGGAGGTGTGGATGGTGTCTTCGGCTCCTCCAGCAGCCTTCTAGCTGGGCCCCGATAGGCTTCCTCGTGGGCTCCGGCTTCGTTCGCCCTACCGCGTCCTACTGGCCCTGGTGGCGCTGACCAGGGGGGCGTTTCCGCCGCTCTCTTCACCATCACCTTCGCTCGCGCCCTCCTGGACTTGTCAGGATCATTATCATGGGGCCTGATGGGGTCAAGTTGGGCTTCTGCCCAGGCACTCCTTTTTCCCTCTTCACCTCCCACCGTAGTTCTTAGGAGGAGAGGGACAAGAAAGGGATTATGAGACACTTATCTTTTTTTAGTCTAAAATGTGTAGGCACTTGCCAAACTTTAGTCTAAAATATGTAATCTTGTTTATCCATGTTTATGTCCTGTAAGATCTATACTTGCTTATCAGCATATTAATGAAAAAGACAAGTCTTGCCGGGTACTTGTGCATGTACCATGTCCATGCAGAGGTGAGATGCCTCTATACATTTAGGTAAAAAAGTTTTCCCCGCCAAGCTATCCTGCCGGTGCCTTCCATTAGTTGTCGTGGGGCTTGGTCTGCCGGGCACAAAACTACCACTACAAAAAAAAGACACATCCGTGACATTTTGGGCCGAATGAAAAAAAAATTGTCATACTTATGACAATTCTATGACGATAATTGTGACAAAACCCGGTATCATCATAGATGTGGTGAGCTCCTACTTCTATGAAAAATCATGACACAAAATGGGCTTTTCGTCCTGGGCGGGCCGGAGACGCAGCTGCATGACATTCTTTGGGCCTTCCATGACAGAAAAACCATGGTAGAAGCGAGGGCTAGGAAAATTTCGGGGAGTTCCCAGTTACGGTGGGTGGTTGGGGGCCGAGCGATGCGTGTTTTTATCGTACACGTACGCGCGTGGGTGCGAGGCGTTGGGATCTAACTGAACCTGAGCGAGGCGTTCGCCTATCTGAACCCAAGCAATTGCACTGCAGGCTACGCGTTACCGAACCCGAGCAATTGAGCGATTCCTTCGCTACTGCTGCTAACTGAAGCCGATCGATGCTGCCTCTGGATGAACAGTGAGCGTTGTTGGGGGTTTGGATGAACAGTTCCCGATGGGGGTTGGATGAACAGGACCCCGTGGTGTTGCCGCTGGATAAACAGGATCCCGATCGATCGAGCCGGTTAGGCGTGGATGAGCAGGATCCCGTTGAGGGCTGGATGAACAGGACCCCGTGGAGGGAAGGTTGAACAGCAGCTGGTGGAGGGCTGGTCGAATAGTAGCTGGTGGAGGGCTGGATGAACAGTAGCCCATGGAGGGGTGGTTGAACAGGACCCCGTGGAGAGGGATGGTTGAACAGTAGCTGGTGGAGGAGCGCGCGGTGGAGGTTGGATGAACAGGAGACCATGGATGAACAATCAAGGGTGGAGGCTGGAGAAGGTCGACGGTGGATGAACAGTAGCCCGTGGAGGCTGGAGGAGGTCGACGGTGGAGATGAACAGTATCCCGTGGAGTCCCGTTTTGCGGTACGCCACACCCCTCCCGATGAACAGGACCCCTGTTTCAACCGTAGCGCTCCAACACAAGTTCGTTTCCTTTGTTTTGCGGTATGCCACACCCCTCCCAATCAACAGGACCCCATTTTGACCGTAGTAGGTCGAACAGAAGTCCGTTTCCTCCATTTTGCGGTACCCCAGACCCCTCCTGATGAACATGATCTCGTTTCGAACGTGGCCGATCGAACACAATGCCGTTTCCTCCATTCCGCGGTACGCCAGGCCTTGTTTCCATCTGCTGTTCCGTCCAAGCCGGTTGGCTCCCACGCGTTCAGTTGCCTCCCGATGAACACGACGCATTCCCTTGCCTCACCATGAACACGATGACGATGTAGTTTCTCCATTCTGACCTAGCCATGTACACGAGACCTGGCCGTACGTATGCGCGAGTAGGCGTTTGAGACCCCGCCCATATGTACGTATGTGGCCGTATTTACTTTCTTGCACACTGTCCACTGTACGTACGTGTACAAGCTACGTGCACGCCTCTACTATGACACGTGCGTGCCTATACATCGACCAGTATGTACGTGCACGTTCGCGACCAGAATGACAATGCTACGTAGGCTTCGACCAGGTGGGTCCCGACTGTCAGGCACTTCCTTGCGTGCGAAGATGTAGTTGGTGGGTCCCAGTAGTCAGGGGCGAATCGGTTTTTTTGCCCGTAATATGGACGCACTTCCTTGCGTGCGAAGATGTAGCCAGGATCCCAGCGATCGAGAAGCGTTTTTTCATGAAATACAGTGGCCCGTCCGGTGGGTCCCTGCTGTCAGGTGGAGGAATAATTATTTTGCGCGTAATAAGGAGCCAATTCCTTGCGACTGCCATGGACCCAGCTGTCAGCCTCTCCACGTACAGTACTCTTCCGATGGAAGTCCTTCCTTGACCACGTTGACCACGCCGCGCCGAGAGCACCAGGGCAGTGGACGATGGCGAGGCCTAGGAAGGGGACGACACAGAGCCGGGGAAGACGCGGTAGTGGATGCCCACGCGGAAAGAAGTACGAGGTTTCACTGGTTCTGCTGCGGTGTGAGGCTATCGTCGCCGCAGAATAATAGGGGGTGTGGGTGAGTAGAGGGATGGCCTGGCCAGCGGTGGGAGTAGTAGGGGGCGGTGAGTCCTCCATGGCATCACAACCGGCCACGGGAGGCAGGATCACGTGGCAAGACCGACGCTGGTTTGGGCGGCTGGAGCAAGAAGACCAGAGGTTGAAGAAGCACTACGGCCGTTCGATGGACATCGTATGGTCACTGGAGCTCGAATTGTTCATATTGACTAAGTTGACAAAGCCCTCTGTCCCCGTCAACTTAGTAGGCCCACTCAGCCTCCCACTATGGTGGGTCCCAGCTAGCAGGGGGTACTCATTTTTTGTGCGTAATAAGGAGGCACTTCCTTGCGAGCGAAGATATAGCTGGTGGGTCCGACCTATCAGCGGGGGAACGTTTTTTCGCGAAATATAGAGGCCCTTCCGGTGGGTCCTAGCTGTCAGGTGGAGGATTCATTATTTTGCACGTAATAAGGAGGCATTTCCTTGCGTGCGACCATGGACCTAGCTGTCAGCCTCTCCACGTACAGTCCACTTCCGATGGATGTCGTTCATTGACCACGTTTGCCAGGCTGCGCTGAGAGCACTAGGGCGGTGGACGACGGCGAGGCCTAGGAAGGGAACGACACGGAGCCAGGGAAGACTCGGCAGTTGTTTCCCACGCGAAGGGGAGTACAAGGGTGTACTGGTTCGTCTACCGTCCCCGGAGAATAACAGCAGGTGTGGGTGAGTAGAGGGATGGCTAGGCCAGCGATAGGAGTACGATGGGGCGGTGAGGCCTGCGCGGCAGCATAGCCGGCCGCGGGAGGAGGGAGTAGGCAGTCCCGTCGGCGCTTGTTTAAGCGGCTGGAGCAGGAAGAGCAGAGATTGAAGAAGCACGACGGCCGTTGGATGGACATCCAACAGTCACTGCTCTTGTGTGTTGACTAAGTTGACACGGCGTTGCGTGTGCATCAACCTTTTTTTAGGAAAGCATACGCATCAACCTGTAGTAGGCGCACAAGTCAGCCTCAAACATGTGGAAAACAGCATATAACCCCATCTGCCATTATTTCTAATAATGTACATCCCAGTTGCTAATTCCTAAGAACTTTTTTGGAGCACATCTTCTTTTTGTTAGCATTACACCCCATATCGTGGCCACGGTTAAAAATTATACGAAATTTTGCATATTTCGGAGCGGACAACTATTTTTAATCCCAAATATCGATTAACATTCAAACTATTTTGAAAAAATAATTTATATAAATATAAAATCTAAATAATTGTCCACACATAAAAATAAATGGAATTTAAAATCTTGTAATGAAAAAATTGAAACTAATTCCTGGTTTGATGTGTTTTAAAAATGTACAGCCAATTTCTGAGCAAATCGAATGAAACTCTCCTCGTCTTGAAAGATTTGCAGCCCAGCAGGGCTGATAAAGCAAGTAGGCCTTGTTTGGGTATTTCTTTAAAATAAATAGAACTTAGATAGCCATTTTCAGCAAGAAAAAAACACAACTAGGTTCATGATGTGGTAAACATAAATAAATCCCTGGCTAGAAGGGCCACAGCCCCCGCACAACCCCGTTGTTACCCTGATCCGTCGCTAAAACTAGTATAAATAACAACTCCTTGTTCCTCAAAAAAAACTACGCGACCTGGTGAGTCCTTGGTGTCAGCCGCTCGTAGTGTAATTCTCTCGTTTATTGAATACGTTGACAATGGCGTGAGCCCCAGATGTCCAACCATTAGGAGGAACAATTTTTTTGGGCTTGTAATAACGAGGCACTTGCTTGTGTACTGCCATGATGTTGGTGGGTCCCTACTGTCATCCTCTCCATGTACAGTCATCTCCTTGTTCCTCTCGGTTGTTGACGATGTTGACAATGCAAGAGGGCGGCGCACCGCACACGGCGAGTGAACCAAGGCGGAGGACGACGGTGAGGCCTCGGACGGCACGAACAGGAGCCGTGGAAGATGCGTCGGTCTAGTCGTAGGCGGAGGGGAGTACGAGGGTTGAGTGGTTCAGGTGCGGGTGCGTGTTGGGGCTGACGTCGCCGGAGAATAACAAGATGTGTGGGGGAATAGAAGGAGGGACTGGCCAACATTGGAGGGTACGATAGGGCGGCGGAGGCGCAGCCAGCCATGGGAGGCTGGAGAAGGCGGAGCCGACGGGGTGGTTTCTTTTGGGCGGTTGGAGGAAGAAGAAGACAAGAGATAGAAGATACACGACAGATGTTGGATGTCAATCCAACGGCTGGTAGGCATAAACGTTTGTTAACTGGCTAGTAAGTCAACACCACCTTGGATAGGCTATTTCCTCATGGGTCCCAAATGTCAGAATCCAAATCTGTCATGGTCATGCAGCCTTTCCTATGAAAATTTACAGCCCATTTGATGTGCTAGTTTGAAATAAGTTTCTGGGTGCTGCTACGTCTTGAGCTTGCGTTGTTTTTCCTTGAAGAGGAAAGGGTGATGCAGCAATAGTAGCGTAAGTATTTCCCTCAGTTTTTGAGAACCAAGGTATCAATCCAGTAGGAGGCTCCTCAAAAGTCCCACGCACCTACACAAACAAACAAAGAACTCGCAACCAACACAATAAAGGGGTTGTCAATCCCTTCATGGCCACTTGCGAAAGTGAGATCTGATAGAGATAGTATGATAAGATAAATATATTTTTGGTATTTTATAATATAGATTGGAAAAGTAAAGATGCAAATAAAAGTAGATTGAAAGTTTATATGATAAAAGATAGACCCGAGGGCCATAGGTTTCACTAGTGGCTTCTCTCAAGATAGCATAAGTATTACGGTGGGTGAACAAATTACTGTTGAGCAGTTGATAGAAAAGCGAATAATTATGAGATTATCTAGGCATCATGATGTATATAGGCATCATGTCCGCGACAAGTAGACTGACTCCTGCCTGCATCTACTACTATTACTCCACACATTGACCGCTATCCAGCATGCATCTAGAGTATTGAGTTCATAAGAACAGAGTAACGCATTAAGAAAGATAAAATGATGTAGAGGGATAAACTCATGCAATATGATATAAACCCCATCTTTTTATCCTCGATGGCAACAATACAATCGTGCCTTGCAACCCCTATTGTCCTTTGGGTAAGGACACATAAGATTGAACCCAAAGCTAAGCACTTCTCCCATGGCAAGAAAGGTTAATCTAGTAGGCCAAACCAAACTGATAATTCGAAGAGACTTGCAAATATAACTCAATCATACATAAAAGAATTCATAGGATATTCAAATATTTCTCATAGATAAACTTGATAATAAACCCACAATTCATCGGGATCTCGACAAACACACATAAAAGAGTTACATCGAATAGATCTCCACAAGAGAGGGGAGAACATGGTATTGAGATCCAAAAGAGAGAAGAAGCCATCTAGCTAATAACTATGGTCCCGAAGGTCTGTGGTAAATTACTCACAACTCATCGGAGGGGCTATGGTATTGATGTAGAAGCCCTCCATGGTCGATCCCCGGTGGAGCGCCGACGAAGGCTCCAAGATGGGATCTCGCGGATACAGAAGGTTACGGCAGTGGAAATTGTTTTTCGTTGGCTCACTGGATGTTTTCGGGGCACGTGGGTATATATAGGAGGAAGAAGTAGGTCGGTGGCCGCCCGAGGGGCCCACGAGATAGAGGGCGCGCCCTATAGGGGTGGGCGCACCCTCCACCCTCGTGGCTTCCTTGGCTGCTTCTTGGCTCGCACTCCAAGTCCTCTGGATCACGTTTGTTCCAAAAATCACGCTCCCGAAGGTTTCATTCCGTTTGGACTCCGTTTGATATTCCTTTTCTTCGAAATACTGAAATAGGCAAAAAAAACAGCAATACGGGTTGGGCCTCCGGTTTGTAGGTTAGTCCCAAAAATGATATAAATGTGTAAAGTAAAGCCCACAAACATCCAAAACAGGTAATATAATAGCATGGAACAATCAAAAATTATAGATACGTTGGAGAAGTATCAAGTGCTGGTGGGGCTAATCACTTGGCTACTGTAAAGCAGCCGACGAGAGTGATGTTATTTCCCTTGGTTGGGATTTGTTACAATATTTCACTCTAAATTAAACGAATGGCAAGCCATTTGCCTTGTTTCAAAGAAAATATGATAGTCACAACCGAGTTGAAAAGGGCAAGAACATCTAACTCCAGCTTACAAACTGTACAAAAGCACGAGGGTTAATTGTTCATCAGGTTTACACAAAACCCAGGTTGAAGAGGGCAACAACATCTAACTCCAGCATTGTTTTCGGCAGTCACAGTCAAATGGATCGGTCAGGTCCATAGAATGAACATCCTGGGTCGTAAAATTTACTGGATTATGACCACAATATGTTGTAAATAGAAGCCCGACACGTTCAGAAGCTCTTTTGCCCACCAAACTCCATTTTTGCTCTTGACATACCCATCCGTCAAAACCATGTTGCTGATAAACTTAAGCCTGATGGACAATAGTAACCTCGCATTCAGCAGGAAGAATGTGACAAATCTAGTGTTTGCACGGTTGGCTACATATAGTTCTAGCATTATTGTCTTCAATCGAATCTCATGAGAAGTGAGAAAATCCCGGTGCTTACTAATCCACCGATTGGTTATAACTTTCTTACCCCGTCCTGTTGCCTAAATAGACATGAAGATTGAAAACAGTTAAGGTCTAAAAAAAGAGTGTCGAAAGAGCAACAGATGAATGGTTAATTCTAGTACACTATATGCGGGCTTCCAATGTGTGTGAAATTATCACCTTTATGTACAACTTCTCCAGACATGGAAAGCATTGCAGCAAGCCAATAATCTTGTTCAGATCAAAACTATTCATTTGGATATATAAGATCTTGACAGAATCCAACACCATTGATAGGCCATCCATGGAGAAACTCTTCATTGAGCATAGAACATAATATTAGTACAAAATGTGTACTCTAAGATGATATATAACTTATGCGCAGAAATTTAAAATGCAGCTTATGGGTACAAGTGTAGATGATAATATAAAGTACCTGAATAATTGTGGAGCCAAACACCATATTGAAATGAGCACAGATATCATGTATTACACCTAAGATCTCCAGTTTAGGTGCAGAGAGGACGGTTATTTGCAATGGTGAATAACTAGAATCAAGGATCAACCTTTGAAGTGAAGGGGCATCTTGGATGATGAGCTGCCTTCCGTTAAAAGAAAATCCAATTCTTATAAGGTTAGGCGACTTTATTTGGAGACAACCGATTCTAACTGTGAAAACAAGCACCAAGCATTCCAGGGCAGGGCAACTGGAGTGGATGATGCTGTGCAATGAGGCCTCCGAAATACAAACCGCAAAAGTGAAAGTTTCTTGAGAAATGAGAGTCGAAGGTTTAGTACCAGATTGTCTGGTAGGTAGCACAGCGCAAAGGTGGCGGTGTGGAGAGCAGAGGAAACCCGCGAGATGGACATCGGTGCTGAGGGACAAATACATATGTGGTAGGTGATTTCCAGGGGAATAGTAGAACTCAAGCAGCTGTAGTTCTGTGAATTGAGGGGATTTCAGCCAGGCGTCCACCATGCAGGGCATGGTATGCTTGCTCAGGTAGCATGACGGGATGCAGAGGCTTTGAACGGAGCCCTCGTGGGAGGATATGATGGCTCTGGGATTTCAAAATCATTGAAGAGAGATAGCTGACGATAGTAGAGATTAAGGGGCACAACACGCCATAGAGGGCGCCACCAAATTGAGAGGACTTGGGTGCGGCAGCAATCCTTGGTGGGGAGAAGCGAGATGATCTCCCCAAGGACGGCGTCCGGGAGATCGCTGATGCGGTCCACCCGAGATTCTATGGGTTCCTGGGATCCGATGGGGGCAGGGTCGTCGCTTCTCCCCGCGCTGCCGTGTGCGGGATCTACAACAGGCGTCGCCGCTGGCGGGAGCCTCATCTTCTTGGCGCTGGGGTCTGCCGACTCCATTTTCCTCGAGGGTGTCGCGTCGTGCTCACGGGTTTGAGCAGAGTAACAAATGACAAACCTAGTTGTAGTGCGAGTGAAGAAGAAGGGGAGCTGGGGTTTTTTCTGTAGTAGTGAGTAAGAAGCGGAGCTGGGGTTTTCTGTAGGAGTGAGGTGAGGAATTTGGGGGTACGAGTGGAGCGAGCTGACGTGAGGTGGGTGGGAGTGAGGAGGAAGAAGAGCACCCAGGTTTTTTTGGGGGCGGTGTGCTGGGTGTGGGTAGCGCCTCTCATTAAGTAAATATATGGGCTTTTGAATTGATTTTACTATTTACTAGGGTGGATGGGCTGTTTTGTCTTGGGCCCAGAGAAACAATTACTACTAGTACAGTGGAGACACTCTACAGCTACCTAGAAAAACAATTACTACTAGTACAGTGGATACACTAACACTTCTGGCTCCTCCTAGGTCATCAAAACGTCTCCCTCTACTAAATGTCGTTATACTTTTGTTCACCGACATGAGGGCCATGCAGTGCGCGGGCCCAAATGCCATCCACCAAATTATAAGGCAGTATGCAGACGGAGATTCACCCCAGTCGTAGCGCGGCAGTAACGAGGCGTCATATCACAAAACCCCACCTCCCCGCAGTCTAAGTTTGACGGACAAAGCAACCATCATTTCACTCTTCACTAAATCCCCTTATCCGTCACCGTCTTCAAGAAAGGCAACACTCGCATCTGCCACTGTTTTTCTCTCCCAACGAAGGGAAGGTAAGCGGATCCATGATGTTGGTATATTTTCGTTCAGAGAAAAACAGGAACTTTTGCAAAGCAGTAACCGATCCTCTCTCTCTTTTTTGTTTCATTATCATTGCGATTGTGTTTTCCTTTCAGTGGTCTCCTAGTATTTGTCAGTTTCATGATGGACCAAGGAGAACTAGGCAAAGATCTGCCGATTTTAGAGCAGATGCGGGAGGCTGATCCCCACGAGATAGAGAGCCCCAAGAAGATGGAGGCAGCCACCGAGCCGACCCCAGATACGCTCACGGCCACTACTAAGATGGTCAACGCCCCGTTTGAGGTTACAGCCCCCATGGCACTGCAGGAGCAGTTTTCCCCCTTCGAGGATGTGCCCCCCCCCCCCCCCCGTGAGCTGCCCAAGGTGATGAATAATGCAAAATTTTATTAGCTTCGATGTCATGCTATACATAGTGGTTTAAATAACTTGTGTTTCTTATACTGGAAATTAATTCAGAATTTGTTTCTGTTTCAATTAGAGCCCTGATGCAGACAAGGATTGTGTGGTTGTACATGTCACTCGCTATGAGGCGGATGACCTGAATATACGCACTGGGAAAACAAAGTTCTTAGGCCGTTGGATCCTGGAAGCCATTTGTGCTTATACCAATGTCGAGTTGTATTCCAACCTCACTATTGTCAGGCGTGTCGTCCAGGGTGTACTGAAGTACAAGAAGTTCAAAGCTACTCCTTCGTTTGTGAGGCATACTATTCTTGTCAAGCTTACGCAGGAAGATGACGTGGCATGCCCCCACAAACAAGTTTATGAGTGGCAAGGCCACAAGGTTGTCTTCATGAAGGTTCACAGGATTGAGCTGCTGTCGGACGTCCTCGATGATGTTCATGGCAAGGTATGTCTTGTGTCCAACACAAATTAGATCGAGGCATGAAATAGTTGCCCCAGCTAGTGTTTAATAGTAGTTTGGATTGTGTCTAATTATCCGAACATTGCCTGTTATCGAGCCCTCTGGGGCTAGTACTCTGTTTGAATCCGTCTATGGGAACTGCTACTAGTTTTGTGTGCCCGTGAATCATGTGAGAACCATCGTAATTGTTGCCGAAACACATGCGTCCTCCCTAGTTTTTTCATGAATATGGCCTGGTAAGACATAAGTTATCACGGTTTATCATACGAGCAGTGTGTGTTTGATGAAATAGAGTACTCGTTCGAGAACTGTGCACCGACTTATATAGAAGTACTTGTAAACACTGTTGGTGGTACCCCACTTGCAAGCAGTTCTGCAAAAAATGACACATTGGCTCAGCTCGCTTCAACACTAGGCTATCGACCAGCTAACAATCAACAATATGCTATCTGACATATAAGCAACTATGTATCTTGTTACAGTGGTTCATGCAGTTAACTGAGGCCACAATGTAAATTCCAAACGTTCACACGCTAGTCCAGCGTTCATGTGGAACACTCACATTAAACTCGGCTTCATAAAAAACTTGAAAAGCATAAGTTAAGCAATTTTATACATCTCAATGATTCATAGAACATACAAACATATACTAGTTCACAGCAAAAGACAAAGTTATGAGAAGGTTTACAAATCAGGAAAAAACAAGCAAGGCTTCTCTCAGCAACGGGCCTCCCGACAGGCTTAAATTTCCCGGAGTTCACTCTGCTTTTTTCTTGTTGCCACCATCCAGGGTTAGGTTCTCTCATTCCAGAATAACCAATTATAATTGTGGTCTCAATTGGAATGCTTAACTGAACCATGCAGTGTACTGACCAGCTGTGTGCATTCCACTAAATTTAAGCATCGCTATTTGCAGAAATAAGCAGACGACAATGCCTCTTGTCCGCGAACCTCTCCACAAAACCGCCATGCAGCCGTGCCAACTAGTCCTCGGTCCATGGATGAACTGGTAGAAAGTGCATTCCGGACTAGGATGCAGTTGTTTTCGCTCGTCCCTCCACTGCAATCAGGAAGTAAAACATACGAATCAGCTTCTTTTAGATTGCGTTGGTCATTCTACCTAGTTACTACCAATGTAGGAATACCTGGAACACTGGTGGTTAGAGGACGACAGCTAGGAATAGCCATCTCATTTTGTGCAGTTGCACTAAAACTGAGGTGTGTACTTTTGATTGCGTAGACAAGAAACGATATGGAGACAGACATCCCTGTTTGCGCAAATATGAAGTTATTTATTCAGTGACAAATATTTGCAGTGGCATATGATTAACAGCAACATCTATTGTGTTATAATTGGCACTATATTGAAAGTATGTAAGTTCCCTTAAGTAAGTAGCATCACATCACATCAACACTGCCACTAGATTAACATGCAGAACAATAGCATTAGTATTACTGTCATGAGAGTAGCACATGGTCAGAAAATGTGCAATCAAATTTGTGCAGTTCCACTGGGATGAAGCAATGTTAGAGGTGTGACATTTAAGTGTAACTACAAAAACACAATTCATGGGTAATAAAGCAAGACGGAAGCACTTCATAAAACATGGTGGCACTGCTTCAATTTATCGATGGTACTAGACTATTACTTATAGTGACATTAGGTGGCATTGCTTAATGCTTCATGTGATTTTACATTAATGGTAGCGATATTGGCGTAGGGATAGCAGGGGCATAAAGTGGTGAGGCAGATGTGGTTGCCGAGGGCGGCAAACACTCAGGCAGCATGTCTGCATTTGTCCCATTTTTTATCTCCTCGGCGACATTTTCCTATGTGAGCACAGGAAATCTAGACCTTCTCATTCTCTTTGCGTTGTCCCCCAACACCCGTCACTTTCTTTCCTTTTTCAACCAAGAGACAGGTCCACTTCCCCCCACCCTTCGCCATCCACTATGCTTTCTTCGCCTTTTCAACCAAGAGACCGGTTGGGTAGCCAGTATCTACTACTTTCCCCTGTTTCCTCTTAGAACCAAGTCCTAGATTCATGCTACAGCTTTCCCACTTTCTTCCCTGTTTGAACCAACTCTTAGAGTCGACTATATGAACTAGCTTTACCTCTAATAATGTAGGATTTCGGGTTCCGGCAGACCCTTGAGGTTCGAACACTGGGGTGCACGCGGAGATCTTTCCCCTACCAGCACACGCGTTAATGGTTTGCACGGGATCTAAACTAGGAACGATGAACAGCACAAGAGACACAAGGTTTATACTGGTTCGGGCCACCGTTGTGGTGTAATACCCTACTCCAGTGTGTGGTGTGGTGGATTGCCTCTGGGGCTGATGAAGAACAGTACAAAGGAAGAACAGCCGCGCAAGGGGCTGTTCTTGAGCTGGTGCGATGGACTGCTTGGATGAGTCCAGTCGCTTCTCTCTCTCTATCTCTCTGGTAGGTTCGACTTGTCCCCTCTCTCTGTGGTGGCTAGTCCTATTTATAGAGGGAGGCCCTAGACCTCTTCCCAAATAATGAGCGGGAAGGGCGCCAACAATTGGCCATTTTGAAGGGGAACATCTAGTACATTTATCCTGACTAAAGTTGGTCTTCGGCTGCCAAAGGCTCGGCGGTGGCGATCACAGGCTCCACGATGTCCTCCTTCCTGCCGCTCTGCTGGTCTTGGTCTTGCTGCACCGAAGCGGTAACCTTTGTCTGATGCCTTGGCCTGTGCTTGCCTCCTTTGCACCAAAGGGGAAATGAGGACACTGCGCAGGCGGGCGCCCGCCTGGTCTCGATCGTCATGGCTTGTGTCACGCGGCACCCTCGTGAGGTACCCTGCCTTGATCTCTCAGCCTCCTCGTGAGCCTGCCTGACGAGGCTGCTCCTGAGGAAGGTTCCTGTCGTCCGCCCCGTGAGGCTTGGCCCCTCGCGAGGGTCTTGAGCTTGAGCTGATGAAGCTAGGCCGCGCAGTGCCCCCACTTGAGCCACGCCGCAGGCCGCAGGCAGGAAAGTCTGGGGACCCTCGTTCCCAGAACGCCAACAGTAGCCCCCGGGCCCAAGGCGCGCCCGTACTTGGCTTAGCAAGGAAGCAAAGGGGCAAGTGTGAAGCGCCACGGGCCCCAACAGCCTGCGGCCTTGGGCGCCGCGTGGCGATTGATTGGTCGTGGGCGTCTCTGCTTCCCCACGATCCCTCGGCAACTGCATGACTTGAAAAGTCCCTGCACGCAGAATTGGGTCATGATTACCTGTGATCGTGGAGGCCGACGGTTGGCCTCCTCCGTCTATAAGTATGGAACGGCGCAAGCCCTTCCAGTCCATCCCCTCTTGCTACTCCTTTCTCTCCATGGCTCTGCCGAAGAGGTTCTCAGCCGCGGAGAATGGAAAGGCCCGCCAGGTTGGGCTTGACTCTCCCCCGGCCAAGCGCGGCCGAGGCCGTCCTCGCAAGCATCTTGTGGCTCCCGTAGTGGCTTCTCGCGGTCGTGGAGGCAATCCCTTGCGCGGTGATGGGCGCCAGGTTGTCGATGGGGGGCGCGTCGTGACTACACGGCCCCCTAGGCCGTGCTTCCACTCGGCGGAGGTGCTGCCGGAGTTCATCGTGTGGTCGGTGGAGCCGACCAGCACCTGGCTCCAGCTTCCCTGCTTCTTTGTGGGTGAACTTCTGGCCAGCGCTCCGGGCGGCCTCTGGCTTAGGCTGATGGTTGTTGCAGCAGAGCCTCCTGGGCTTAGCTGGAGGTCTCTGTCACCGGGAATGTGGCCCTGACCCGCGGCTGGCAAACGTTTGCCCGCGCGCGGGGCCTAAGCTGGCGGTGCACCCTGCACTTCAAGTTCGACGGCGACGCCACCCTCTACGTGAGGGTGTTCGGAGAAGAAGGTCGCTGTGCCGGGTGCTGCCCCGAAGACGATGACCGCGGCCGTGTACCCAGCCCCGGCGATGATCGGGATGAAGCTGACAACAGGCGCGTGGTCGGT
This sequence comes from Aegilops longissima, assembly GCA_021605205.1. Taxonomy (NCBI): domain Eukaryota; kingdom Viridiplantae; phylum Streptophyta; class Magnoliopsida; order Poales; family Poaceae; genus Aegilops; species Aegilops longissima. The sequence continues at coordinate 540,669,502 of CM038680.1, read as the reverse complement.
AGTGCTCAAGGCTCATCGAGCTTCGGCGGTTCTCCTTCGGACAGCAGCTCCTCCAGCGGTGGTCGCGACCAGGCCCCGTGCCGTCGCGCCCGCCTGGAGGGAGGTAGCGGTTTAGCCCGCCGTCGCGCCTCGGTGAAGCGCGAGGAGGAGTCTAACTGAGCTCCGAAGGCAGTGCGAGCCTTCGCCGTGAGTTGGTGCCGAGCAAGCCGTGCCTATTTTGTTTTTCTCCCTTCACTACGCAAAGAGAAAGTAGTGTAGGGCCCCGTGGGGACGTGCTGAACTGTTGCTGTTAATTACCATGTTGTTTCTGCTATTTTTGTGCTGTGCTTTTGTTCCGCATGCTCGCGTGTAGGAATTACTTAGCTCGGGGGGACCTGTCACGGTCTTCGCTTCCCGAGGCCGAGGCCTCGTCGAACGCTTCATGTCCTGCAAGGATTAGTCAGGAGGGGTAGCTTCCGGCCTCGGTTGTGGAGGCAACCGACCCAGGTCCTGTGTTCGCGTCGCGATGCCCGTGGGGCACGGACTGGGAGGGGTGCTCCCGTAGTGGACCTGGATATTAAAGCTTCAAACGACAAGGGAAGAAAACACTCGCAAGGGTGCCCATGTTGCTCCCTCGCGAGACTTGCGCGAGAGAAAAAGAGGCAAGTGAGCGAAAAAGACAAAGAGTCACAAGCCAAGGGCGACAACAACTTCAATAAAACTTCAAATAGGAACGAACAAGCGAACTGCAGAAAGCAAATGAAAAATCCGCGTCCGGCACCTAATCTAGTCTTCGACGTCTTCTCACCAGCGCGGAGCTAAGTGCTGCCACTGGGCGTGGGCGGGAGCCCCCGAGGCCCGAGGGCGGCTCTCCGGAGACTCCAGGGCGTGTACAGCCCCAACTCATTATTACGTGAGAGTGTCACGTGCGGCGAGCTTCACAGGCATTGGCCTTCTTCACAGGCTCCGGGCCTTTCTCGAGGAAACGAGCTTCACAGGCATTTGCCTTCTTCATAGGCTCCGGGCCTTTCTCGGGAAAATGAGCTTCACAGGCATTTGCCTTCTTCACAGGCTCCGGGCCTTTCTCGGGAAAATGAGCTTCACAGGCGTTTGCCTTCTTCACAGGCTCCGGGCCTTTCTCGGGAAAATGAGCTTCACAGGTGTTTGCCTTCTTCACAGGCTCCGGGCCTTTCTTACAGGCTCTGGGCCTTTCTTACAGGCTCTGGGCCTTTCTTCAAGGGTAGAACTTTTGGAGATGCTGGATGTTCCACGCGTTCGGGATGGGCACCCCCTCCTGAGTCTCCAAGTGTGCGGAGCCGGGCCTGGAAACATGAATAACCTTGAACGGGCCCTCCCACATGGGAGAAAGCTTATGCAACCCTTCCCTGGAGAGGACCCGTCTGAGCACGAGGTCCCCTACATCAAGAGTCCTGGGGCGGATGTTGCGTCAGTGATATTGCCTGGCGCTGTTGATACCTTGCCCGCTTCATAGCCTTTCTCTCGACGATGTTCCTCCCCGGCGAGATCCGTCCCCGCATGGCGTCCTGCTGCGCCTCGTCGAATGCCGGGACCCGTGCGGGCGACGCATGACCTCGTGAGGGAGGGCGGCTTGCTCTGTAGGCGAGGAAGAAGGGGTCTCGCCCGATCGGCAGCGCGGTCGTGCGGATGGACCACAACACAGACTGGAGCTCGTCGTGCCAGCCTCTGCCGCAGGCCTCCAGCTTCTTCTTGAAGGTCCTGGTTTTGAGGCCCTTCAGGACCTCCACGTTGGCTCGCTCGGCCTGGCCGTTACTCTGGGGGTGCGCCACCGAAGCGTAGCATATCTGCGTTCCAAGGTTAGCACAGTATATTTTGAAGAGATTGCTGGTGAACTGCGAACCGTTGTCGGTAATGATGCGGTTAGGCACCCAAAACCGGCTCACGAGGCCCTTGATGAACTTGACTACAGAGCCTGCTGGGATGGTGCGGACAGCTTCCACCTCAGCCCACTTGGTGAACTTGTCCACGGCGACGTAGAGGTAGCGATATCCCCCTGGCACCCGAGGAAACGGGCCTAGAATGTGCAGCCCCCAAATGGTGAATGGCCATGAGAGGGCTATAGTTTGCAGACCTCCCGCCAGCTGATGGATCTTCTTGGCGTGAAATTGGCAGGCCTCGCAAGCCTTTACCAGCTCAACAGCGTCGCTGAGTGTTGTGGGCCAGTAGAACCCGCTGCGGAACGCCTTGCCAATGAGGGTTCGTGACGATGAGTGATGACCATAGTCTCCGCCGTGTATGTCTTCCAGCAATTCCTTCCCTTGCTCTCTGGAAATGCAACGTAGGGACATGTCATTCGGTCGCCTCCGGTAAAGCTCTCCATCCCTGATGCAGTAGGCCGTGGCTTGCCGCACCACACGCTCCGCCTCCTCCTCCTTCTCCGGCAGGGTCCCCCGCGTCAAGTAGCTCTTGAGCTCTGTGATCCAGCACCCTTCACGAGGCTCCAACGCCGGGAGCAGGCGTGCCCTGAGGCGGGCCGTGGGCCGGGGCTCCCGAGGCGGGCGGGGGAGCTCCTCCGAGGCTGCGCCCGCGCAGATAGTGATGGTGCGGCGAGGGCTGAAGAGTCGCTCTTGAGGCCCGAGCTCCTTAGGTAGCCACTGGGCGCCCTCTTGGCGATGTCATCTGCCTCTTGATTGGTGCCGCGAGGCTGTCTGCAACTCGGCGCCCAGAACTGTTTCTCCATCCTGCGAACCTCCACGAGGTAGGCTTCCATGTGCTCGTCCTTCGGCTCGTATATCTTGTTGGAGAAGTTGACGAGGAGTTGTGAATCTCCCTTGATGATGAGGCGCTTTACCCCCAAAGCGACTGCGGCTCTCAGGCCGGCTATCAGGCCTTCATATTCTGCTATGTTGTTGGAGACCTTTTCCCCGTGCTGGAAACAGAGATGCACAGCGTAATAGAGCTTGTCCTGAGTAGGGGATACGAGCACTGCGCTGGCCCCCGCGCCATGTCGGGAGAATGCCCCGTCGAAGTACATGACCCAGCCGTCCGGTGCCTCGCTCCCCGAAGAAAGTGATCGGTCTTCTCCTGCTTCGAGGCCGGGAGCCTCCGTCCATTCTGCCACGAAATCTGCCAATGCGGCCCCCTTGATGACTCTGGTTGTGCTGAATTCTAGCTGAAACGCTTGCAGTTCGATGTTCCACTCGGCTACTCTTCCAGCTGAGTTAGGTCTCCTAAGCACCCTCTCTAGAGGGTATGCTGAGACGACCTTGATGGGATGACCTTGGAAGTAGTGCCGCAGCTTGCGTGAGGCTACCAATAGCGCGAGGAGGAGTTTTTGGGGCATGGGGTACAGCCCTCGCGTCCGTAGCACCATGATGGCCAATCTGTGGGGTGCTCGGCGAGGCTGTGGCCTGCCTTTGTTAGCGTCCTCTGTAGGTTGGGGTGCCTCCAGGCAGGCGGAGCCCAGCGCTGGTCGGTTGGTGGGGCCTCTTACCTTGAGCGCTTTCTGCTGCGGCTGATCCTCTTGAGACCGACCATGGTCTTTGTGAGGCTCTCTTGTCTTCGCTTCACTCCTACACGGAGGCGATTGCGGCCTTGGCTGATGCTCCTCCCCAGCCTTCTGAGGGCTCTTGTTGGCGGAGTATAGGGTGGCATGAGTGAAACACCGAGGCTCCAGGGGCCAGGCTACCATCACCGGAGGGCTGGTAAGGTATCTCTTGAGTTCTTGGAATGCCTTGTCGGCCTCTTGAGTCCATTCAAAGGGCCCTTCTTCTTCATCAGCTTGAAGAATGGCGGTGCTTTCGTTCCCCGGCTTGGAGATGAAAGCGTCCTAAGCGTGGTCATGCGCCCAGTGAGTTTCTGCATTTCTCTGAGGGTCTTTGGTGGGCTCATGTCTTTGACTGCTTTGACCTTTTTCGGGTTGGCCTCGATGCCCCTATGGGACACGAGAAACCCAGAGCTTGCCCGAGGGACTCAAATATGCACTTCTCCGAGTTGAGTCGTAGGTCCACTTTATCAAGGCTCGCGAAGGTTTCTTCCAAGTCCTGTATCGGGGTTTTCGCCTCCCGAGACTTCACTACGATGTCATCGGCGTCGCCTCGGCATTCCTCCCGAGCTGTCGGCCGGGCGATGTGCATCAGCCGCGCGAAAGGTCGGCGCTGCGTTCGCAACCCAAAGCGGCATGCAGGTATAGCGGTACACTCCGCCGGAGTCTGAAGCCGTTTTTCCGTCTTCCACCGCCATGTTGATCTGGTGATAGCACGAGAAGGCATCCGAGGAAGCCTGACAGGTCACACTTAGCGGTGGGTCGGCGATCTGGTCAATGCGAGGCGGAAATGGATCTGTGGGCAGGCCTTGTTGAGGTTGGTGAAGTCGACACACATCGTTCCTTTCCCCCTTTTTTGCACGACAACTGGGTTGGCCAGCCAATCCGAATGCGGACCTCGCGAATAACCCTGCTGCCTCTAGCTTGCGGGTCTCTTGGGCGATAAAGCTTGTTTCTTTGTGGATTATCGCCTGCCTTACCTTCACGGGCGCACGTTGGGGCACACGTTGAGTGATGCTCAATCCGCCCCTCGGGACCCCGCCAACTGATCAGGTCCCCGCGAACACCTTCTTGTTCGCAGCGGAACTTTACCAAGGCCTCCTCCTGCTTGGGTTGAGGTTTGCACCTATGGTGAAGGTGGCGTCAGTGGAACCGTCCTCGTCGACTGGTGCCTGCTTGGTTTCCGCCTTGTTTTGAGTGACCATCTGCTTCTTCTTGGGCGCGGCCCCCTTGGGCTCGGGGCGTCGGCGCTGGCCGTGCCGTGCCGCCGCAGCCATATGAAAACAAGCTTGGCGCTGCGGTGCATCTCCGGTGTTTCTGACATGGTAAGGACGCCGCTGCTCCGGGCATCTTCATGAGGTTGTCGCGGGTGAGTCGCTGCCATGAACCGGGCCAAGGCGGGTAGCCGAGATGGTGTTGTAGGGGAGGCCGATGGGGCGATGTCGAAGTCGATCAGCTCTATCACGGAAGTTGTCGCGGGTGCGAAGGTCCTTTGGAGGCGAATTGTCCCATGGGCGGTGGAACCGGCTCCGACTCTGAAAAAAGGCCTGCTGGGCTGGAGCCGTTCTGGTGGCACATGGAGGAGGTGAAGGCCTCCATAGAGAGCACGCTGAGGCCGGCTCCGCCGTTGATGAGGGTCCTGATGACAGCCACTTCGCAGATGGTGGGGAAGCACAGCATCGAAAGCGCACCCGAACCGGCGGGGTTGGAGGGGTGATCGTCCGAGTTGAAGAGCAGGTCGGCCTCGGCGCCACCCAGCCGTGAGGCTCCACAGTGCTGGGGCGGTGGCGATCTGGCGGGTGAACGGCTTGACGTGGTGGCTCGAAGGTGGCGCCAGTGAGCCGCCCAGGAGAGCTGTGACGACCGGAGGCACCGGCCCGGCGCGATGGGCAAGGTAGAGGTCGCGCAGCTCCCCCCAACAGGCCTGCTGCTTGTTCCCCGCCTGGCCGGTGGGGGCGTCGGTGGCAGGCGACGGGGAACAACGGGGGCGTCCGCCGATGGGAGCCGTCCGTGCGAATCGAGCGGCGCGAGCAGCCCGACGCTCGGCACGGGCTCGGCGAGCGTCAGCCATGGACATGACGGAAGATCATACGCGACCAGCGGAAGAAAGATTCCGGCGCACCCCTACCTGGCGTGCCAAATGTCGGATTTCGGGTTCCGGCAGACCCTTGAGGTTCGAACACTGGGGTGCGCGCGGAGATCTTTCCCCTACCAGCTCACGCGTTAATGGTTTGCACGGGATCTAAACTAGGAACAATGAACAGCACAAGAGACACAAGGTTTATACTGGTTCGGGCCACCGTTGTGGTGTAATACCCTACTCCAGTGTGTGGTGTGGTGGCTTGCCTCTGGGGCTGATGAAGAACAGTACAAAGGAAGAACAGCCTCGCGAGGGTCTGTTCTTGAGCTGGTGCGATGGACTGCTTGGGTGAGTCCAGTCGCTTCTCTCTCTCTCTCTCTCTGGTAGGTTCGACCTGTCCCCTCTCTCTGTGGTGGCAAGTCCTATTTATAGAGGGAGGCCACGGACCTCTTCCCGAATAATGGCGGGAAGGCGCCAACAATTGGCCCTTTTGAAGGGAACATCTAGTACACTTATCTGACTAAAGTTGGTCTTGGCTGCCAAAGGCTCGGCGGTGGCCGTCCCTGGGCTCCACGATGACCTCCTTCTTGCCACTCTGCTGGTCTTGGTCTTGCTGCACAGGCGGTAACCTTTGCTGATGCCTTGGCACATGTGCTTGCCTCCTTTGCACCAAAGGGAAATGAGGACAACTGCTGTGACCCAGCACCCACCTGTCTCGATCGTCATGGCTTGCGTCCACGGGGCACCCTCGTGAGGTACCCTGCCTTGATCTCTCCGCCTCCTCGTGAGCCTGCACTGCGAGGCCGCTCTGAGGAAGGTTCTGTCGTCCGCCCATGCGTGGCCCCTCGCGAGGTCTTGAGCTTAGTGATGAAGTGGGCCTGGCTGGCCCCCACTTGAGCCACGCCGCGGGCAGCAGGCGAGCAAGTGCAGGGACCCCGTTCCCAGAACGCTGACAAATAATAGTAAAAGTCTAGGTGGCTTTGGAACAGTGGACGGAAGTTGAAAAAGATCCACACGAAGCCAAGTGGGGAGCTAGGGCAGTAGAGCAAGGTAGGTTTCGATGGAATATATACCTGAGGGTCATCGGCATGTGGCAAAGACGGCGTCGGGAGGCCGCATCTTGGCCACAATACCACGGGGAGGAAGAAGGGGTCAGAGGCCCTCTCGAGCCAGCGCTCTCTCGGAGAGAATGCCACGGCCGCCGATCGGGACGCGCGGGCAGCCGTTGGTCTCCTCCCTCGCCGCCAACGATAGCGTGAATGATGCACCTACACCCCTGCCCCGGTCGAGGTTGTCCGGACGGGTTTGTGACCAGCCGTGAGCAGAGAGAGAGTGTCACCACCTATGTCTTGCTTAGATCTGGAGAGCAGAGATAGTGAAAGAGAGGAACCCTAGTAACGCAAGCGCTAAGGCTCCTGCTTATATATATAGTGGAGTGATTTTGTTGTACCAGCTTCAAAAAAATGCGCTCCTACGTGTACCCATGAGTGGGTGTGAGAGAACTAGTGTGTGCGTGCACCGCTTCTCTTTGTGAGTGTACAATATACTTTGCCCAAAGAACGTTCGCCACAAGAGTAATATTATAAGTGTGTGAAGTGTGAGCTAAAATAAAATGTGCGCGGCCTCTTTTGTTTTTTAGAAGTTCTGAGGGTAGGTGTGAAGAGCACATATGTGTGTGACGTCTACCTGTAGATAGACGGTGGGTGCGAGAGGACTCGGGAGAGTCGTGACTCGTGAGGATGCGTGTGTGCGTGAGAGAGAGGGGGCACGTATCAATGCAATGCATGTGTCCGTAAATCATTATCCGATAAACGTTCGCCACAAGACTTTTCCTGACGAATGTCGTAAGAACCGTTAGATCGGCATCCGACAGTGTCAGTTTTGTCATGTCATTTAACAGAAAAGCCACTCCTCCTACACACAAATCTTCCACGTGAGTGTTAGCAACTGCCGTATGCTCCCTCCGTTCCAAAATGCAGTGCATATAGCTTTATTGAAAATTCGATCCTCGCAAACTTTTACTGAGTTTTCGTTTACCAAATTGCACATATAGAATACCCAGTATATATCATTTCATTCATCTTCGAGAGGTAACTATAAAGATGGGGGAGGAGTCTACAAAGAAAGACCATCATATCACATGCAGCAATTTCAACCATCCTTTGGTGTTGAGGAATATCATAGGAACTCTATATGATATGATTTTTATAGGATTTTTCCTTTAGAGCCAATTGGTTCATAGCAATAGATACACATAGTCCACATTTCAAAGGAAATAAAACATGATATAATTTTTATAGCTTTAGAGCCACTTGGTTCATATGAATGGATTCCTATACTCCCATAATTTCAAAGGAAAATAAACATTAGCGTTTATTCAATAGAAAAGTTCCTATGATATGAACCAAATGACATCTCTTTTCTAATCCCTCCTCATAGGAATTGAGATACATGTCATCTCTAGATTCAATAGAAAAGTTCCTATGATGTGAACCAAATGACATCTCTTTTCCAATCTCTACTCATAGGAATTGAGATACTCCATGTCATCTCTTTCCCTACAACTTGCATGTATTCATCTTCTATTCCTAAATAGCTAGTACAACCCACTAGTAGCTTTTTTCCAAGACATGCAACTATGGCACAAGAACTATATAGTGTGCGAATAACTTTGAAAGATGGTCGCTGGATGAAGCTAATCCGACAGTGAAGAGATGAAAAATCCGAGCACTACTGGCCGTTGGATATCATCAACATTCCACCAGATTCTGCCACATGTACAATAGAAGACTCCATGGTTGAACTTAAGCATAATGCACAAACCTCAAAACACAAGCACTTCTCCTTTGTTCTAGAATCTTCCGTATCATAATTGCCCAAAAAAATTCTAAATGAATTGCCATTATTTGTTTTTTACTTTATGATTTACAATGCACAACCCCGTGAATCTTGACATTTTTATAAAACTAATTGATTTTGAATGAGATGAGCTATAAGAACTAAACGAACATCTACATCATGCATATATGACTCAAAGCTTTACATGCTATAGTGTGTATTTATTCATAATTTGGTTTTCAAATCTCATGCATTCAATGCATGTGTACCTTAATAGTTTTGAGTAGAGTAGCAAATTTCACGCGGCCGCGGGTATATCAAAATGCAGGACCCATGCATCATTGCCTTTCGGTTGAACCTACGTCCACAATTTTTTATACGTATATCTCCACTGGTCCCGAAACCCAAAATGCTGCCTCGTTCCCATAAAACCAAGCGGCCCACACATATTTAAGGCATCGACTCGAACTCAATCCCTCTCCCGTTTACTACGACGTGGCGCCGCACGCTGTAGTACTCCTACAAACCCTACCGCCGCAGGCATCATCAGTTTTCTTCAAGAGGACGAGGCAGAAGCCGATTTGTAGTGGAGGCGCTTTCAAAAAAAGGATTTGTAGTGGAGACCCCTACCCTAGGGTGCCCTAGGTAGCTGCCGCACGCATCATTGGTTTTCTCTTTTCTTTATGCTCTTGCGCCCTAGAGTGAAATGATGGTTGCTTCGTCCGTCCAGCTTAATGTGGGAAAAGTGGGGCTTTGTGATTTGACCCCTCATCGCTCATTTTCTACTATTGCGGCGCTACGACCGGGCTGCATCCAATTCCAACCACACGTGGAACAAGACGGTGGATGAGCCACATGTCGACCAAAGGGTTCCTGTTAAGTGTGTCGCCATTTTGTATGCGGACTGACCCTGCTTGAGTTCCTACGCCAACACGATAGGAGCAGCCTACCACTTGGTTTTGCTCCTTGGTGAATCCAGACTATATTGATCTAAAAAGATATGTATTGTACTACATGAGGGAGTCCTGGATTAGGGGGTATCCGGACAGCCGGACTCTATACAACGTCCGGACTATTGAAGCGTGGAGATACAAGACTCAAGACTTCGGCCCGTGTCCGGATGGGACTTTCCTTGGCGTGGAAGGCAAGCTTGGCAATCCGGATATTATATTTCCTTCCTTGTAACTGACTCCATGTAAACCCTAGACCTCTCCGGTGTCTATATAAACCGGAGAGGTTGGTCCTTAGAAGGCCGATCACAATTACAATCATACCATCATAGGCTAGCTCGTAGGGCTTAGCCTCTACGATCCCGTGGTAGATCTACTCTTGTACTACCCATATCATCAATATTAATCAAGCAGGAAGTAGGGTTTTACCTCCATCGAGGGCCCGAACTTGGGTAAACATCTATGTCCCTTGCTTTCTGTTACCATCAGCCTTGATGCACAGATCGGGACCCCCTACCCGAGAACCGCCGGTTTTGACACCGACATTGGTGCTTTCATTGAGTGTTCCTCTGTGTCGTCGCTGTCAATCTCAATGGCTCCTTCAATCATCATCAACGGCGCTGTCCAGGCGAGACTTTCCTCCTGGACAGATCTTCGTGTTCGGCGGCCGCCTTTGCGAAACCTTCGCAGCCATCTGGAGCGATCGGCAGCTCGCCCACAGCCACCAGGTCAGGTTGAAACCTGAACTACGGTGGACATCCGCGGAGACTTGATCTTGATGGATTTGGGCCTATGCCAAAAGCACCGGACAGATCACAGCGAGCATGGCTTAGACCTACCGTCGAACGAAGCTTGGGGCATCACCCCCGTACTATCCCCGGACCTAGATCCGGAGCAGGCTGTGTTGCCCTAGGGCGGAGGGATGGAACCCGCCCCAGTCGCACACTCGCCGGCGGTGGAGCCAACACGGGCTTACCTCTGCGGTGGCTGTGACTCGAACCCGGATTCGTATCCGGACATTGGTTCGATCCGCACTCTCGAGCCCGTCGGGCCAGGATGGAGCTCGGTAATGGAGTTCACCGCTGCGGATATCTTCGGCACTCGCCCTTTGGCGACATCTTGGACTCATTAAAGTCTCTCTCTTTGTCGGAGGCTCTTGGCGAACTATGTCCGACTCTAGTGGGAGGCGGCGACGAAGAATTCATTGCCCACCACCACCCACTTCATTTCCATGGTCGATGACTTAACCGAGTCTTGAACTTGACTCCGAAGACATTGGCGGTATGGACTGACGATGCGGGAGAAGAACATGAGCCACCGCTCCTTTGGGCGGTGGACAGCCACCTCTTCTTATGATATATATATATGGTGGACACTCAAGAAGAAACAAATGGCGATGAGGCAGCGGGGATAAAACCTCGGGGAAAAAGCAAATAATGGGCGTCGTCGGCGCCACTCCAAGCTCTGCCACACCAATACCAGCCCAGAGGCGAAAACATTCGAATGGTGCGAAGAAGAATACAACCACTGAACAGCCGCCTTTGAGCAGGCGAGCAGGGAGGATGAGCAGGTCAGCCCGAAGAACAGGCGGCGGGCGAATACCCGGAGGAGGACAGCTACATGCCCCCCTCTCGAAGGCGAGATTAACCTCGGCGGCAGCGAGTTCGGCGTGCTGAGGATCCCATAGAGCGAGGCGCTTCAGCGTCGGCTTATAGCCCGCTGCGAGGTGCACGAAAAAAGCGGCGGCAACTCCAAGCTGATCAAGACCTGCTCACAGACAGATGGACTAAAGTCCTGGCAGCCGAGGAATACGGACTCGAGCACCACACGGCTGACCGACCACCTCATGGCCGGGATAAAACGGCATACCAGTCCGCATACCAGCCAACACCCCCACGCCAACATACTACGGCCTGGGGCAACAAATCAGGACAGCCAAGATCGATCTACAGATCGCGGGGGCGCGCCTCGGTACGCGACGAGGACCGTCACGCCGGACACACCTTCAACAAGTCCGGCCGGGCCGAATATAGCCACCCAGAGCAATTCGACATGCGTAGCTACATAGCCCGGCACAGAGGCTCCATGCACCCCCTCTGCTTCACTGATGAAGTAATGAATCATGAATTCCCAGAAGGGTTCAAACCCGTAAACGTTGAATCATACGATGGCACAACAGACCCCGCAGTATGTATCGAAGATTTTCTTCTCCACATTCACATGGCCCGCGGAGACGATCTGCACGCCATCAAGTATCTTCCCCTTAAGCTCAAAGGACCAGCCCGGCACTGGCTAGACAGCCTGCCAGCAAACTCCATTGGCAGCTGGGAAAACCTGGAAGACGCATTCCTCGACAACTTCCAGGGCACATATGTGCGACCACGGCGCCGATGACTTGAGCCACATTACTCAACAGCCGGAGAGTCAGCCGAAATTCGGACTCGGTTCCTAACTAAGAAGAACCAAATAGTTGTTGTCCGGACGGCTGAAGCCTGGCGGCTTTCAAGCATAATATCCGTGATGAGTGGCTCGCTCGACAGCTCGGCCAAGAAAAACCCATGTCCATGGCAGCTCTCACAACACTAATGACCCGCTTTTGCGCGGCGAGGACGATTGGTTGGCCGCATCGATTACAACGCCACGATGCGGAAATTCGGATGGCGCGACAATAACGGCAAGCCACGGCGTATGAGACATAAGCGGCGGAACAACGGCGGCAACCGCGAAGACCGGCGATCAGCGCGGATTCGGTGGATCAAGCCCGGTCGTGGAAGAAGCCGTTCAAAAGAAATAATCAAGATTGTCGGTCTGGACCGCATCTTTGGGCGCTTCGTGCCAAATTCATGGCACCGGACAAACCAGCCAACCACACCAATAGAGATTGCTGGGTATTCAAACAGGCGGCAAGATAAACACGAAGACAAGGACAAGGGCTGCACAGCGGCGATGGCGAGGACCCGGCGTCCGAACACGGGGGACGAAGAAATTCCCCGGTGAAAGCGTTCAACATGATCTACGCCACGCACATCCCCAAGCGGGAACGGAAGCGAGTACTAAGGGATGTCTATGCGATCGAGCCAGTCGCCCCCAAATTCAACCCTTGGTCAGCTTGCCCGATCTCCTTTGATCATAGGGATCACCCTACTAGCATCCGTCACTGCGGCTCGGCCGCATTGCTCCTAGATCCAATCATTGACGGATTCCACCTCACGCGCGTCCTTATGGACGGTGGAACCAGCCTGAACCTGCTTTACTAGGACACAGTGCGCAAAATGGGCATTGACCCTTCAAGGATCAAGCCCACTAAAACCACCTTTAAAGGTGTAATTCCTGGAGTAGAGGCCCGTTGTACGGGCTCTATAACATTGGAAGTGGTCTTCGGATCTCCGGATAACTTCCGAAGCGAAGAGTTAATCTTTGATATCGTCCCCTTCTGCAGTGGTTACCATGCACTGCTCGGACGAACCGCATTCGCCAGATTCAATGCGGTACCACACTACGCATATCTCAAGCTCAAGATGCTAGGACCACGCGGGGTCATAACGGTGAACGGAAATATGGACCGCTCTCTATGAACAGAAGAACATACTGCAGCCCTTGCGGTGGAAGTACAATGCGGCCTTCTCCGACAAACCAATCCGGCGACAACAACTTTGAGCACAGTCAAGCGAGCCCGGAGCACCCCGCAACAGGATCATCAGGCACGCCAAGAGCGCGACTAGCAGTCCGGCCTCCGCTTAAGCCCCATCAAAGCAGCATTCGTGCCACGTGCACACAATTATGCACTTAAAATACCATGGACATAGGCGGAGGCGCATCAACGACTCAGTCAATAGTGCGGGTAACCGCCAAATACTTTCATACTCTTTCCCTCTTACCTTTCAGGACACCGCGTTGGCGCAGCATCCTCAAAAGAGCCGAATTTTCGGACTTATAGGGGAGAGACATCCAAGGAGGCAACAGACGTTGTGCACAGAAGGAAATACCCAGGTGGAATCTATTTAAGATCATTATACCTGCTTTATCTATCTGAACACAGCCTGCCCCTGGATAGGACATGTCAAATAGTCATATTTTATCTCTGCTTAATGCATCCATTGTAAATGTACGCTTAAACGTATTTTCGTCAATGGGAGATTATATATAGTGTCAGCTTATTATTCTTATTTGAGCATTTTTATCTCTTACAAAATGTTCATTTAATATTGCATCCGTACACCTTGGTGCGGCCAGTTTGCTAGGGGCTTCTTATGTCGCCCTGTAAATGGCAACTAAAGTCCGAACACTTTCTATAGTGCGGCACCCCGAACTTATAGCACTATATGCATCAGCTCTGAATCATGTATTGGGTCTACAGTTGGGATAGCCCGGCTCCCTTGTTTTGGTGCCTTACGTTCCGTTATATCGGCTAAGGTAGCGCAGGGAGAACTACTGCGATTGTGGCCGGTTCTTCGGGACGAGCACCTCGATGAAAGCGAAAACTGACCGGCATGATGTGGCGAGCTGGTCGCTGTTCAAGAGGTTTTAAAATCCTTAAAGATTTTCCGCTTTAAGCGATAAATCGGCTTCGTCCGATCTAAGCGTGTATAAGCGCCCGATTGATCTTCCGGATTCTAGGGGCTTCGCTGAAATTTAAAATTGTAGACTTCTATGGCTAAGTGAAAGTTATAAAGCCGCATAGTCTGGTTGCCTCGTTCGCTGCGCCGGACACCTCCTTAAGGGACCAAACATTTGGATAAAGAGTGTCCAGGTTTTCCACGAACACCCCAGTGCTAGTCACGTGGGGGCGGAAGCCGACGACTGGCCTACTTTCAGGATTTTACCGCACAGAAGGTAATATTTTAAATAACAAAAGCGCTACATAGCGCAAGTAACTTCGTCTTTAATTACAAACATGACAGAAGTGAATTCATTCCAAAATGGCGTCCTTGGTACACTCATTGGCGACAAGACGACCACCCTTCATCACGCCATCGTAGTACATTCCGGGATGGCGATGCGCCTTGCCCTCCGGTGGCCCGTCCTTGACCAGCTTCTTCGCATCCAGCTTGCCCCAATGCACCTTGACGCGGGCAAAAGCTCGGCGGGCACCTTCGATGCAAATGGATCGCTTGATCACTTCAAGCCGCGGGCAGGCATCCACCATCCGCTTGATCAGGCCAAAGTAGCTACTGGGCAGGAGCTCACCAGGCCAGATCCTGACTTTGAAGTCCTTCATAGCCAGTTCGGCCGCCCTGTGGAGTTCGACCAACTGCTTCAGTTGGTCGCTCAGAGGCATCGGATGATCGGCCCCAGCATACTGGGACCAGAACAGCTTCTCCGTTGAGCTCCCCTCCACAGGCGCGGTAGAACTCCGCTTGGCGTCTGGCGCTGCATGGCAGATCTGCAAATGCCCCTGGAGACCTCCGTATTTGAGTAAGTAAAAGAAACGCCTCCTCCACATGTTTGCTTTGCATAAAGAATTTCTTACCTGCTGCTATCTTTTTGGCCTCCTGGATCTCTTGATGTGCTTTCTCGGCCTCGGCCTTGGCATATTTCAAACTGACAAGGGCCTTTGCAAGCTCGGCCTCCTTTGCCTTCAGATCATGCTCCACGAACTCACACTTCTTGCCGAGGTCCTGGAGCTCTTGCTGTACCTTGCCCACTCTAGCATTTTTCTTTTCGCGCTCCTTGCATTCCAAGACCGCTTTGTCTTCGGCCTCGGACAACGCTTTTTCAGGGACGCCACTTCGGCGGTGGCCCCTGTTACACAGTCACGACGCTTTGGCGTTAGATTGACAAATTTTGCCTATCTTTAAATACACAAGAGCGGGAATCACTTACCATTTTTCTCTTCGAGCTGCCTCTTCGTGAGGACAAGCTCTCCCTACGCCTGCTCCAGGTCCCGCTTCAGTTCGGCAACCCCGGTAGTACGGGCAGCAGCAGCAAGCAGCACAGCCTGCTTATTCACAACAATACTTATTATTAGACTCCTGCAGATTATAATTGACCCTCTGTTTGGCTTTTCTTTCCGAACACCAAACAGAGTATCAAGGGCTACTACCTATTAGGTGGTAATTTCATACATTTTTATTACTTACCTCGAAGCCCGTCAGGAGGCTTGTGCAGGCTTCGGTCAGTCCGCTTTTGGCGGACAAGACCTTTTGAATCATAGCACTCATAAGAGTACGGTGCTCTTCTTCCATGGAAGCGCCTCAAAGCGCTTCCACCAGGCTATCCAGCGTCTTGACGCGACGGAAGTCCTCGGCACGGGCGGCTTGCCCTCCCTAATGAGGGGCTGCCCGCCCAAGTCCGGAACCGTCGGAGGTTCGGGCGATGTTCGATCGAGTCCGCCTGTTGCGGCTCTCATCGGCGCGATCCACGGGGATCTTGAACCCCGCATGTCCGACATCCGGAAGTCCGCCTTGGGGCGTCTCCAGGGTCACCTCCCCCTGCTCGGGGAACCTTCGGGACAACACCTCCGTGTCATCCGCAGGCTGAGGAGTGGTGGCTGTCGGGAGCGAGTTCATCTCTGAAGCGCTCAGAGACCCGTCCGAAGTCGACCCCTCCGGATGACCCCTGGCCGGACTGCATATATGCTCGGCGTTACTAAACAGCTATGACTTAAAACCACGGTAGAGTGCGGACACTTACGATCGCGCCAGGGGCTTCCCCCTTGGCAGCCACCCTTCATCGCTGTAGGCGGCCGTGGTGGAGTGTCCGGAAGGGATGTTTTCCCCTTCTTGGACGCCCCAGCCTCCCCTTCCGGGGCGGCTTTTCTCTTATTCTCCCCCCCAGTGCGGGGAGGTGGAATTTCTTCTTGATTCCCCCCGCCTCTGCGGGAGGAATCTGTCTCGTTGTCATCGGAGGACAGAGGTATAACGGCCTTACGCTGAGGGCCTTTTCCGGCCCCCTGGCCCGCTTCGCCGTGCCCCTCATCCTTTCCGGATGGGGCGTCTTCTTCTTCTTCCTCCTCCCCTTCGTGGGAGGAGTCTGCCTCGTCATCTTCGGACGAGGCTTCTGGCACAACCTTACGACGGAGACCCTTTCGGGTCCTCGAGGCCTTCTTCTCGGCCTTCTTCTCCGGCACCTTGTATGGTGCCGGGACTAGCATCTCCGTCAGGAGAGCATCCGATGGGCCTTCCGGCAGCGGAGCCGAACAGTAGACCTACTCTGCTGTCTCCACATAGTCCTGAAGCAAATATGCATGATTACTTAAGGGACTCCCATGAATATATTGAGAAAAACTGGGTCCGGTGGCAGTCTGAGAACTCACCTGACTAGGAGCCCGCGCGGCGTGAAGTATGCGGTCCTCGAATGTGGGAGGAGGCACTTCGAAGGCCTTAAACAGCTCCTTCCACGCGTCTTTGTGCTTCATGCCGTAGAGCCTCTGGAGCGTCTTGTGTTCGGCCGGGACGAACTCCCAAAGATTAAATGCCCGCCTTTGGCACGGCAGGATCTGGCGAACGAGCATGACCTGGATCATGTTGACGAGCTTGATGTTCTTGTCCTTCATTCTCTAGATGGAGGTTTGGAGTCCGGTCAGCTCTGTAGGTTCGCCCCAAGTCAGGCCCTTCCTTTCCCAGGAGGTGAGCCGCATGGGGGCTCCTGATCTGAACTCGGGGGCCGCCGCCCAGTTGGCGCCGCGCGGCTCGGTGATGTAGAACCACCCCGATTGCCACCCTTTTACGGTCTCCACAAAGGAGCCGTCCGGCCAGGTGACATTAGGCATCTTGCCCACCATGGCCCCTCCGCATTCCGCTTGCTGGCCCCGTACGATCTTCGGCCTCACGCAAAAGATTTGTAGCCACAGGTCGAAGTGAGGCCGGATGCGGAGGAATGCCTCACATACGACGATGAACGCCGAGATGCTGAGGACGAAATTCGGGGCTAGATCATGGAAATCTAGCCCATAGTAGAACATGAGCCGGCGGATGAAGGGATGCAGTGGAAATCCCAGTCCATGGACGAAGTGGGCGACGAACACGACTCTCTCGTGGGGTCCTGGGGTCGGAATGACCTGCCCAGCGTCCGATAGCCGGTGCGCTATGTCTACGGCCAAGTATCCGGTTGCCCGAAGATTTGTGATGTGCTTCTCCTCGATGGTGGAAGCCACCCACTTGCCTCCTGCTCCGGACATGTCTAGCTGTGTGGAGGAGACTTGGGCTTGGGCGCTGGAGCTCGAGGGGGCAAGAATGGGAAGAGAAGGAAGAAGGCGTGGGTAAAAATGAGGAAATCTTATCCCTTTATAGAGGCGACGAAAGCGGTGTGCCTCCCCACTTGCCCGTTGGAAATCGCTTGCTTCCCAAGCGCCACGATTAATGATTTGGTGGGATTACGCGTACCCGTATTGATGAGAATCCCGTAATGAGGGGGCACGATCTCTGCTTTGACAAGACGTGTCAAGGAAACCGCCTCGTAATATGCGCTGTGGCTGGTTGTGGAAAGACGGTTCGAATAATGACATGACCGTAGTGACACGTCGCGTTGCCTAAAAAGTTGTCAGCAGATTGCATTTGTGAAACATCATTCTCTCTATGGTGGCATGCGAAGATCATCTTGTGGATCCGGACATGGTTTGAGTGTTCGATAATTACCTTGGAGTATTCGGAGGAGGAACCCGCCCTGCAATGCCGAAGACAAGACTGCACGCCGGACTCATCGTCATTGAAGCCTGGTTCAGGGGCTACTGAGGGAGTCCTGGATTAGGGGGTATCCGGACAGCCAGACTCTATACAACGTCCGGACTATTGAAGTGTGGAGATACAAGACTCAAGACTTCGGCCCGTGTCCGGATGGGACTTTCCTTGGCATGGAAGGCAAGCTTGGCGATCCGGATATTATATTTCCTTCCTTGTAACTGACTCCATGTAAACCCTAGCCCTCTCTGGTGTCTATATAAACCGGAGAGGTTGGTCCTTAGAAGGCCGATCACAATTACAATCATACCATCATAGGCCAGCTCTTAGGGCTTAGCCTCTACGATCTCGTGGTAGATCTACTCTTGTACTACCCACATCATCAATATTAATCAAGCAGGAAGTAGGGTTTTACCTCCATCGAGAGAGCCCGAACCTGGGTAAACATCTGTGTCCCTTGCTTCCTGTTACCATCAGCCTTGACGCACAGATCGGGACCCCCTACCCGAGATCCGCCGGTTTTGACACCGACACTACCCTCTCTATCTCGGGTTTTTTAGGCGTCTCGGTTGATAGGGCGTGCACGTAGTTCCAGGTCATCCATTTGACTAACTAAATATGAGTTACTATGTCACAAAAAGTATATCATTGGATTCTTAAGCAGATGTAGTTTCTAAACATATACAGTCATCACATATATAGCCAGTTAAATTCTCAACCTAGAACGACGTGCATGCCATGTAAACTAATACGGAGGAAGTAGTAAAAATGAGGTGATTTTATTGAGTGATGGGCGGGGGAGCATGGCCTGTCATGCGGTCCCACGTGTCATGATGTACCAAGACGATGCGTGATAACCCACAAGTGTAGGGGATCGCAACAACTTTCGAGGGTAAAGTATTCAACCCAAATTTATTGATTCGACACAAGGGGAGCCAAAGAATATTCTTGAGTATTAGCGGTTGAGTTGTCAATTCAACCACACCTGGATAACTTATTATCTGCAGCAAAGTATTTAGTAGCAAAGTAGTATGATAATAAAGGTAACGGTAGCAAAAGTAAAGATAATAGTTTAGGGTTTTTGTAGTAGTTGTAACAGTAGCAACGAAAAAGTAAATGATATGTGAAAAGCTCGTAGGCAATGGATCAGTGATGGATAATTATGCCGGATGCAATTCCTCACGTAATAGTTATAACATAGGGTGACACAGAACTAGCTCCAATTCATCAATGTAATGTAGGCATGTATTCCGTAAATAGTCATACGTGCTTATGGAAAAGAACTTGCATGACATATTTTGTCCTACCCTCCCGTGGCAGCGGGGTCCTAGCGAAAACTAAGGGATATTAAGGCCTCCTTTTAATAGAGAACCGGAACAAAGCATTAGCACATAGTGAATACATGAACTCCTCAAACTACGGTCATCACCGAGAAGTATCCCGATTATTATCACTTCGGGGTTGTCGGATCATGACACATAATAGGTGACTATAGACTTGCAAGATAGGATCAAGAACACACATATATTCATGAAAACATAATAGGTTCAGATCTGAAATCATGGCACTCGGGCCCTAGTGACAAGCATTAAGCATACCAAAGTCATAGCAACATCAATCTCAGAACATAGTGGATACTAGGGATCAAACCCTAACAAAACTAACTTGATTACATGGTAAATCTCATCCAACCCATCACCGTCCAGCAAGCATACGATGGAATTACTCACTCACGGCGGTGAGCATCATGAAATTGGTGATGGAGGATGGTTGATGATGACGACGGCGAATCCCCTCTCCGGGCCCGAGCGGACTCGAGATCAGCCCTCCGAGAGAGATTAGGGCTTGGCGGCGGCTCCGTGTCGTACAACGCGATGAAGCTTTCTCTCTGATTTTTTTCTCCCCGAACGTGAATATATGTAGTTGGAGTTGAGGTCGGTGGAGGTCCAGGGGGCCCACGAGATAGGGGGCGTGCCCTATAGGGGGGCGCGCCCCCTGTCTCGTGGACAGGGTGTGGGCCCCCTGGTGTATTTATTTCGCCCAATAATTATTATTAATTCCAAAAAGCGCCTCCGTGGATTTCCAGGACATTCCGAGAACTTTTCTTTTCTACACATAAAACAACATCATGGCAGTTCTGCTGAAAGCAGCGCCAGTCCGGGTTAGTTTCATTCAAATCATGCAAGTTAGAGTCCAAAACAAGGGCAAAAGTGTTTGGGAAAGTAGATATGTTGGAGACGTATCAACTCCCCCAAGCTTAAACCTTTGCTTGTCCTCAAGCAATTCAGTTGATAAACTGAAAGTGAAAAAGAAAAACTTATACAAACTCTGTTTGCTCTTGTTGTTGTAAACATGAAAAGTCAGCATTTAGGTTTCAGCAAATATTATGAACTAACCATACTCACATTAACACTTAGGTCTCACAATTACTCATATCAATAGCATAATCAGCTAGCGGGCCATAATAATAAAACTCAGATGACAACACTTTCTCAAAACAATCATAACATGATATAACAAAATGGTATCTCGCTAGCCCTTTCTGAGACCGCAAAACATAAATGCAGAGCACCTTTAAAGATCAAAGACTAACTAAACATTGTAATTCATGGTAAAAGAGATCCAGTCAAGTCATACCCAATATAAACCAATAGAAATGAATGCAAATGACAGTGTGCTCTCCAGCGGGTGCTTTTTAATAAGAAGGGTGATGACTCAACATAAAAGTAAATAGATAGGCCCTTCGCAGAGGTAAGCAGGGATTTGTAGAGGTGCCAGAGCTCGATTTTAAAATAGATATTGAATAACATTTTGAGCAGCATACTTTCACTGTCAACACAACAACTATGAGATGGCTTTATCTTCCATACTACATGCATTATAGGCAGTTCCCAAACAGAATGGTAAAGGTTTATACTCCCCCAACCACCAACAAGCATCAATCCATGGCTTGCTCGAAACAACGAGTGCCTCCAACTAAGAACAGCACTGGGGGAGTTTTGTTTAATTATTTTGATTTGCTTTGATATTTTTGGATCATGGGACTGGGCATCCCGATTACCGGCCCTTTCTCGTGAATGAGGAGCGGAGTCCACTCCTCTTGAGAATAACCCACCTAGCATGGAAGATATAGCAGCCCTAGTTGTAACACGAGCTGCTCGAGCATACAAAACGGAATTTCATTTGAAGGTTTGGAGTTTGGCACATACAAATTTACTTGGAACGGCAGGTAAATACCACATATAGGAAGGTATAGTGGACTCATATGGAACAACTTTGGGGTTTAAGGAGTTTGGATGCACAAGCAGTATTCCGCTTAAATGCAATGAAGGCTAGCAAAAGACTGGAAGCGACCAACTGAGAGAGCGACAACAGTCATAAACATGCATTAAAATTAATTCACACCGAATACAAGCATGAGTAGGATATAATCCACCATGAAGCTAAATATCATGAAGGCTATGTTGATTTGATTCAACTACATGCGTGAACATGTGCCAAGTCGAGTCACTCAATTCATTCAAAGGAGGATACCATCCCATCATACCACATAATAATCATTCTAATAGCATGTTGGCACGCAAGGTAAACCATTATAACTCATAGCTAATCAAGCATGGCACAAGCAACTATAATCTCTAAATGTCATTGCAAATATGTTTACTTCATAATAAGCTGACTCAGAAACGATGAACTCATCATATTTACAAAAACAAGAGAGGTTGAGTTCATACCAGCTTTTCTCATCTCAATAAGTCCATCATATATCGTCATTATTGCCTTTCACTCGCACGACCGAACGATGTGTATATTAATAATAGTGCACGTGCATTGGACTAAGCTGGAATTTGCAAGCATTCAACTCAAAAGAGAAGACAAAGGTAATATGGGCTCTAAATAAAATAAACAATCATGCATATGAGAGCCACTAAACATTTTCAGTATGGTCTTCTCGACCCCCAAAGGAAAGAAAAGAAAATAAAACTATTTACACGGGAAAGCTCCCAACAAGTAAAAAGAAGAACTAGAAATATTTTTGGGTTTTCATTTTAATTTCTACTACAAGCATGGAAATTAAACTAACTAATTTTTTTGGTTTTTCTTAAGGTTTATCAAATACACAAGAAGAAAGTGAAAAAGAAAATTTAAACTAGCATGGATAATACAGTGAAAGAGTATGAGCACCGACGACTAGTGTGTGAACATGAATGTAATGTCGGTGAGAAATACGTACTCCCCCAAGCTTAGGCTTTTGGCCTAAGTTGGTCTAGTACCAAGGACCACCTGACTGATATCCATAAGTGAAACTGGGGTCGTAGTGAGATGCAGCAGCAACCGCCTCCTAAGCTGCGGCGTGTTGGCGAGCTGCCTCCACTCTCCTCTCGTGTTCATCTGCTTCCTCCCTGGTGACAACGTATCTTCCTTTTGCCTGATAATCAAAAAGGTAGGGAGCATGAAGAGTAACAGGGACGACGTTGCGTCTGTCATAGGTTAGTCGATATTGGAGGAATTGTTCATTCCTCCCAAGAAATTGATGATTAACCATAGCTTCAGAATCCAAATAAACAGGAGGTATTATCACATCTCCCTCTTGTGGGGCTATATTAAGATAATTTGCCACACAGGTTGCATAAATTTCTCCAAATAAATTTCCCTTTCTACTATTATTCTGCAACCTACGTGCAACTATTGCCCCCAAGTTATAACCTTTATAACCTAACACGGCACTCTTGAGGACACACAGATCAGGAACACACATGTGACATGCTTCGCCTTTACCGTTAATGCATCTACCAATAAAGAGAGCAAAATAATGTATAGCAGGAAAATGAATGCTCCCTATGGTAGCTTGTGCTATATCCCTAGATTCTCCCACAGTAATACTAGCAAGGAAATCTCTAAATTCAGATTTGTGAGGATCATTAATATTACCCCACTGCAGGAGTTTGCAAGCAGTTGTAAAATCCTCTAGGTCCATGGTATAAGATGTATCATAAATATCAAATATGACACTAGGAGAATTACGCGCACAGTTATATTTAAACCTCCGCACAAAAGAATCAGTCATTTGATAGTACTGTGGACACTTATCTTGTAAGAAGTCCTCCAGCTCGGCCTTACGCACATACGCGTCAAATTCCTCCTTGAAGCCTGCTTCGACCATAAAATCATCGGATGGCCACTCACAAGCTCGTACATCCGCGTCCCTCGGCAATTCAACATCTTGCTCACGTATAGCAATCCTGGGCCCTTTCTTCACCGAGGAACCACCTTGGTACAATCTCCTAGACATAATTCTTTTTCTGAAAAAATTCTGAAATTTTAGTAACTTCAAAATAAAAGTGAATAAAACTAAACAAGATTGGTAGCAACTACTCCTACAAGTGCCTAGAGCCTATATCATGCATTGGAATTGCTTGGGACCTCATAAATCTTGCAAGCTCAAGAACATGGACACCTATGCAGCAAAAATTTACAATGAATAAAGCACTAGAACAAAAACTAATTGGACCAACGGAGGAGTCACATACCAAGCAACAATCTCCCAAAGCAGCTTTGTGAATGGAGCTTTGAGCAAGGAGATTAAAAATCGCAAAAAAAATGAGCTAGAACTCGTGCTTGAGCTGGATGGGGATTTTTTTGGGTAGAAGATGAAGTGTGTGGGTGCTAGCATAAGTGGAGGGGGGCCACCAGGGGCCCACGAGACAGGGGCACGCACTATACGGGGGGCGCCCTCCACTCTCGTGGCCTAGTGCTTGCCCCTCCTGCAGTGTTTTCAGTGCCTAAAATCCTCAAATATTCCATAAAAAATCATACTAAATTTGCAGGGCATTTGGAGCACTTTTATTTTCGGGATATTTTTTAATGCCCGGATAATTCAGAAAACAGACAGATAATACTATTTTTGCTTCATTTATTGTAAATAATAGAAAGTAAAAAGAGGGTACAGAAGGTTGTGCCTTCTAGTTTCATCCATCTCGTGATCATCAAAATGAATCCACTAACAAGGTTGATCAAGTCTTGTTAACAAACTCATTCTGAATAACACGGAAACGGAGAAATTTCGAAAAACACTAAGTTACCTCAACGGGGATATGAAAATCCCCAACAATAAGAATATCATTTTTTTTCTTGACAGTAGGGGGAGGAAATTCAAAACCTCCAAAAATAATAGTTGGAACTTTTCCAATAGAATTGATGCTATGAACTTGAGATTGTTTTCTCGGAATGTGTACCGCATGCTCATTACCATTAACTTGAAAAGTGACATTGCCTTTGTTGCAATCAATAACAGCCCCTGCAGTATTAAGAAAAGGTCTACCAAGGATAATAGACATACTATCGTCCTCGAGAATATCAAGAATAACAAAGTCCGTTAAGATAGTGACATTTGCAACCACAACAGGCACATCCTCACAAATACCGACAGGTATAGCAGTTGATTTATCAGCCATTTGCAAAGATATTTCAGTAGGTGTCAACTTATTCAAATCAAGTCTACGATATAAAGAGAGAGGCATAACACTAACACCGGCTCCAAGATCACATAAAGCAGTTCTAACATAATTTCTTTTAATGGAGCATGGTATAGTTGGTACACCCAGATCTCCAAGTTTCTTTCGTATTTCACCCTTAAAAGTGTAATTAGCAAGCATGGTGAAAATTTCAGCTTCCGGTATCTTTCTTTTATTTGTAATGATATCCTTCATATACTTAGCATAAGGATTTACTATGAGCATATCAGTTAAGCGCATACGTAAGAAAATATATCTAATCATTTCAGCAAAGCGCTCAAAATCCTCATCATCCTTTGTTTTGGATGGTTTAGGAGGAAAGGGCATGGGTTTCTGAACCCATGGTTCTCTTTCTCTACCGTGCTTCCTAGCAACAAAATCTCTCTTATCATAATGTTGATTCTTTGATTGTGGTTTATCAAGATCAACAGCATGTTCAATCTCTACTTCATTGTTTTTGCTAGGTTGAGCATCAACATGAACATTGTCATTAACATTATCGCTAGGTTCATGTTCATCACCTGATTGAGTTTTAGCATCAGAGATAGAAATATCATTGGGATTCTCAGGTGTGTCTACAGTAGGTCTACTAGAAGCATGCAAAGTCCTATCGTTTTCCTTTTTATTCTTTTTAAAAGAACTAGGTGCCTCTAAATTATTTCTTTGGGAATCTTGCTCGATTCTCTTAGGGTGGCCTTCAGGATACAAAGGTTCCTGAGTCATTCTACCAGTTCTAGTAGCCACTCTAACAGCAAAGTCATTTTATTATTTAATTCATCAAGAAAAGCATTTTGAGCTTTAAGTACTTTCTCAGCTTGAGTAGCAACCATAGAAGCATATTTGCTAATGAGTTTGAGTTCACCTTTAACTCTAGCCATATTATCGCTCACGCGTCCTATCTCGAAAGCATTATTCTTTAACTCCCTACCAACATAAGCATTAAAAATTTCTTGTCTAGCCATAAAGTCATCAAATTCATCTAAGCACGGGCTATGGAATTTAGTAGAGGGGATTTCAACTTTATCATATCTATAGAGAGAATTTACCTTTACTACCTGTGTCGGGTTATCAAGACAATATGGTTCTTCAACAGGCGGTATATTAAGACCATGCATTTCTTCAATAGGAGGTAAATTCTTAACATCTTCATCTTTAATGCCTTTTTCTTTCATTGATTTCTTTGCCTCTTGCATATCTTCAGGACTGATAAATAAAACACCTCTTTTCTTTGAAGTGGGTTTAGGAATAGGCTCAGGAGTTGGCTCAATTGGTTCAGGAATTGGCTCAGGAAGAGTCCAATTATTTTCATTAGTCAACATATTATTCAATAATATTTCAGCTTCGTTGACTGTTCTTTCCCTAAAAACACAACCAGCACAACTATCCAAGTAGTCCTTGGAAGCATCGGTTAGTCCATTATAAAAGATATCAAGTATTTCATTTTTCTTGAGAGGATGATGAGGCAAAGCATTAAGTAACCGGAGAAGCCTCCCCCAAGCTTGTGGGAGACTCTCTTCTTTGATTTGCACAAAATTATATATTTCCCGCAAGGCAGCTTGTTTCTTATGAGCAGGGAAATATTTAGCAGAGAAGTAATAAATCATATCCTGGGGACTACGCACACAACCAGGAGCAAGATAATTATACCAAGTCTTAGCATCACCCTTTAATGAGAACGGAAAAATCTTAAGGATATAAAAATAGCGAGACTTCTCATCATGAGTAAACAGGGTAGCTATATCATTCAACTTGGTAAGATGTGCCACAACAATTTCAGATTCAAGGCCATAAAAAGGATCAGATTCAACTAAAGTAATAATTTCAGGATCAACAGAGAATTCATAATCCTTATCAGTAAAACAAATAGGTGAAGTAGCAAAAGCAGGGTCAGGTTTCATTCTAGCATTAAGAGACTGCTGCTTCCATTTAGCTAATAATTTCTTAAGATCATATCTATCATTGCAAGCAAAGATAGCTCTAGCAGCTTCTTCATTCATAACATAACCCTCAGGAACAACAGGCAATTCATAATCATTGGGGGAACCTTCATCATCACTATCATCAATAATAGCATCTTCAATAATTTCATTCCCCCTAACTCTAGCAAGTTGTTCCTCAAGAAATTCACCTACTGGGAAAGTAGTATCACGCACAGAAGTAGTTTCATCATGCATAGCAGAAGTGGCATCATCGATAACATGCGACATATTAGAATTCATAGCAGTAGCAGGTTTAGGCGTCGCAAGCTTACTAATAACGGAAGGAGAATCTAGTGCTGAGCTAGATGGAAGTTCCTTACCTCCCCTCATAGTTAAGGGCAAAATCTTGGTTCTGTCGTCTTTCAAGTTCTTCATCGTGATCAACAGATATAAATCCCAAGTGAATCAGAGAATAGAGCTATGTTCCCCGGCAACGGCGCCAGAAATTAGTCTTGATAACCCATAAGTGTAGGGGATCGCAACAGCTTTCGAGGGTAAAGTATTCAACCCAAATTTATTGATTCGACAAAAGGGGAGCCAAAGAATATTCTTGAGTATTAGCAGTTGAGTTGTCAATTCAACCACACCTGGATAACTTAGTATCTGCAGCAAAGTATTTAGTAGCAAAATAGTATGATAATAAAGGTAACGGTAGCAAAAGTAAAGATAATAGTTTTTGGGTTTTTGTAGTAGTTGTAACATTGTAACAGTAGCAACGGAAAAGTAAATGAGCGAAGAACAATATGTGAAAAGCTCGTAGGCAATGGATCAGTGATGGATAATTATGCCGGATGCAAATCCTCATGTAATAGTTACAACATAGGGTGACACAGAACTAGCTCCAATTCATCAATGTAATGTAGGCATGTATTCCGTAAATAGTCATACGTGCTTATGGAAAAGAACTTGCATGACATATTTTGTCCTACCCTCCCGTGGAAACGGGGTCCTAGCGAAAACTAAGGGATATTAAGGCCTCCTTTTAATAGAGAACTGGGACAAAGCATTAGCACATAGTGAATACATGAACTCTACGGTCATTACCGAGAAGTATCCCGATTATTGTCACTTCGGGGTTGTCGGATCATAACACATAATAGGTGACTATAGACTTGCAAGATAGGATCAAGAACACACATATATTCATGAAAACATAATAGGTTCAGATCTTAAATCATGGCACTTGAGCCCTAGTGACAAGCGTTAGGCATACCAAAGTCATAGCAACATCAATCTCAGAACATAGTGGATACTAGGGATCAAACCCTAACAAAACAAACTTGATTACATGGTAAATCTCATCCAACCCATCACCGTCCAGCAAGCCTACGATGGAATTACTCACGCACGGCGGTTTGCATCGTTAAATTGGTGGTGGAGGATGGTTGATGATGACGACGGCGACGAATCCCCCTCTCTGGAGCCCCGAACGGACTCCAAATCAGCCCTCCCGATAGAGATTAGTGCTTGGTGGCAGCTCCGGGTCGTAAAACGCTTCTCTCTAATTTTTTTCTCCCCGAACGTGAATATATGGAGTTGGAGTTGAGGTCGGTGGAGGTCCAGGGGGCCCACGAGATAGGTGGCGCGCCCTATAGGGGGGGCGCCCCCTTGTCTCCTCGACAGGGTGTGGGCCCCCTGGTGTATTTCTTTCGCCCAATAATTCTTATTAATTCCAAAAAGTGCCTCTGTGGATTACTAGGACATTCCGAGAACTTTTCTTTTCTACACATAAAACAACATCATGGTGTGACACTCCAAAATTTTTCCTTTGGTTTTCTTCAAAATTTTGTTGGATTTGAAGGATGTCTCCAAAACCCTTCCAAAAATCTCTGTCAAAACTTTTTCCCTTTTTGCAAATATTTTATTTTTGCATCTCCTTCAACTCTAGTGTTTGGTTTTAAATTTTCTTCTGATTGCCCTCTTCTCAAAATTTCAAGAAAAATCTTTGGAGTTTAGTTTCTTTCAAAAGGAAACTCTAGGAGTCTTTCATCCTCTCCCATATTTGAAACCATTCATGATTCTTCCATGCACCACATGGTAAAACCTTCCCAAAATCTCTCCTTCCACTTTGGTACAACTCAAACATTCTGTCCAAACTAATAAAATCCATTTTGGATTTTATTCCAATATTCTCCTCCCAAAATAATTCTGTCTTTTCTTTTGAGCCTAGGTGATTTGCAAAGCAAGTACCCTAATGCTTTTGATTTTTGACCTCAACTCCACACCCCTGGATAGTCCTTGGTATGCACAACCCAGAACCATCTTGATCCACTCTTCTTCTTTTCAAATATTTCAAATTTCACTCACTGCGAGTTTGGACCAAATTTGCCAAATTTGGTGAAATTCATATCTACACTTCTCCAAAAATTCCACCAAAATTCAGGCAACCTCTAGTTGCAATGAGAGACCACTCCACCAAAAATCAGCTCAAGGAAAAATCCGTGGATACCAGAATCATTTTGTCGAACACCTGGCATGCACCGTTTTGTTCATATTCAGTAAATTCAGAAAGTTCAGTGTTGTTTCTCCGACAGAACTTCAGTCACATGCCCACTGTGCGTTTGGCTCGATGCTCGCAGCCTGACCTGCTTGTCCGGAGCTACACACGCGCACTTGGCGCCTTCCCGGCGTCGGTGGCGCCCTGGCCCGCCTGCGCCGGCGTGCTTTGCGGCGGCCGAAACACCGTAACGGCGACAGGGGGCAAAACTGCGGCGCAACGCCATTCGGCGCCGCCCAAGCGTCCTGGTGGCTCCGCGTGGCCACCTCCTTGCCAACAAGCGCATGCGGCACCGTCGCCGTGGCAACGCACGCCTTGAGAGCGCTCTCTCTGCCGCCGACGGGCGTGGCGGCCGTTCTGTCGAGGGCAAGCCGTAAACCTTCCTCCCGTGCTGAGCTGGACCCTAAAATGGCACCACTACTCCACCTAGGCGATGCTCAAGCTCCTAAGCCGACCGTCCAGCCACAGCGCCGCTGTAATCAACTCGCCGGACTTATCCGTTCACGGCAACTGACTCGGGCCGGCTATATATAGCACCCCCGAGCCTGCTCTCGCCCCTACACGACTCCACCACCTCACTAGACACCGCCTAGCCACTGGGAGAGCCTCGAGGGGCCTTTCTTCCTCGACTCCGGCCACCTCCGTCCGCCTTGGGCTCCGGCATCGTTCTCTCCGGTGAGGGCTCCTCCGCCGCCCTACTTTTGCCCGTAGCCTCGTACCACCTCTAGTAGGATAACCCCCACCTCAATTTTGGCCCCGCAGCTCTCTCCGGCGAGATCCACGACCGTCCGAACCGCCGTCCGCCGGAGCAAGGGCCGCCGTCGACGTGGTGCTCACCGACGACCTCTGCCACCACCCACAGGCGCGGAATGGCGCCCTGAACACGGAGGTACTCTCCAATCTCCTGCCTTGCCTGGATCGCCCGGCGACCATCATGACTCTCGGCGCCGACGAGCCCGACTCCCTCATTTGAAATTTCAAACCTGACGGGTGGGACCGCCCGTTAGACTCTCTTTGTTTTTTGAATCGTTTTACGGCGTGCTTTGGCAAATACGCTTCCCTCTGAACCGTTTTCTAGATTTTTCGCAAAGCCCCACGGAAGTTTTACGTTTCATTACAGATGAGTCCTTGGGCTAAAACCCTTATAACTTTTTAACAGAAAGGAATTTTTGAGTGATTCTTTTTCTGTCCTCTTCAAATTTTTGTCTAGTTTTTTATCATATTTATTTGAAAAAAATTTGGATCAACTTTCTGTACCCCATGGTATTTACGTTAGCGCGTGTATTTTGTTTACCGTAGATACCGAAGGAGGTGACGGAACCGCGAACTTCGCCGAGCTAGACCCCGACTACTCCGAACCAGGCAAGCAAAGTTTGAACTTTTGATATGATGAGTCTCTAGGCATGTTTGCATTATTTTTGTATCATGGCACGTTCATGAGCATTTTCGATGATAGTTTATCTCGTGAGCATTGAGGCAAATGAGCTCGGTAAATCCGTGAGTTGCTGGAAACTTGTTGCATGGCCATGAGTTGGCATGAGTATGGGTAAGATGGCAGTGTTGTAGCATGCCAGGCTTATGCCATATCGTTGACCCAGTGTCACATAAATCGGTCAGTTTCCCGTCCGTCTTCCTTTCCGTACTACCACCTGTTTTCCGCAAGGGATACGGCCTAGTAGGTTGCAAACCACTCCCTGGTACACACCAAATCGAGAGGCCGGGATGAAGGTTCCATGGCCTGGATTAAAGCCTTTCATCCGGTCGGGGGCATGGGTGTTTCGGTTGGGACCGAGAGGGGCACCCTTAGAGCGCCGTATATAAATTTGATCACATGCTATTCGAGATTGTGATCTCCCGTCTCAAAGTTTTTCTTAAGCGCTGTCTAGGGTGATTCCTGCAGCGTGAGGTATGATGGGTGTGTACTAGCTAGTTGTGTTTCCTCTGAAATACCGTAACGGAACTAGTCCTTCGTGACTACGAAATCCGTTGGCTGTGGAAAATTTTGGTACAAACTCTGCGAGTCAAAATTCTTGAATTCATCTTATTCATGTCCAAGTACCGTGATCATCTCATCTTGTCAAGTGTCGGTCTCGATGTGTAAACTCCGAGAACCATTTGAGTATTAAATGTTTACTTTCCGTGAGCGGACTAACCCGCTTATTGTCGTGATGAATATTTTCCGTGAGCACTATATCTTGTCGATTATGAATAATGAATTATAAGCCCTTTCTGCGATGTCGCTCGACGTCCGATCTGCGGCAATGTTGTTATTTATTTTCATTATAAGCCCTTTACGTGATGTCGCTCGAGACGTCGATTGCGGCAATGTTGTTATTTATTTTCATTATAAGCCCTTTCTGCGATGTCGCTCAGACGTCCGACTGCGGCAATGTTGTTATTTATTTTCATTATAAGCCCTTTCTGCGATGTCGCTCAGACGTCCGACTGCGGCAATGTTGTTATTTATTTTCATTATAAGCCCTTTCTGCGATGTCGCTCAGACGTCCGACTGCGGCAGTGCTGTTATTTATTTTCATTATAAGCCCTTACTGTGATGTCGCTCAGACGTCCGACTGCGGCATCGTTGTTATTTTCTTTTATTATAAGCCCTTTCTGTGATGTCGCTACGACGTCCGACTGCGGCACGCATGTGTTTTTATTTCAATATAAGCCCTTTATGAGGTGTCGCCCAGACGCCCGACTGTGGCATGTTTTACTTATTTTCACCCATCGAGGCGTCACTTCAGACACTCGATCGGTTTTGAGCTTATCCTTCTTTGGGTTTTCGAGCGGACTACCGCTGATTCCCTTCTTATTTGTTTTTGCTATACTGATTTAATTGAGCATTGTTAAAATTAATCATGACTCATTCATGCATTCATTTGTTATATCTTTTGTCCGAACTGTCTTGCGAGTACTTTCAAAGTACTCACCGGCTTATTGATTTGGCGGATCTTGTGAAGGCGACCTCATGGATGAAGAGTTCGATAGCGAGTCCGACGGCTAGAGGAATCCCAGTCAGTCTCGTGCGACCCATGGACTAGTCATTGTGATATATCCGCTTCCGCTGCCCAAATAAATTCATCGAGCCTCACCTCGACGCTCGATGAGCCGCCAGTGCAGTAGACTTATTAACCACCCCGTTGTGTTATTCCACCAACCACTCATATCTCGAGTCAATGGTATTTCCACCCCACACCTTTGAGTCATATCCGCCACTATGTATAGTTATCGGCGTGTTTGTAATAATTGTTTGGGCATCTTCAGTCCGACCCCTGTAATATTGTAATGCTACTGGCTTATTGTATCAAAGTTTTGTCTACCGGTATGGAGGATTTTCCTCATATTGGACTTCATAGGTCGGTTGTTCAATAAATATTTTTATTGAAAAACCGGTCGTGACAAGCTTAGTACGAGCCAGC
Organism: Aegilops longissima; assembly: GCA_021605205.1. Classification (NCBI taxonomy): domain Eukaryota; kingdom Viridiplantae; phylum Streptophyta; class Magnoliopsida; order Poales; family Poaceae; genus Aegilops; species Aegilops longissima. The sequence goes on along the minus strand of CM038680.1, from coordinate 540,637,101 downwards.
TGACTCTAGGAAGCCACTAGGTGCGATCGCTAATCGGTTATTAGCATAATAGAGCTATTTTATTTTTTCACAAATGTAGACAATTTCGACGGTCAACATAAATTTATGATTTGACTACTCAGGACTTTGGCCTACTTTTGTAGATGGCTAACAACGATCATGAGTCGCAGATGTTCGCCAACATGCCCGATGGGTTCGTCAAGCTTCTCTCCTTCATCGTCCAAGTCACGATGGGGCGGATGTGCTTGATCTTCTCTCTCTCTCAGCACAAGGTCAACGACCGTCGACCATACACCAAGCGCGGTGGAATTCAAGAGAGGACGAGTTGAGCGCTACCGGTTCGTGGGGAGAGCCATGCCCACAGAGAAGCATGCACTGCAGATGGCATCTCGTGAGGCGATAGCTCGTCTCAGGGATATCCTTCCTTCAATGAAGACTCGTCGCTACCGCTACCTGCCATGTCACGTGCCATACACCTGCCACTACGCGTTCTCTTGCCCCGAGAGGAGAACGGGGCGAAGCTTTGAGATGCTCGCCGAGTATCTCCGGGCTTTGAGGCAGCCTTCGACAACCTGGTGGACGAATTTGTAGCTGCCCGCATGGACTCAGTCCATGGCTGTGCCGCCAACAGGAGGGAGCTCCTGCGCGCCGCACCGCCACTGACTTTCGTCTCGTCATCAGCATTGTTTGCTCCTACTTCTCGCACCGCTACTCGTCGCCTGCCTACCACGGAGGAGTTCAACCACGTCATTGCGCCTACTCCAGTTCGTTCTGCACCACCCCTCGTGCCCGCTCAGATTCGAGTTGTCCCGCACAGGGCACCTGCTCCACCAACTCCGCGCAGCGCCTCGCGTCTGGAGCCTATCTCCGAAGAGGAGGTTGAGTCCCCAGCCTATCTACGCCTCACCCTGGGCAGGCCAAGGGAAATCCTTACCATCTCCGACTAAGTACGCTTAGCCACCTTGCGATGTACCGACTTGTTTGATATGTTTATATGTAAATAGGCTGTGAGAAGTAGTTTGTTTAGCATCATGTAGGATCTGGAGAAGTGCACTAGACTAAATAACATGTCAGGATTTATGTACGCATATCCTGAGTGATGTATTGTATAATTACTGCTTGCGTGTAAGATATGTAATGAACAGTCTGTCTCCGTGCGCAAATGTATTTTTCTCTTGAAAAATCTTGGAGCATTTGCAACTTTTTGCATCTTCTTGAAATTATTGATTTTTGCGGCTCAATTTCTTTTCTTATGAGTGTTTCAAAATATATCCCCAGAGTGAACTATGTCTCGTCCTTGGACGCGCTCCATGCCAACTCCGACAGAGGAAAATTATGGCACACCCCCAGGCAACAATTTCACACAGGGACAGTCAAGTCAGCAGGACAGTGAAACGGCACTTTCCCAAATGTGCCGTCTTTATGAACAAAGTCAGCAGCAACATCAGGAAATACTGAACAAAGTCATCAATATGGGAAATCACCGTGGACAGTATCAGCAGCAATCAAAATTATCTGAGCTACAGAAGACACGTCCCCAAACATTCTCTCACACTGACAAACCTCTTGAAGCCGAGGACTGGCTTCGAGACATGGAGAGAAAATTAATCATTGCCCAGTGTTCAGATCTTGAGAAAGTGCTTTACGCTCCGCACTATCTCCTTTGGAGCAACCGCATCGTGGTGGGAAAATTTCCTACACATGCACCCCAGCGAAAATATTATATCATGGGAGGAATTTAAAGAAGGTTTTCGTGGGACACATATTCCTAAGAGTCTTATGAAGATCAAAAGAGAGAATTTGATGAACTCAAGCAAAGGACAATGACAAAGTCGAGAATACAACAGTCAGTTTACCTGTTGTCTCGCTTCATCGAGGAGGCGTATGTCGAGAAAACAAAAGATGGAGAAATTCCTAGGCGGTCGGCGCCCGCACTTAAATGCCAATTGGTGTACACACATTTCCAGATTTTAAGACGCTGGTGGATAAGGCCATTACCTTGGAAAATGAGAGACGCAGCTTAGAAGATTTCCGCAAGCGGAAGAGGGACCAGACTAAACACACCCGCAACCACCGCAGCAAGACAGATGTTCAGAAAAACTGGACATCCAAACCCACGACAAGCATATCACGCCCAATCAAGAATTTCCACGGAAGGGACAAGGAGTTCACATATCGCCCAGGCGTTTCCTGTTACGCTTGTGGAGAAGAAGGGCACTATGCCAAGCAGTGCGCCAAGCCAAGGAACTCGACCCCAAAGCCGAACAACGGAAGCAATAATTCGGCGCCAAAGCGCAACAATTTCAACCCAAATAACAACCACAGGAAGGGTCATCTGAACCACGTGACCAAAGAGGAAGCACAAAATGCCCCAGATATCGTACTCGGTACGTTTCACATCAACACAATACCTGCCATGGTTTTGTTTGATTACGAGCTTCACACTCATTCATTTGAAAAGTTTTGCTTTGCAAAATAATTTTCGATGCTTCCCTTAGGAAAATCTATGATCGTCAAGTCCCACAGAATTAAGCAAGTTACCCAGAATTATTGCGGGGTGTGGTTATCGAGTTTGAAGGGTTGAAGTTTCACGCAAATCTTATCGTGTTGGAAAATAAAGGACTGGATGTCATCTTAGGGATGGATTGGTTAACTACCAACAAAGGTTTTATTGACTGCTTCAACAGGACCGTAATTCTCACCCATCACCACGGAAGACCATAAAGGTTTCAGCCAAGGAAAGAAAAATATCCCGGCAACCGAGATTGAATAAGGTGGATATTTCTGAATTGAGCAAGGTTCGATGGTGTGTGAATTTCGGATGTGTTTCGAAGAACTACCGGGCATGCCACGGATCAAGAGATAGAATTCAGCATTGAGCTAGCACCCGGAACCGCTCCCATATACAAGAAACCGTACAGAATGGCACCATCCGAATTGGTAGAACTGAAGAAGCAAATAAAGGAATTATTGGAAAAAGGGTACATACGAGCCAGTTCCTCACCTTGGGGTTCACCAATTTTGTTTGCCAAAAAGAAGGATGGAACACTGAGATTGTGCATAGACTATCGAGCGCTAAACATGGTCACAATCAAGAACAAATATCCGATGCCACGAATAAATGATTTATTCGATCAACTCGCTAAGGCCAAGGTGTTCTCAAAGATTGACTTGAGATCGGGATACCATCAACTGAAAGTGCGAACCGAAGATATTCCTAAGACCGCTTTCACCTCCAGATATGGATTGTATGAGTTCACCGTAATGCCATTCGGACTAACAAGCGCCCGCATATTTTGTTCACCTCATGAACAAAGTATTCATGAAGTTTATGGATAAGTTTGTTGTGGTATTTATCGATGATATTCGGTATACTCCAAAACACCGGAAGAGCACGCTGAACATCTCCGGATTGTACTAGGAGAACTCAGAAACATCGGTTATGCGTAAATTCAGCAAGTGTGAATTTTGGCTAAAGCAAGTAGGTTTTACGGGCCACGTACTAACTCAAGAAGGTATCGCCAGTGAGACCGGAAAAGGTCAAGGCCGTGCCAGGCTGGAAGCCACCAGCCAGCGTGACGGATGTCTGAAGTTTCTTGGGAATGGCGGGATACTACGGAGATTTATTGAAGGATTCTCCACCATAGCAAAGCCAATGGCGCAACTACTCAAGAAAGACAGGAAGTTTGAATGGGCGGAAGCTGCGGGAAAAGTTTCCAAGAACTAAAGAGGAAACCGACAACAGCACCGATACTAATTGTGCTAGATATACACAAAAATTTTGAGGTATTTTGTGGCGCATCTCGAAAGGGCCTCGGTGCGTATTAATGCAAGAAGGCAAGGTTATCGCATATGTTTCTAGACAACCATAAGCATGAGGAAAATTACCCTACCCATGACCTGGAATTAGCAGCGATTATTCATGCACTCAAGGAATGGAGACACTTTTACTTGGTAATCGTTGTGAAATATACACGGACCACAAAAGCCTCAAGTATATTTTCACACAACCAGAACTAAATTCTGGCAGCGACGCTGGTTGGAATTAGTAAAGGATTATGATGTTGGGATCCACTACCACCGGGCAAGGCAAATGTTGTAGCAGATGCTCGAGTGGAACCCCAGTCCGGACAACGACGGCATGCGGACTTAAGACCTGAATTCCAGCAGGAATTCACAAAGCTCAACGATGGTGGTCACCGAAGGCGGTGTGTCAAACTTAGAAGTACAGCCTACCCTAATAGAGAAGGTTAAAGAGGCTCAACATGGACACCCCAGCATTGAAGGCATAAAGCGGAAGATAAAGTTGGGCAAGGCCTCGAATTCATTATTGATGAGCAAGGAATATTGTGAGTGCGGGAATAGGCTTTATGCGTACCAAATATCCATGACCTTAAACAGCAAATCCTGGCTGAAGGCCACACGCTCCATATTCAATCCATCACGGAGGAACAAAAATGTACAAAGATCTTGAGAAACATTTTGGTGGCATGGTATAAAAAGAGACATAGCCACGTTTATTGCATGTTGTGACTCTTGTCAGCGCATCAAGGCGAGCACGAAACCGGCGGGCTATTGCAACCGAATAAGATACCCGAGTGGAAATGGGGCGAGATTGGAATGGATTTTATTGTTGGACTACGACATGATGCCATATGGGTAATCACAGATAGATGACTAAAGTAGCTCACTTCATCCCGTGAAGACAACACACACCACTCGAAGCTTGCTAGGCTCTACCTCTCCGTGTCGTTTGCCTACATGGAGTCCCAAAGAAAATAATCTCGGACGAGGCACTCAATTCGTCTCCGGTTTTGGGATCACTTACAACAAGCTCTGGGAACTCAGCTGGCATTCAATACCGCATACCATCCCAGACGGATGGGCGACCGAGCGAGTAAACCAGATTCTAGAAGATATCTTTGAGAATGTGTCCTCACCTATGGGACCAGTTGAGAGGAGAGCTTACCATCGCAGAATTCGCATATAACAACAGCTATCAGTCCAGCCTGCAAATGGCACCATTTGAAGCTCAGTGCAGACGAAGATGTCGTACCCGCTAAATTGGTGGGAAGCCGGAGACAGTCATATCTTGGCCCAGACCTGCTCAAAGAGGTGAAGATAAAGTCAAGGTAATTAAGACCGACTCAAGACAGCCCAAAGTCGACAAAAGAGTTATTACGATCGGAAGCATCGTGGAGTCCATTTTGAACCGGTGAATTTGTGTACCTCGAGTATCACCCATGAGAGGCCTGCACCGATTCAAGATTAAAGGAAGCTAGCACCAAGATTCATTGGACCATTCTGCATAGTAGCACGAAGAGGCACGGTGGCCTACCAGCTAGACTTACCGAAGAATTATCCGACATCCACGGCGTATTTCCGTCTCCCAATTGAGGAAGTCGTAAGCAACCCGGAGAAACAAGTACCCCATAAAAACATTGGCGTGCAACCAGACCTTACATATCGGGAGCATCCGATAAAAATCTTGGAGGAGTCGAAAGGAAAACCCGACGAAAAAACCACCAAGTTCTTCAAAGTTCGATGGAGCAACCACACGAAAGTGAAGCCACTTGGGAAGAGAGGATTTCCTTGAGCAGAGCACCCACAATTATTTGAGGATCAAGCTGGAATCTCGGGGCGAGATTTTTCCTAAGGGGTAGGTGTTGTGACACTCCAAAAATTTTCCTTTGGTTTTCTTCAAAATTTTGTTGGATTTGAAGGAGGTCTCAAAACCCTTCAAAATCTCTCTCAAAGCTTTTTCCTTTTGCAAATATTTTATTTTGCATCTCCTTCAACTCTAGTGTTTGGTTTTAAATTTTCTTTTGATTGCCCTCTTCTCAAAATTTCAAGAAAATCTTTGGAGTTTATTTTCTTTCAAAAGGAAACTCTAGGAGTCTTTCATCCTCTCCCATATTTGAAACCATTCATGATTCTTCCATGCACCACATGGTAAAACCTTCCCAAAATCTCTCCTTCCACTTTGGTACAACTCAAACATCTGTCCAAACTAATAAAATCCATTTTGGATTTTATTCCAATATTCTCCTCCCAAAATAATTCTGTCTTTTCTTTTGAGCCTAGGTGATTTGCAAATTAAGTACCCTAATGCTTTTGATTTTGACCTCAACTCCACACCCTGGATAGTCCTTGGTATCCACAACCCAGAACCATCTTGATCCACTCTTCCTCTTTTCAAATATTTCAAATTTCACTCACTGCAAGTTTGGACCAGATTTGCCAAATTTGGTGAAATTCATATCTTCACTTCTCCAAAAATTCCACCAAAATTCAGGCAACCTCTAGTTGCGATGAGAGACCACTCCACCAAAAATCAGCTCAAGGAAAAATCCCTGGATACCAGAATCATTTTGTCAAACACCTGGCATGCACCGTTTTGTTCATATTCAGTAAATTCAGAAAGTTCAGTGTTGTTTCTCCGACAGAACTTCAGTCACATGCCCACTATGCGTTTGGCTCGATGCTCGCAGCCTGGCCTGCTTGTCCGGAGCTACACACGCGCACTTGGCGCCTTCCCGGCGTCGGTGGCGCCCTGGCCTGCGCCGGCGTGCTTTGCGGCGGCCGAAACACCGTAACGGCGACAGGGGGCAAAACTGCGGCGCAATGCCGTTCGGCGCCGCCCAAGCGTCCTGGTGGCTCCACATGGCCACCTCCTTGCCAGCGCACGCATGCGGCACCGTCGCCGTGGCTTGGCACGCGCAGAGCACGCTCTTTGCCGCCGACAGGCCGTGCGGCCGTTCCGTCGAGGGCAAGCCGTAAACCTTCCTCCCGTGCTGAGCTGGACCCTAAAATGGCACCACTACTCCACCTAGGCGATGCTCAAGCTCCTAAGCCGACCGTCCAGCCACAGCGCCGCCGTAATCAACTCGCCGGACTTATCCGTTCACGGCAACCGACTCGGGCCGGCTATATATAGCACCCCGAGCCTGCTCTCGCCCCATGACGACTCCACCACCTCACTAGACCCCGCCTAGCCACTGGGAGAGCCTCAAGGGGCCTTTCTTCCTCGACTCCGGCCACCTCCGTCCGCCTCGGGCTCCGGCATCGTTCTCTCCTGTGAGGGCTCCTCCGCCGCCCTACTTTCGCCCGTAGCCTCGTACCACCTCTAATAGGATAACCCCCACCTCAATTTTGGCCCCAGCTCTCTCGCGAGATCCACGACCGTCCGAACCGCCGTCTGCCGGAGCAAGGGCCGCCGTCGACGTGGTGCTCGCCGACGACCTCTGCCACCACCCACAGGCGCGGAATGGCACCCTGAACACGGAGGTACTCTCCGATCTCCCTGCCTCGCCGTGGATCGCCGCCGGCGACCACCGCGGCTCTCGGGCGCCGACGAGCCCCGACTCCCTCATTTGAAATTTCAAACCTGACGGGTGGGACCCGCCCGTCAGCCTCTCTTTGTTTTTTTTTGAATCATTTTCTGAAAGTGTACTTTGGCAAATCGCTTCCACTGAACCGTTTTCTGGATTTTTCGCAAAGCCCTGGAAGTTTTCTGTTTCATTATAGATGAGTCCTTGGGCTAAAACCCTTATAACTTTTTAACGAAAAGGAATTTTGAGTGATTTTTTTCTGTCCTCTTCAAATTTTGTCTAGTTTTTATCATATTTATTTGAAAAAATTTGGATCAACTTTCTGTACCCCACGGTATTTACGTTAAGCGCGTGTATTTTGTTTACCGTAGATACGAAGGAGGTGACGGAACCGCGAACTTCGCCGAGCTAGACCCGACTACTCCGAACTAGGCAAGCAAAGTTTGAACTTTTGATATGATGAGTGTCTGGGCATGTTTGCATTATTTTTGTATCATGGCACGTTCATGAGCATTTTCGATGATAGTTTATCTACGTGAGCATTGAGGCAAATGAGCTCGGTAAATCCGTGAGTTCTTTGGAAACTTGTTGCATGGCCATGAGTTGGCATGAGTATGGGTAAGATGGCAGTGTTGTAGCATGCCAGGCTTATGCCATATCGTTGACCAGTGTCACATAAATCGGTCGAGTTTCCGTCCGTCTTCCTTTCCGTACTACTACCTGTTTTCCGCAAGGAATCGGCCTAATGGGTTGCAAACCACTCCTGGTACACACCAAATCGAGAGGCGGGATGAAGGTTCCATGGCCTGGATTAAAGCCTTCCATCCGGTCGGGGGCATGGGTGTTTCGGTTGGGACGAGAGGGGCACCCTTAGCGCGGCGTATATAAATTTGATCCCATGCTATTCGAGATTGTGATCTCCCCGTCTCAAAGTTTTTCTTAAACGCTATCTAGGGTGATTCCTGGCAACGTGAGGTATAATGGGTGTGTACTAGCTAGTTGTGTTTCCTCTGAAATACCGTAAACGGAACTAGTCCTTCGTGACTACGGAAATCCGTTGGCTGTTGAAAATTTTGGTACAAACTCTGCAGAGACAAAATTCTTGAATTCATCTTATTCATCTCCAAGTACCGTGATCATCTCATCTTGTCAAGTGTCAGTCTCAGTGACAGAAACTCCTGAGAACCATTTGAGTATTAAATGTTTACTTTCCTGTGAACGGACTAACCCGCTTATTGTCTTGTGATGAATATTTTCCGTGAGCACTATATCTTGTCAGTTATGAATAATGAATTATAAGCCCTTTCTGCGATGTCGCTCAGACGTCCGACTGCGGGAATGTTGTTATTTATTTTCATTATAAGCCCTTTCTGCGATGTCGCTCAGACGTCCGACTGCGGCAATGTTGTTATTTATTTTCATTATAAGCCCTTTCTGCGATGTCGCTCAGACATCCGACTGCGGCAATGTTGTTATTTATTTTCATTATAAGCCCTTTCTGCGATGTCGCTCGAGACGTCCGATCGCGGCAATGTTGTTATTTATTTTCATTATAAGCCCTTTCTGCGATGTCGCTCGAGGCGTCCGACTTCGCAATGCTGTTATTTATTTTCATTATAAGCCCTTTACGTGATGTCGCTCGAGGCGTCCATTGCTGACATCGTTGTTATTTTCTTTTATTATAAGCCCTTTACGTGATGTCGCTCGACGTCCATTGCAACGCGCATGTGTTTTATTTCAATATAAGCCCTTTATGAGGTGTCGCCCGACGCCCGATCGTGGCATGTTTTACTTATTTTCACCCTTGACGTCACTTGGACACTCGATCGGTTTTGAGCTTATCCTTCTTTGGGTTTTCGAGCGGACTACCGCCGATTCCCTTCTTATTTGTTTTGCTATACTGATTTAGTTGAGCATTGTTAAAATTAATCATGACTCATTCATGCATTCATTTGTTATATCTTTTGTCCGAACTATCTTGCGAGTACTTTCAAAGTACTCACAGCTTATTGATTTGGCGGATCTTGTGAAAGCGATCTCATGGATGAAGAGTTCGATAGCGATTCCGACGCCTAGAGGAATCCCAGTCAGTCTCGTGCGACCCCTGGACTAGTCATTGTGATATATCCGCTTCCGCTACCCAAATAAATTCATCGAGCCTCACCTCGACGCTCGACGAGCCGCCAGTGCAGTAGACTTATTAACCACCCAGTTGTGTTATTCCACCAACCACTCATATCTCGAGTCAATGGTATTTCCACCCCACACCTTTGAGTCATATCCGCCACTATGTATAGTTATCGGCGTGTTTGTTATAATTGGTTGGGCATCTTCAGTCCGACCCCTGTAATATTGTAATGCTACTGGCTTATTGTATCAAAGTTTTGTCTACCGGTATGGAGGATTTTCTTCATATTGGACTTCATAGGTCGGTTGTTCAATAAATATTTTTATTGAAAAACCGGTCGTGACACATGGCAGTTCTGCTGAAAACAGTGTCAGTCTGGGTTAGTTTCATGCGAATCATGCAAGTTAGAGTCCAAAACAAGGGCAATAGTGTTTGGAAAAGTAGATACGTTGGAGACGTATCAATGCGCGTGTCCCTCTTGAGGCAGAAGCAATACTACGTGGTTTGAAATGCTGGCGAACCGAAGTGTGAAATAATGGTTGCTTCGTCCGTCTGGGAAGGTGTGGCATTGTGATTTGACGTCTCATTGCTCATTACTACTATTGGGGCGATGCGGTAGGGTCGTCCCCCTGCTTTTCTGCACTGTTATTTGGTGCTTGACACGTCAACCCGGTTGCTATATGTCCCACATGTCGGCGAGAGGAAGTACAGAATTCATGAAAGCGAGCATCGACGGAGGAGTACAAGACACGGCTTGGTTTTTGCTATTTCGCGCGATCCATCGATACAAACCCGGACTAAAAGGCGCGGGCGGGTCTTTTTCTACGCGGCAGGCAGGGGAGTTTGGCATAGTCTGTTCGAGGCAAGGAGGCAGGAAGGGAAACAAGCAAATAAAGGTTGAGCGACTTAGTTTTGGGAAGAATCTGATTTTATGGAGTACGTACCCACTAGAGTTTATAGGGCTCATCTAAAAAAAATTCGTTTTTCCGTTTTATAAGTCTCAGTTCTACTAGTAGTAGTAGTACCATCACATGTTGGATTTCGAGGTCCGTTAAATCACCCGATGCAAGCAATGTCAAGAGAAAACTCACCAATGCATGTAGAAGTTCATGGAAATTTAGTGGTCATGCATGCATTCATTCTAATTAATGTCTCAGTAAACATAACTTCTTGAGAAAAATGAGCGTACTAATTACTTGTGCAAACTACGAAATTAATTCCACCACTCACTGTCTACCTTGGTTGGAGAGATTTTGAAATTGAGCCATAAACTGGAAAGGGGGGAGTAGTAACTTTTGTCTCGATTACTATTTGTGGCCTTGTATAGATGCAAAATGTATTTTTTTATATTGGCCTTGTATAAGTAAATGGAGGGAGTACTAAAGGACATATATATTCCAAACAATATGATAATCTCTCTAATTAAGGTAGGGACGAGGAGTAAACGGAGGGGGTAGTAAAATTTTCTCCTCGTCCTGCGAGCCACCGCACACGTGGGCGAGGGAGCGGGCGTAAGGCGTACTGTACTAGTAAGCAAGCTTCACCTCATCCTGTGAGCCACCGCGCCAGTGGGCGGGGGAGACGGCATGCTAAGCAAGCTTCTCCTTGTTCTGCGAGTTGATGGGACACATCAAAAGTACTCTAGTGTATACAGCCTTGCCTCTAAGGTAGGCCCCACATGGTTTGCCTCTTTTTTAACATAACGTGTCAAGCTGCAATTTGTTTGTTCACCCATGGTAGATGATCCTCCCTCCATCAAGTGGACAACCAGTACACGTGTGAAATTACCACGTGGGCTGCCTTTTTGTACAGAAATGAGCTCCACCGTGTACTCGTGCGGGTGTGGTTGGAAAAGAGATGGGAGTACATGCGCCGTGTGTGCACCTCTTCTCTTTGTGCATGTCCCCCACCTACGTGGGTGTGGGTGAGAGAGATACAAACCTAGACATAATGTGCCGTCCATCCCCATGCCTCCGCCCAGTCCGACCACCAGTCACCACCACGCCCCACTCCTCCTCACCTTATCTCTCATCTTTCTCCCTCCATTTTTATATACAAGGCCACTATCAAAATTACAATTTGCAGATATACAAGGCCACTAACACTAATCGATGCAATATTAATGGTGTTTGCCTCATAGTACTAGCAAAGAAAGACATTAATTATCCCTTGCATGCATGCGGGAGTGTGAGCATTGGCTTGATGTGCATGAAAGAGAAGAATACACATTAATTTACACGGCAAACAAGGAAACAAGGTGGCTTGCAACATTGACTTAGAAGATATTAATTTTTTCCTTGGTACCTGTAATATGGGTTTGTGGCCTTGTATACAAAAATGGAGTTTGCTAAAATTCTCGAGATACCATTTTTCCTCGAGATATCATTAGTTTTTACAAATGGGATTACACCTGCATGGCTCAATCACAACAGGTGTTTTGTAAAAAAATGCATCTTGATGTTTCGTGCAATGCACGGGCATCTTGCTTGTCCATGAAAACAACACATGGAAAAATTTCACGGCGAATGAGGGATTTGAATCTGCTGGGAGGGGCTGTTCGGATCTTAAAGGGGTAGCCAAAATATTGGCGACCCTTTTGTCCACCGATGCGTTTGCCACCGATGAACGAGGAATGGCTCGGGTGCTCATGCATCCTCCAGCACGCACGTTGGAGACGAGCTCGCACGAGCTGTGTTGGGGATATAACTACTGAGTGTAAACCGCCCAGGAGGGGCCGGTTTACGCTCATCTATATTGAAGCCCATGAAGACAAGGAGTATGGTGCTCTACTGTTAAAGCTTAGAAGACCAGAGCCCAATGGCGGATTAGGGCCCATAGTAGTAAACTTCCATATATGTATATCTTGTATTGTAAGTAAGGGAAAGGAAGAAACCGAGCCGGACACTTGTATGGGCCGGACACTTGTATGAGCCGGCCTCGGGATTCTGTAAACTGGTCGGGCGTCAACCTGAGTATATAAAGGGACGACCCAGCGGCAGTTCAGGGACAAGAAAAACAACAGCTCGAGAGATAGGTAAAGCGGATTTTCTCCCTCCTCATCGAGAGAAATCAATCCCACAACAACTGGATCATAGGCTTTTACCTTCACCACAAGGGGCCGAACCAGTATAAACTTCCTGTGTCCTTTGTTCCGGTTTAACCCCTTTAAGCTAACCTCGTAGCGATGGCTCCACGACTAAGTCCTTCCGCTAGGACATCTGACGTGTTAATTCCACAATAGTTGGCGCCCACCGTGGGGCTATCGCACGATGGTTTCAAGTTCTTAAAGGGCAACTTTGAAGGACTCAAGGGATACACGGTTGGCCGGATGACCAGGAGTCGTTGCGGCAAGCTCTACATCGACGATGCAGGATGGGGCCCCAAGGCCGGCTCAATTGAGTACGGGTACCGGGTCCCCTTTGGTGGAATTCATGTTTTCATCGTCAAGATCGGCGAACTGGGCCCTGAGCTGGACATCTTCACCGACCTCGTCAAGACGGCTCAGCGTGCGAGCCCTACCTGGTGAGGGAGTCCTGGGATAGGGGGTGTCCGGATAGCCGAACTATCATCTTTGGCCGGACTCCAAGACTATGAAGATACAAGACTGAAGACTTCGTCCCGTGTCCGGATGGGACTTTCCTTGGCCTGGAAGGCAAGCTTGGCGATACGGATATGTAGATTTCCTACCATTGTAACCGACTCTGTGTAACCCTAACCCTATCCGGTATCTATATAAACCGGAGGCTTTTAGTCCGTAGGGCGAACAACAATCATACCATAGGCTAGCTTCTAGGGTTTAGCCTCTCGATCTCGTGGTAGATCTACTCTTGTACTACCCATATCATCAATATTAATTAAGCAAGAGTAGGGTATTACCTCCATCGAGAGGGCCGAACCTGGTAAAAACATCGTGTCCCTTGTCTCCTGTTACCATCCGCCTAGGCGCTTGCAGATTCGGGACCCCCTACCGAGATCCGCGGTTTGACACCAACATTGGTGCTTTCATTGAGAGTTCCTCGTAGCCGTCACCTATAGGCCCGATGGCTCCTTGATCATCAACAACAATGCGGTCCGGGGTGAGACTTTTCTCCCGGACAGATCTTCGTGTTCGGCGGCTTTGCCTGCGGGCAATTCACTAGGCCATCTGGAGCAGATCGAAAGCTTCGCCCCTGGCCATCAGGTCAGATTTGGAAGTTTGAACTATCGGCCGATGTCGCGGAGACTTGATATTCGACGGATTGAGCCTGACCGGCGTGCCGCCTTGTCTCGATGGGTATGATCTAGCTCTGCCGCTGAGCGGTGCCACGGAGGCCGCACCGACATCGCTCCGACCCTTAATCCGGAGCCGGATTCGCCGATCGAGGACGGTTGGTTGGACACCGCCTCGGGGGCTGAAATCTCTATGACGATCGAGCCGAACACCCTCCCTATCTTTTGCGAAGCTCGTGACTCCAAGGTGCCGGACTCTTCTCCGGACTCCAAACCCTCCGCGCCCCTGCCAATCGAATCCGATTGGGCGCCGGTCATGGAGTTCACTGCCGCGGACATCTTTCAGCACTCACCCTTTGGCGATATCCTGAACTCACTAAAGTCTCTCTCTTTATCCGAAGAGCCCTGTCCGGACTACCGACAGGAAGGTTGGGATGCGGACGACGAAGAAATTCAACACCCACCCACCACCCACTTTGTAGCCCTTGCGGCGATTTAAGCGACATGCTCGACTTGACTCCGAAGACATCGGCGGTATGGGCGGCGATGCGGAGGCGACCAAGACCAGTGCCTCTTGGGCGCTGGAAAACCACCTCGTCATCGACATATACATGGTGGACATCCCAAAATATGGGAATGGCGATGGAGCGGCGGAGGATGACCCCTCAAGAAACAACCCAAGCGCCCGGCGTCGGTGGCGCCGCTCTAAATCCATACAGCAAAAGCAGTGATTCCGGCACGGGATATAATAACACCGGACGGTGCGAAGACAACCCCTCGGCGGGACTCAGCGCGGAGGAGGAGAAGCAAATCCGCCGCGACGGTCTTGCGAAAAAAGAGGTAGAGGGCGATAATTATCGCCTCCCTCCGAAGATGAGGCAAGCCTCAACGACGGCGAATTAAATGCGTGCACGAGGATCCCGCCGAACAGGGCGTTTCAAGCGCGGGCTTATAGCCACGGTAAGCAGCCTCAAGAAAAAGCAGCAACAACTTAGAGCTGACCAAGACACTGCTGGGCGGACGGATGGATTGAAGTCCTTGCAGCGAAGAGTATGAACTCGAGCGCCCCTCAAAAGCTACCCCAAGCGCGGGCTGTTGCCTCGATCGGAGGAGGAAGCACCCACATCGCCGATGCATGATGCGGCCGACCGGCCACCCGTGGCATGACGGAGAGGCCTCTAGACCCTCCATTCAAGCCGCACCCGCGCTGCTCAAAAAGTACCAAGGCACGGGAAAACGTGCCGGACTTGCGAGATATATTGGAGGATAAGGCAAGGCATACAAGATCGATCTACGGATCGCGTGGGCGCCCCACGACACGTGACAATAACCGTCACGCCGGATACAACAAACCGGCGGGCGAACACGATGAACAAAGCTCATATGAGCTACGTCGTGATATAATAATCTGAGGCGCCGCACACCACTATGCTTCACGGATGAAGTAATGGATCATCAAATCCTGAGGTTTCAAACCCGTAAACATCAAATCATACGATGGCACAACAGATCCTGCGGTTTGGATCAAGGACTACCTCCTCCATATCCACATGGCCCGCAGTGATGATCTACGCCATCAAATACCTCCCACTCAAGCTTAAAGGACCAGCTCGGCATTGGCTTAACAGCTTGCCGGCGAGAATCAATTGGTTGTTGGGAGGACACGGAAGCCGCATTCCTTGATAACTTCCGGGGCACATATGAAAGCGACCACCGGGCGTCGATGACCTTAGCCATATAATTTAGCAGCGGAAGAATCGGCGGACAATTACGGACACGGTTCCTAACAAAGAAAAATCAAATCGTTGGTGTCCGGATCGAGAGGCCCTTGCAGCCTTCAAACATAATATCCATGACGGTGGCTAGCCCGGCACCTAGGACAGGAAAAGCCGAAATCCATGGCAGCCCTCACAACACTCATGACCCGCTTTTGCGCGGGAGAGGACAGCTGGCTAGCTCGAAGCAACAACTTGGCCAAACACCCTCATAGTTTGGATACCAAGGACATCAATGGCAGGTCGCGTCGCAATAAGAACAAGCGCCGCATTAACAGCGATAATGTTGAAGATACGACCGTCAATGCCGGATTCAGAGGCTCTAAACCCGGTCGCGGAAGAAGCCATTCAAAAGAAATACCGAGGGCCCGTCCAACTTGGACCGAATACTCGATCGCTTGTGCGGATATGGCACCCCAAAAGCCACCAACCACACCAGCAGGGATTGTTGGGTGTTCAAACAAGCAGGCCAGCTAAGTGCGAACTCAATGACAAGGGGCTGCATAGCGATGGCGAGGAAGAGCCCGACCGCCCGAACAATAGAGGACGAAGGGCATTCCCACACAAGTGCGGACGGTGAACATGATATCGCAACCCATATACCCAAAAGGGCGGAAGCGTGCACTAAAGGGCGTATATGCGATGGAGCCAGATCACCCAAGTTCAACCCATGGTCTTCCTGCCCGATCACCTTCGATCGAAGGACCACCCACTAGCATCCATCACGGCGGTTTACGCGCATTGGTTCTTGACCCAATTATCGTGGATTTCACCTCACGAGTCCCGATGGGCGGCGGTAGCAACTGAACCTGCTTTATTAGGATACGGTCGCAAAATGGGCATAGACCCTCAAGTTAAACCCACAAAGGCGACCTTTAAAGGCGTCATACCAGGTGTAGAGGCCAATTATGCGGGCTCGAGTTACACTCGAAGTGGTCTTGGATCCCGGATAACTTCGAAGCAAAGAGTTAATCTTGACATAGTCCCGTTCATGGCGGCTATCACGCCTTTGCTCGGACGAACCGCATTTACAAAGTTCAATGCGGTGCCGCACTACGCATACCTCAAGCTCAAGATGCCAGGCCCTCGAGGAGTAATCATGGTCAATGGAAACACCGAACGCTCTATCCGAACGGAGGAGCACACGGCGGCCCTCGCGGCGGAGGTGCAAAGCAGCCTCTCACAGCAACTCTCGAGTCCGGCCACTAAACGTCCGGACACTATCAAGCGCGCCCGGAGTAACCTACAACAAGACCGCCTGGCACGATCCAAGCACGCGTAGCAATCCGGCCCCAACCCCAGCCCTCGCGAAACCGCGAAGCCAGTACTATGCGTACATAACTACGCTCTGGAGATACCATGGGCATAAGGGGAGGGGCACGACCACGGCACGCCCAGAATGCGGCTCAACCGCACCAGGGGCTCCCAATTGTGTCATTCTTTTCTTTCTTCTTTTTCTTACTTTCAGGACTCCGTTTTCCAGAAGTCCTGTCCGGCACTAGAATCGCCGAACTCACGATGCAATAGCGAGGAAGCGAAAGCTCGTCAAGTGTTGGTGGTCTCTATTACGAGCATTATACCTGTTTACATACCATCCATGAGCTTACCCACGGAGAGGACATGTTAAATAGTCCCATCCGTTGCTTATCGCACTATTTGTATCGTTACGCTTTCATTGCAGTACCTTTTGAATAAACAATACATAGCTTTTGCCTATTATTGCACTCCTTTCTTTATTTATATATATGTTCATTTCATGACATGTTGTACCCGTACACTTTAGTGCGGCCAATACACCGAGGGCTTAAGTACCCCAAAAGTATGGTGTGATAAGTCGAACACTTTCACAAGTCGGCACCCGAACTTATAGCATTATATGCATCGGCTCGAATCATGTCTTGGGTCAATAGTTGGGTTTGCTCGGCTCCTATGTTTTTGTACCTTACGTTCCATTATATCAGCTAAGGTAGCACTAGGAGAACCACTGCGATTGTGCCCGGTTGAGCTGGGTTGAGCACCTCGGTGGAAAGCTAAAACTGACCGTCATGATAGAGGCGAGAGCGATCGCTGTTCGAGAGGTTTCTTGGTCCCTAAAGACTTATGCCGCTTAGGCGAGGAACCGGCATTGTCCGGCCAAAGGCGTGGATAGCGCCCGAACTTCGGTCTTCGAATACTAGGGGCTTCGCGAAATTTAAAATTATAGAATTCTACGGCTAAGTGAGAGTGTTCAAGCATTATAAGTCCGGTTGCCTTGTTCGTTCGCGTTGGCGCCGCCTCGATGGACCCAAGAATGGGAACAAGAGTGCTCAAGTTTATCGAACACCCGGCACTTCGTGGCATGGGGCTGAAGCCAACGACTTGCCATCTCTCAAATTTGATAAGCGGCCGCCTGAAGGTAATATTTTAAATTAACAAGCGTTGCTTAGCGCATATGAACAAGTTTTCAGCGTCTGGGATAACAAATGCGAGTCTATTCAAAATTACATCTTTGGAGCACTCATCCGCTATCTGGCGGGCACCCTTGAGAGGCCCTCAAAGTACATTTGAGCGTCGATGCTCCTTGCCCTTGGTGGCCGTCCGTCTAAGCTTCTCCGCATCCAGCTTGCCCGGTGCACTTTAGCACGGGCAAGGGCCAACAGGCACCTTCAATGCAGACGGTGCTTGATGACTTCAATCCATGGACAGGCGTCCACCAGCCGCCGCACTAGCCAAAAGTAGCTCCCAGGCATGGCTTCCAATGGCCACAGCCGAACTATGAGGCCCCTCATGGCCTGTTCGGTAACCTTGTGGAGCTCGACCAGCTGCTTCAGCTGGTCGCTTAGGGGCCCCGGATGTCCGGCCTCAGCATACTGACACCAGAACACCTTCTCCGTCGAGCCCCCCTCCTTGGCGCGGTAGAATGCGGCAGCATCAGACACACTACGGGGCAGATCTGCGAATGCTCCTGGAGAGCTCCGAATCCGGGTAAGTAATAGGTAATTCACTTTCACATTCTTGCTCTGCATAAAGAATGCCTTACCCGCCGCGATCTTCTTTATTGCCTCAACCTCCTGGAGGGCTTTTTGGGCCTCGGCCTTAGCAGCTTTGGCACTCTCAAGGCGAAGCAAGCTCGGACTCTCGGGTCTTGAGTCACGGTCCAAACCCTCGTGTTTTTCCTGGCGCTGGAGCTCTTGCCGCACCTCCGCCAGCTCGCCTCCCCTTCTCTCGCTCGGTGCGCTCCGCAGCCGCCGTTTTCGACGCGGACACCGCATCCTTGAGTCGCCACCTGCTCGTGGCCCTGCAGTACCATGTTATTCCTGTTATTTTTGCAACCAAATCCTTTCTATAAGGTATTTCTTTAATAAGGTATTACTTACCTTCCTTGTCCTCGAGCTGCTTCTTGGCAAGGCCGAGCTCGTTCTCGGACCGCTCGAGGCTCTGCTTCAATGCATTGACCTCCGCAGTTAGTGCGGCAGAGGTCAGCAGCGCAGCCTGCATTCCCATTGACATACTTATGTTAGACTCATGCGTATATCTTTTTAGATCCTTAGTCGGCTTTTCTTTCCGAACACGAACTAAGCATCGAGAACTCTCTGTCTATGCGGTAATATTTTACATATTCTAAACTTACCTCAAAGCACATTAGAAGGCTGAGTGCAGGCTTCATCAGCCCGCTCTTGGCGGACTGAACTTCTGGATCACCACACTCATAACGATGCGGTGCTCCTCCTCGATGGGCGCTGTTAAGCGCCTCCGATGCTATCTGGTGCCTCGGTTGGGCCGAAGGATACCGGCGTCTTACCCTTCCTCTGAAGGACCGCTTCCGGACTTGAACTGCTGAAGGTTCGGAATGGAGTCGGACGAGGTCGGGCTTAGAGCCTCTGGGGTCTCGCCCCCAGCGCTGGAGTCGGGGAGGTTGCCTTGCGGCGCCTCTGTGCCACCTCCTCTTGACCAGGCCCCTAGGGGCCCCACCTCGGCCGTCCGCGGCGTGAGGTGAGGCGGCAGTGAAGTACTCTCCACTTCCGGCGAATTCAGGACCCGCTCGTGAGGCGGCGAACTCGTCCTTGGGCGGGCTGCATGATTGTTCGGCATTAGAGAACACTATGCAATGAAAAAACCATGGGCATCCGGGCACTTACGATCTCGCCAGGGGCTTAGCCCTTGTTGGCCACTCCTCCTCGTCGTTGTCGGCGTTGGTAGAGAAGTCCGGATGAAGGGTCCTTACCTTCTTGGACCCTCCGGCCTCCCCAGTTGGGGCGGCCTTCCTTTTCTTCTCTCCCCCCGCCGGGGGAGAGGCTTCTTTTTCCTCCTCCTCTTTTTCAGAGGAGGATTCCGCCTCTGAGTTGTCGGGCGGTGAGTCCGACAGCACCTGGCGCCGGGAGCTCTTTCGAGTTCCCGTTGCCTCCTTCTTGGCCTTCTTCTCCGGCACCACATGAGGCACGGAGCCAGCAGCCCTGTCAATCAGGCGTCCGCTGGGTCTTCGGCAAAAGGCGGACAGTTAACCTTCCGGACGTCTTGACCAGTCTGTTAAAGGTTAGGGAGTTTTAGATCCGCATAGAGTCAAACTATGAAAAAGAGTCCCATAAAGGGTAAAATAACTCACCTCGCTGGCTTGATGCTGCGAGCTGAATCCATGATCTTGATGGCGGATGTAGAACCTCGGCGCCCTTGAACAGCACCTTCCGGGCATCTTCGTGCGTAGTGTCGAAGAGCCTTTTAGAGATTGAGTGATGTGCGGATCGAACTCCCACAATTTGAAGGCCCATTGTTGGCATGGGAGAATCCGGCGGATGAGCATCACACGGATTACGTTGACAAGCACGAGATTCTTGTCCACCAGGTTTGGACGCAGGTTTTGAGTCCGGACAGCTCGTCCGAATTCCCCCACGTCAAGCCCGTCTCTTTCCATGATGAGAGCCGTGTGGGGAAGCGGATCTGAATTGGGGCCGCCACCCATTTGGAGTCACGCGGCTCGGTGATGTAGAACCACCCGATTGCCACCTTTATGGTCTCCACAAAGGCCCTCGAGCCATAGGACTTTGGCCATCTTGCCAACCATGGCGCCTCCGCACTCCTCTTGGCGGCCGCCCACTACCTTCGGCCTGACATTGAAGATTTTCAGCCATAAGCCGAAGTGGGGCTGGATGCAGAGGAAGGCCTCGCACACGACGATGAACGCCGAGATGTTGAGGATGAAATTCGGGGCCAGATCATGGAAGTCAAGGATGTAGTAGAACATGAGCCCCCAGACAAATGGGTGAAGTGGAAAACCTAGTCCGCGGAGGAAGTGGGGGAGAAACACCACCATCTCATGGGGCCTGGGGGTTGGAATGAGCTGCCTCGCGTTGGGCAGCCGGTGCGCGATGTTGCTGGACAAATACCCGGCCTCCCGCAACTTTGTGATGTGCCGCTCCATGACGGAGGAGGCCATCCACCTGCCTCCCGCTCCGGACATAGTTGGAGAAGGTTGAGGTGGGGTGTGCGGACTTGGGCGCTGGAGCTCGAGTGCGTGAAAATGGATGAGCAAAGGAGGAAGAAGGCGTGGGTGAAAAGGTGGATCCTTATCCTTATATGGGCCAGACGAAGCTATCGTCCCCACCAGCCTGGTAAAACTCGCTTATCTCCCAAGCACCGTAATCAATGGCGCGGATGGGTTACCCACGTCCGAATTGATGGGAATCCGGAATAAGGGCACGATCTCCGCTTTGATAAGGCGTGCCAAGAAACCGCCTCGCTAAGCGCTAAGGTGGAACAGTAAAAAGCGATTAAATATAAAGGCCTGGCCGTGGTGTGATGTCACGCCCGGAATACATCAGCAGATCTGTGCAAAAGTTATTCTCTCTACGGTAGTATGTGGAACTTGTTTTGCAGAGCCGGACACTATCCTTGTGTTCAAAACCTTCTATGAAGTATTCGGAGGAAGAACCCGCCTTGCAATGCCGAAGATAATATGCGCGCCGGACTCGTCGTCATTGAAGCCTGGTTCAGGGGCTACTGAGGGAGTCCTGGACTAGGGGGTGTCCGGATAGCTGAACTATCATATTTGGCCACACTCCAAGACTATGAAGATACAAGACTGAAGACTTCGTCCCGTGTCCGGATGGGACTTTCCTTGGCGTGGAAGGCAAGCTTAGCGATATGGATATGTAGATTTCCTACCATTGTAACCGACTCTGTGTAACCCTAACCCTATCCGATGTCTATATAAACCAGAGGGTTTTAGTCCGTAGGACGAACAACAATCATACCATAGGCTAGCTTCTAGGGTTTAGCCTCTCTGATCTCGTGGTAGATCTACTCTTGTACAACCCATATCATCAATATTAATCAAGCAGGAGTAGGGTATTACCTCCATCGAGAGGGCCCGAACCTGGGTAAAAACATCATGTCCCTTGTCTCATGTTACCATCCGCCTAGACGCACAGTTCGGGACCCTCTACCCGAGATCCGCCGGTTTTGACACCAACACCTGGGTTCAGCCTGCCATGAAGCGTGCGTTCGTGGGATTCATCCATGGTGCGGGATCTGAACCGGTGTCCGATGGTGAGACGGCCATCTACTCAGATGGCAAATCATCCACTAGCGAAACCGTGTCGATGTACCAATTGCAAGACAGACGGATTGGGGGCTGTTCCGATGGCGACAATATTCCGGACCCCTTTGAACCGCCGAACAGGGTTGCAATCTTCATGGCCGGAACACAACCCACATTGCAGTCTTCCTCTACAGCAGGAATGATGTCCGGATCAGCAGCCGGGGCAGGAGGCCCTGCGCGCCGGCCGGCTCAAGTTCTTGCCGGTTTGTTGGATGCTTTGACGACATTGTTGGCCATGGCAGTCACCCCGGAGACCCAGGATCAGCATAATGCGGAGGTTACAAAGCTGAAGGACCAGATAGCTCAGGCCAAGGAGGACTTGGCGGCTGAGGAAGCCAGGATGACTGAAGAGCGGGTCGTTTTAGATGCCCAGTCACAGCAGATCCAGATGCAGAATTATCGGCTTATGTTGGATCAGAACACATCAAACGAAGTGCTACGGAGGAAGTACCGGTCTCGACTGCCGCCGGTTTACGAAGGAATGAATCTCTTCAATGCGCCAGGAGTCGGGCCAAGTAATCTGGCAACCGTAAACCGGACCGAGGCACCTGGGGCAGGGCCGGATCAGCCACGGGTGATGGACCCACCTCGACGGACAGATAACCCGCCGCAATATGTATCGACGCCGCCGGGTCATTTCTCTAGCCCTTTGGATAACATGATTGCCGCAGCATCTCGCTTGGCAGCTATTCCGATGGAGGGTGATTCGCTGGTGGCGGTTGAGACGTGACGGGCCAAGGATCTTCTTCAAACTGCTGTTGTGCAGCAGCAAGCTTATTCCTACAGCCGAGACAGAATACATTCAACACCCCGTCCGAGCAAAAGTTACAGCAGGCACCTGGACGAACCGGCTGTGTCAAGCAGTGTGCGGCACCGTGATGCCCCTCGAGGGCCAAATCCGGCGCATGGCGATATGAATGCTCAGGATGTGGTAAATGATGGTAGAGCACGACGCGAAGCAGAGTTAGCGGCGCAGTTGGCAACGCAGTACTAGAATCATCAAACCGCTCTGGTTCAACTAGCGGCATCAGTTGAACGTGGTTTGGCTTATAGCTCTTGGGGAGTGTCGTGCCTCACCCCGGCTCTGCATAATGTGCGGTTTCCCAAGGATTTCAAGGGTCCGCGTAAAGTGCCTAATTATACCACCGATCAACCTCCTGAGGCGTGGGTTGAGAGTTATGTGATGGCAATGGAGATGCTGGACATCGATGAAGTGGCGTGTGAAAAATACTTCACCATGATGTTAGACGGAACGGCTCGCACCTGGTTGAAGAGCATGCCCGTTAACCCGATCAGTTCATGGGACGAGTTGAAGGCCCGGTTTATAGCGAACTTCAAGGATACGTGCAAACAACCCATGTCCATTGTGGATCTGGCTGCCTGTGTCCAAGGAGAGAACGAATCAAAAACTCATTGGGTGCGCTGGGTCTCAGAAATCTTGCATTCGTCGGGTCGCATCAATGCTGATACGGCAATCGTGACCTTAGAGGGTAATTGCCGGTTTAAGTCGCTGAAGATGAAGCTGGGACGGCTCAAGCGCCACTGCAACGATATGGGAACACTCATGGCAGCTCTGGTTAAGTATGCTGATTCTGATAATACCAAGGACCCCGATTCTGATGAAGAAAAGCCGGAGAAGGGAAAGAAGAATGCTGGTACAAAAGGGCAGCATAACCAGGCGAGCCACGGGAATAATGGTAAGCGTAAACCGGACAATTCAGATTTTGTGGCTAACACCAATGCAGGGCAATGCGCAGCGTCGTAAGGGTAAACCGCCCCAGCACGGTGGAGGCATGAATCTGGGGTGCCTGTTAAACCAGCCCTTCCCAAAGCACGGGACGAAGGAGGTTCCGGCCACGCACCTATGGAAGGATTGTTTCATCATGAGGGAATTCAAAAACTCTGATCTCTTCCGGTATGATCAGGGTCCATCTGGCGGTTCCGGTCCAGGGTTTCACGGGCCGGGTTATGGCGGTGGCAATTCAAACTCAGGATTTTAGAATAATCAGGGCAACCAGCACAACCAAGGTGGTCACAATCAGCAGAGTAATCAAGGGAATCAGCAGCAGTCGGTTATCAGAGCAACCCGAAGCAGTTAAATGGTGGGCAGTATCATGTTTTTACACTAGCTTGTGCAAGCGCGATCAGAAGCTGCACAAGAGGGCAGTCAACACTGTTGAACCGGCAGTACCCCATTACTTACGTTGGTCTGAGCAGCCCATTGTGTGGAGCAGAGAAGATCATCCGCCTCGGGTTGATAATCCTGGCCATCTAACTTTGGTGGTTGCGCCGCAGGTTGGAGGATATAAGTTCACCAAAGTGCTCATGGATGGAGGGAGCAGTATCAATATCTTGTATTATGAAACCTTCCGGCGTATGGGGTTAACAGATAAGAATCTTAAACTGTCAAACACCTTTTTCACGGTGTGGTTCCTGGTAAATCGGCTTACCCGGTCGGTAAGATAGCTCTGGAGGTGGTTTTTGGAGATGATCATGATTCAAGATCCGAGACGGTGACCTTTGAAGTGGTTAAGATCAGAAGTTCGTACCATGCCATGTTTGGACGGCCGGTTTATGCTAAATTCATGGCAAGGCCGTGTTATGTTTATCTACAGCTCAAGATGCCGGGTCATAAGGGGACCATCACGGTTCATGGTAGCCGCAAGATTGCTCTGGAGTGCGAGGAAGGTGATGCGGCTTATGCTGAGTCGATTTGTGCAACGGAGGAGTTGAAGTTCTATAAGGACAATGTTGATCCGGCAGACATGACCTCTCTGAAGAAGCCCACTACAGAGCATGATCCAGCTTTGAAGTTCAAATCGGCCGATGAGACTAAATTGGTTGATTTTGTTCCTGGCGATTCATCCAAGCAGTTCAGCATCAGCGTCAACTTGGATCCGAAATAGGAAAGCGCACTCATTGAGTTCATCCGTGAGAACCAGCACATCTGTGCATGGAAACCGTCTGACATGCCAGGTGTACCGAGGGAACTCGCTGAGCAGACTCTTAATATTGATCCGAAGTTCAAACCGGTCAAACAGTTTCTTCGTCGTTTTAATGAAGAGAGGCGCAAGGCCATTGGTGAAGAGGTAGCCCGGCTGTTGGCAGCAGGGTTTATTGTGGAGGTGTTTCACCCTGAATGGTTAGCTAATCCGGTGCTGGTGCTTAAGAAAAATGGCACTTGGCGTATGTGTGTGGATTACACGGATTTGAACAAAGCTTGCCCAGCTGATCCTTTTGCCCTCCCTCGTATTGATAAAATCATTGATGCTACGGCGGGTTGTGAGCGATTGAGTTTCTTGGATGCTTATTCCGGTTATCATCAGATCAAGATGGCAGTTAAGGACCAGGAGAAGACAGCTTTCATCACTCCCTTTGGAGCCTTCTGTTATGTATCTATGCCCTTTGGGCTCAAGAGTGTCCAGGCAACTTATTAGCGTTGTGTGCAGAATTGTCTTCATACTCAGATTGGGCGCAATGTTCATGCTTATGTGGATGATATTGTGGTAAAATCCAGGAAAAAGGAGACATCGATAGATGACCTCAAGGAGACCTTTTTTAAAATCTTCGGGTTTATAAGATGATGCTCAATCTAGACAAGTGCGTCTTCGGTGTTCCGGCAAGCAAGCTCTTAGGTTTTCTGGTATCTAACAGGTCATTGAGGCTAATCCGGAAAAGATTAAAGCTATTACGTCTCTCGCTAAACCGGCGTTTATCAATGATGTTCAACGTCTGGCGGGTCGTATTGCGGCTTTGAGCCGGTTTATCAGCAGGTTGGGAGAGAAGGCGATCCCTTTGTATCAGATGTTGAAGAAGACAGACAATTTTGTCTGGAATGATGCTGCTGATGCGGCGTTTGAGGACTTAAAGAAGCAGTTGGCTGAACAACCGGTTCTTGCTGCTCCGGTTGACAAGGAGCCACTGTTGTTATATGTGGCTGCTAATGCCCGGGCTGTCAGCGTAGCTATTGTGGTGGAGCGCAAGGAGGCTGGGAAGGAATACCTGATTCAAAGGCCGGTTTATTATATCAGCGAAGTGCTCATTGAGTCAAAGCAAAGATATCCGCATTGGCAGAAGCTGGTGTATGGGGTTTTCATGGCAAGTCAGAAGCTTAAATAGTACTTTCAAGGCCATCCCATCACAGTGGTCAGTTCTGCTCCTTTTGGGGATATAATCCAGAACAGGGAGGCAACTGGCCGGGTTGCTAAGTGGGCTATTGAACTTGGACCACACGGTTTGAAATATATGCCTCGAACAGCTATCAAGTCCCAGGCCCTTGTGGATTTCATCAAT
Organism: Aegilops longissima; assembly: GCA_021605205.1. Lineage (NCBI taxonomy): Eukaryota > Viridiplantae > Streptophyta > Magnoliopsida > Poales > Poaceae > Aegilops > Aegilops longissima. The sequence continues at coordinate 540,610,791 of CM038680.1, read as the reverse complement.
TATTGGACAGAGTTACAGGCACCGGAAGACAAACCGGACAGCACATACTGGACTATCCACTTTGATGGGTCCAGGCAATTGGAGGGCTCGGGGGCTGGAGTTGTCCTTACTTCCCCTCGAGGTGATAAAATTCATTATGTTCTTCGTTTAATGTACCCTTGTACTAAAAATGCAACTGAGTACGAGGCCTTACTCCATGGTCTTCGAGTGGCCAAGGAAATGAACTTAAGCCGGGTACGATGCTTTGGAGAATCGGACCTGGTGGCCCAACAAGTTTTAGGTACTTGCGATTCCAAAGATCCACTCATGGCGGCTTACCGACGAGAGGTGGATATTGTCACTGGTCACTTCAAAGGTTATCAAGTGGAGCACATTGATCGGCGCAAAAATGAGGCAGCAGATGCTTTAAGCCGGCTGGGATCTCAGCATAAGCCGGTGCCTCCCAATACCTTTCTGGATGTCTCTCACAATCCGTCAGTTCAGTTGCCTAGAGAGGAGGACCTCGCTATTCATGATTCAGAGGCACAATTGGTGGCCGCTTTACACATTATTCCGAATTGAACAGTTCCATATTTGGCATATATGAACCGGGGCGAGTTGCCATAAGATGCAGTTTTGGCCAGGCAGATTATCCGGCGATCCAAGTCCATGGTTATTCACAACGGCGAGTTACCCCATTGCAGTGTCTCCGGTGTGTTCCAGCGTTGTGTTTCTCCTGAAGAAGGCCGTGAGATTCTACGTGAGATCCATGAAGGAGACTGTGGTCATCACGCCGGTTCAAAATCCTTGGTTGCTAAAGCTTTTCGCCATGGCTTCTATTGGCTGACAGCTCATGCTGATGCTGAGGACTTGGTGAGGCCGTGCGACGGTTGTCAGAAATTCTCGCGACGTGCTCATGTTCCGGCTCAGGAGCTACGAATGATTCCAATCACTTGGCCGTTTGCTACTTGGGGGCTTGATATGGTAGGGCCCTTCAAGCGATCCAAAGATAAGAAGACCCACCTGTTGGTGGCGGTTGACAAATTTACTAAATGGGTTGAAGCGGAGCCAGTAAGCAAGTGTGACGCAGCCACGGCGGTTCAATTCATCAAGAAGGTGATCTTCTGTTTTGGTTTTCCACACAGCATCATCACAGATAATGGCACGAACCTCTCCAAAGGTGAGATGGAGGACTTTTGTCAAAGAGAGCACATCCGGCTTGATGTGTTGTCCGTGGCTCACCCCCAGTCTAATGGTCATGCTGAGAGGGCTAATCAGGAAATCTTGAAGGGTATCAAGCCTCGGCTTATGGTTCCTTTGAAGTGGACGCCGGGTTGTTGGGTGGAGGAATTACTGTCTGTGTTATGGAGCATAAACACCACCCCAAATCGATCTACGGGTTATACACCTTTCTTCATGGTTTATGGGGCAGAGGCAGTGCTCCCAAGTGATATTCGTCACGACTCGCCCCGGGTTGCCAATTATGTTGAAGCGGACAACGAGCACGTCAAGAAGCACTAGACCTGTTAGATGAAAAACGGGACATGGCGTTGGATCGTTCGGCGGTTTATCAGCAAGACCTACGGCGTTATCACAGCCGCCGGGTTAAAACAAGAACCTTTCAAAAAGGCGACTTAGTGCTCCGCTCATCCAGGATCATACCGATGTGCACAAGTTATCCCCACCTTGGGAAGGGCCCTTTGTGGTCAGCAAGAATCTGCACAACGGATCATACTACCTCATCGACGTTCGAGAGCACAAAGACTCAAGCAAATCGGAGGAAGAGACCAGTCGACCGTGGAATATCGCTCATCTACGGCCTTACTACACCTGAGCCATAGGCTCCCATTATGTACATATTTTAAGAATGTATATATTATGATCAATATAATAAACCAGCATCCTTGCTACAAGCAGGGCCTCTGTCGTTCTTCCAATATTTCTTGGTTACAAGGGGGCTTCTGCTTATAAAGCGACGTCCTATTTGTCCATTAAACTGGCTATCATGCCACAACAAAGCTTGGGAGCTTCACACCCAAGGGGCCAAAGAGAGTATTGTTGCTGAAGCACGACTCAGACATAGGCACCCATTGAGCACCGCTAACAAAGTTACTTGGGGGCTCTTTGTGCAAAGCAACAAAGAGTTTGAAAGGACCCTTGTAATAGGCTATCAAGCCACGGCTTGGAAGCCTGGTGTATTCACCTAAAACCCCGGGTTAACCTGCCTTCATCAAGTAAGCCACTCCTGTCCAGGTAATCCTGGTATGACCCGCCGAACGTTTGACAAGTCAATCTTATACACACCCTGAACTTGTCAAAGTTAAAACAACGATTGGTTAATTGGAGGCCCATCTTGAAAGGCTTTGTCAAATGGTTTAACTCAGCGGCCTGGCAGCCCATGAAAAGCCTCGAATTTGGGCCTGGCAGCCCTTGAAAAGCCTCGACTACAAGTTTTATTTGATTTTGTTTTGCAAAGTTTTATTTCCTTTGATAAGGTTTTGAGTTAAACCGGCGTCTCTTGACCCGGCCTGATTATAAGTCATTACATCACCCAGTATTTCTTAACCCGGCGTAGCTTTCAACTATCAGTTGTTAGCACATAATCAATTATGAACTGGTGTTTCTTAGTCTAGTCTGGCATCGACTATAAGTCGCCAGGATGATCATCCAGTGTTTATCGTAACCCAGCATGGTTTATTATGCACCAGTACAACATGGTAGGAGTTATCAATACTCAAGATTTGGGTTATCACCCTTACAACGCAAGTTGGTAAACCAACAATGTGATTCAATATCACAAGTATGATATATTTCATATTTAATTATTTTATAGCCTTGGTTATAAAAACTCTGGTTCTATGTTGGGTATCATAACACGTCCGGCGGTAAACCGCCAGGGCACATTTAAGTTTCTCAAATGCAGAACGCAGGATTTTATGAAAGTACTCAAGCATATGAGCAAGCATAGCAATAATCATGACGGATTACACAGTCTCATGTAGCAGTGCACGATGGCAGAAGATCAAAGTATTTCAACTAGCCTATTACAAGGCGCTTTGATGCCCAAAAAAATAATTATTTTTTTGCACAAGATATAGTCTGTGAAGCTAAATCCGGCTGTCGGACTATGATTCGTCACCAGGTTGACAAGAAGTTGATGGATCATCTTGCGCCGGTTCAAACTCCTCCTCCCCACCCAGTGGCTGGAAGTCAATGGTGGCCCAATCAATCCCGGTTAAAGCTTGGAAGACAGCTTCGTCACTTATAAGATTGAACGGTTCAACGTCAGGGGCATAAGTATCCTTACGGATTGGTGGGATAAGATTCTGCGCTTCTTTCACAACTGCATCAACCCGTTTGTTGTTCGTATCATAGCTAGACCGATGGACGGACAAGTCAACTTCTTCGGCCAATTGGCTTGCCAACGGGCGCATCTCCTTTGTCAAGGCTTCGAGGGCTTCATTGTCAAATTCTGACCCGTCTTCTTGTTGGCCAGGATAGCCCTTTGCGATATCTGCCGGATCAAGATCAGCTATCCAAGCTTTCGCCTGAGTCAGTGTTGTTAAAGCGCCAGCCCTTGCAGCAGATCGCTTTACCTCTTCTATTTGGGCAGGTGTCATAGATAATTTGGTCAGTGTATCCTTGATCAAGGTTGCCGCCGGTTTATTGTATGCGGTCGCACAGATGACTCGTTGAGCACCAGTATACAGTTGTTCTGTCAAAGTATAGGCTGCTTTCAACTTCATCCGCATATCCGAACCCAGATGAGCAACACGACTACCTGCAACGGTTTAAGAATTTGTTGTTAAACCGGCAAATTCAAATATGTTTAAGAAAGGTTCTTGCAAAGAGTACTTACCAAATATTGCAGAAGTCATAGCATTGACTTGACACTTTAACCCAGTTAGCTCTTCCGCTACCGGTTTAAGAGCTGGCTCAGCATTCTCAGCCCGCTTTAACAGAGTGGCTTTCTCGGTTTCCCAATGCGCCCGCTCGCTTTTGAAACCATCCTTTAGTTGCTCCATGGCAGTTAAAGCGCCCTTCAATTCATCTTTGGCCTTGGAGGTCTCTGCTTGCTGGGACTTGATATTTTCTTGAAGATCGGCAATTTGGGAATCTTTGTTGCTCAAGTCAGCCTGCAAAAGACAGATGATGAAGATGTTAATATTTTTCTCAAAGTCCCAAGCACATAACAAGGTATACACTTGGCACTTGGGCGCTAATGTGGATTGCTTCTTTTTTGACTATTATTTGAAGTCCCAAGGCTCAATACAAGTATTAATCTTGGCACTTGAGGGCTAATGCATAATTGGTCAGAAAAATCAGAGGTGAAGGAATTCAACAAGGACAAGTTTTGCAACAGAAAGTCCTGATTCATCTTGAAGAGATAAACCGGCCCTTGGGGGCTACACAGTTGAAGTATTTTTATCCAAAGTCCCGGTTCATCTTGAAGACATAAACCGGCCCTTGGGGGCTACAATGGAGTTGATATACACTACAAAGAAAATTTATAAAGTGTTTGGAATGGAAGTTACCTCATAGCGCTCCTTCATCAAATTGACTAAACCGGCCTCATAATCACGACTTGTATACAGGCGGTTTAGATATCCAGAGTGAAGTTCTTGAGCATTGAGATGAGCACAGCTTGACAGATCAGTCTTCCATTTGCCTTTCCCCATAGCAGCAGATTCCACTTTGGCACTGTGCTTTGACAAAGCGATAGGGTTGCCAGGAGAAGTGTGGCGAAAACCGGTGATCACCACATCATCGGTCTTGCCATCAACAATCTCATCTATGTTGGACGGTTGAGTAGCGGCTCTTGCTAGGCTTGGAGGATGGGCAGCTGGGCTAGGCGGATCAGCATGAGGACTAGCCGGGTTAACTTTTGGCGGGTCAACATAAGTTTCCTGAGCTTGTGGCACAAGTTCATCCATAGCAATATCAGTATCTCCACCAGCACCTTCTGAGGTCCTCTCCGGTTCAAACTCCACAGTGGGAGCACTCAGATTTGCTTTTTTGCTGAGTCGGGCTTTGATACGTCTCCAACGTATCTATAATTTTTTATTGTTCCATGCTATTATATTAGCCCTTTTGGATGTTTATGGGCTTTATTTCACACATTTATATCATTTTTCGGACTAACCTACTAACCGGAGGCCCAATCTGTATTGCTGTTTTTTTGCCTATTTCAGTATTTCGAAGAAAAGGAATATCAAACGGAGTCCAAACGGAATGAAACCTTCGGGAGCATGATTTTTGGAACGAACGTGATCCAGAGGACTTGGAGTGCAAGTCAAGAAGCAGCCGAGGACTCCACGAGATAGGAGGGCCCCCCCCCCTATAGGGCGTGCCCCCTGTCTAGTGGGCCCCTCGGGCGTCCACCGACGTACTTCTTCCTCCTATATAAGCCTACGTACCCCGAAAACATCCAGGGAGCAGACAAAACACAATTCCCACCACCGTAACCTTCTATATCCGCGAAATCCCATCTTGGAGCCTTCGCCGGTGCTCCGCCGGAGGGGGAATCGACCACGGAGGGCTTCTACATCAACATCCTTGCCCCTCCGATGATTCGTGAGTAGTTTACCACAGACCTACTGGTCCATAGTTATTAGCTAGATGGCTTCTTATCTCTTTTTGGATCTCAATACAATGTTCTCCCCCTCTCTTGTGGAGATCTATTCGATGTAAACTCTTTTTGCGGTGTGTTTGTCGAGATTCGATGAATTGTGGGTTTATGATCAAGTTTATCTATGAATAATATTTGAATCTTCTCTGAATTCTTTTATGTATTATTGAGTTATCTTTGCAAGTCTCTTCGAATTATCAGTTTGGTTTGGCCTACTAGATTGATCTTTCTTGCCATGGGAGAAGTGCTTAGCTTTGGGTTCAATCTTGCGGTGACCTTACCCAAAGGAGAAAAGGGTTGCAAGGCACGTATTGTATTGTTGCCATCGAGGATAACAAGATGGGGTTTATATCATATTGCTTGAGTTTATCCCTTTACATCATGTCATCTTGCTTAATGCGTTACTCTGTTCTTATGAACTTAATACTCTAGATGCAGGCAGGAGTCGGTCGATGTGTGGAGTAATAGTAGTAGATGCAGGCAGGAGTCGGTCTACTTGTTACAGACGTGATGCCTATATACATGATCATGCCTAGATAATCTCATAATTATTCGCTTTTCTATCAATTGCTCGACAGTAATTTGTTCACCCACCGTAATACTTATGCTATCTTGAGAGAAGCCACTAGTGAAACCTATGGCCCCCAGGTCTATCTCTTATCATATTTGCTTTCAATCTACTTTTATTTGCATCTTTACTTTTTGCATCTATACTATAAAATACCAAAAATATATTTATCTTATCTTACTATCTTTATTAGATCTCACTTTACATGAAGTGGCCGTGAAGGATTGACAACCCTTTATTGTGTTGGTTGCGAGTTCTTTGTTGTTTGTGTAGGTGCGTGGGACTTTTGAGGAGCCTCCTCTGGATTGATACCTTGGTTCTCAAAAACTGAGGAAATACTTACGCTACTATTGCTGCATCACCCTCTCCTCTTGAGGAAAACCAGCATAAGCTCAAGGCGTAGCAAGAAGGATTTCTGCGCCGTTGCCGAGGAGGTCTTCGCTCAAGTCAAGACATACCAAGTACCCATCACAAACCCATCTCCCTCGCATTTATATTATTTGCCATTTGCCTCTCGTCTTCCTGTCCCCCACTTCACCCTTGCCGTTTTATTCGCTCTCTCTTTCCCAATCTCCTCCTCTCTCTTTCCGCTTGCCTTTTTCTGTTTGTTTGTGTGTTGGATTACTTGTTGCCATGGCGCAAGATAATACCAAGTTGTGTGATTTCTCTAATACCAATAACAATGATTTCCTTAGTACTCCAATTGCTCCTCTTAATGATGCTGAGTCTTGTGAAATCAATACTGCTTTGCTGAATCTTGTTACGAAAGATCAATTCGCCGGCCTTCCTAGTGAAGATGCTGCTACTCATCTAAACAACTTTGTTGATTTGTGTGATATGCAAAAGAAGAAAGATACGGATAACAATATTGTCAAATTGAAGTTATTTCCGTTTTCACTTGGAGATCGTGCTAAAGTTTGGTTTTCGTCTTTGCCTAAAAATAGTATTGATTCTTGGAACAAGTGCAAAGATGCTTTTATCTCTAAGTATTTTCCTCCCGCTAAGATCATCACTCTTAGGAACGATATTATGAATTTTAAACAACTTGATCATGAGCATGTTGCCCAATCTTGGGAAAGAATGAAATTGATGCTTCACAATTGCCCTACTCATGGTTTGAATTTATTGATGATCATACAAAAAATTTATGCCGGTTTGAACTTTGCTTCTAGAAATCTCTTAGATTCGGCCGCGGGAGGCACGTTTATGGAACTCAGGTTAGGAGATGCTACAAAACTTCTTGATAATATTATGGCTAATTATTCTCAATGGCACACCGAAAGATCTTTTAGTAAAAAAGTGCATGCTATAGAAGAAATTAATGTTTTGAGTGGAAAGATGGATGAACTTATGAAATTATTTGCTACTAAAAATACTCCTCTTGATCCCAATGACATGCCTTTGTCTTCCTTGATTGAGAATAATAATGAATCTATGGATGTGAATTTTGTTGGTAGGAATAGTTTTGGAAACAATGCTTATAGAGGAAACTTTAATGCTAGACCGTTCCCTAGTAATTCCTCTAATAATTATGGAAATTCCTACAATAATTCTTATGGAAATTTTAATAAGATGCCCTCTGATTTTGAGGATAGTGTGAAAGAATTTATGATTTCTCAAAAGAATTTTAATGCTTTGCTTGAAGAAAAATTTCTCAAAGTTGATGATTTGGCTAGGAACGTTGATAGACTTTCGATTGATGTTGATTCTCTTAAACTTAGATCTTCTCCTCCTAAGCATGATATCAATTCAAAGTAATGAGAATTTCCATTGACGAGTGCAAGGAAAGAACCGCTAGATTGCGTGCTAAAAAAGATAGCTTTATAAAAGCGTGTTCTTCTAGTTTCCATGGAAATAATGATGAAGATCTCAAAGTGATTGATGCGTCTCCTATTAGATCTATGTTTTGCAATATGAATTTGATAATTATGGGACTGATGACGAATTAACTTTGCCTAGAAGGCGTCCCAAGAATTCGGAGTTTTTAGATCTTGATGCTAAATTTGGTAAAAGTGAGATTGAAGAGGTCACAACTTTAAAAAGCATTGAACCCACTATCTCGGATTTCAAGGAATTTGATTATGATAATTTTGCTTTAGAAGGTTGTATTTCCTTGTTGCAATCCATTGTTAATTCTCCTCATGCTTATAGTCAAAATAAAGCTTTTACCAAACATATTGTTGATGCCTTGATGCAATCTTATGATGAAAAACTTAATTTGGAAGTTTATATACCTAGAAAACTTAATGATGAGTGGGAACCTACTATAAAGATTAGAATTAAAGATGATGAGTGTTTTGATTTGTGTGATTTGGGTGCTAGTGTTTCCACGATTCCAAAAACTTTATGTGATATTCTAGGTTTCCATGATCTTGATGATTGCTCTTTAAATTTGCACCTTGCGGATTCCACCATTAAAAAGCCAATGGGAAGGATCAATGATGTTCTCATTGTTGCAAATAGAAATTCGGTGCCCGTATATTTTATCGTTCTTGATATAGATTGCAATCTTTCTTGCCCTATTATTCTTGGTAGACCTTTCCTTAGAACGATTGGCGCGATTATTGATATGAAGTAAGGGAATATTAGATTCCAATTTCCATAAAAGAAAGGCATGGAGCACTTTCCAAGAAAGAAAGTCAAATTACCTTATGAATCTATTATGCGGGCTACTTATGAATTTAGTGCCAAAGATGGCACCCGTTAGATCTATCTTTGCTTTTATGCCTAGCTAGGGGCGTTAAACGATAGCGCTAGTTGGGAGGCAACCCAATTTTCTTTATGTTTTTTGTTTTTGCTCCTATTTAGTAATAAATCTTGCATCTACCTTCTGTTTAGATGTTTTTTTATCTTTTAATTAGTGTTTGTGCCAAGTAGAACCTATAGGATAACCTATGATGATAGTTGATTTGATTCTGCTGAAAAACAGAAACTTTGCACGCACGAATATAATTTTGTTAAATCACAGAAACGTGATTTTGCGTTGATTCTTTTTGCTGCTGATCAATAAACAAATTTTCCAGGACTTCCTATTTTGGTAGGATTTTTTAAGTTCCATAAGTTTGCGTTAGTTACAGATTGCTACAGACTGTTCTGTTTTTGACAGATTCTGTTTTTCGTGTGTTGTTTGCTTATTTTGATGCATCTATGGCTAGTAAAATAGTTTATAAACCATAGGGAAGTTGGAATACAGTAGATTTAACACCAAAATAAATAAATAATGAGTTAATTACAGTACCTTATGTGGTGGTTTTGTTTTCTTTCACTAACGGAGCTTATAAGATTTCCTGTTGAGTTTTGTGTTGTGAAGTTTTCAAGTTTTGGGTAAAGCTTTTATGGACTATGGAATAAAGGGTGGCAAGAGCCTAAGCTTGGGGATGCCCAAGGCATCCCAAGATATTCAAGGATAGCCAAAAGCCTAAGCTTGGGGATGCCCCGGGAAGGCATCCCCTCTTTCGTCTTTGTTCATTGGTGACTTTACCTCGAGCTATATTTTTATTCGCCACATGATATGTGTTTTGCTTGGAGCGTCATGTATTATATTAGTCCTTGCTTTTCATTTTACCACAATCATCCTTGCTGTACACACCTTTTTGGAGAAGCCTACTTGATTAGAATTTGCTAGAATACTCTATGTGCTTTACTTATATCTTTTCAGCTTGATAGTTTTTGCTCTAGTGCTTCACTTATATTTTTTAAAGCACGGTGGTGTCTTAATTTTGAAGAAATTTCTAGTCTCTCATGCTTCACTTACATCTTTTTGAGAGTCTTTTAGAACATCATGGTATTTGTGGTTTTAAAGTTGGTCCTAGAATGATGAGCATCCAAGTTGGGTATAATAGAAACTATCATAGAAAAAGAATTGGATGCTATGATCAATATGATGCTTGATAATTGTTTTGAGATATGGAGGTAGTCATGCTAGTTGGGTGATTATGAATTTAAAGAATGCATGTGTTGAAGTTTGTGATTCCCGTAGCATGCACGTATGGTGAACCGCTTTGTGATGAAGTTGGAGCACAATTTTATTTATTGATTGTCTTCCTTATGAGTGGCGGTCGGGGACGAGCGATGGTCTTTTCCTACCAATCTATCCCCCTAGGAGCATGCGCATAGTGCTTTGGTTTTTTATGACTTCTAGATTTTTGCAACAAGTACATGAGTTCTTTTGACTAATGTTGAGTCCAAGGATTATACGCACCCTTTCACCCTTCCATCATTGCTAGCCTTTCTTGTGTCGCGCAACTTTTGCCGGTACCATACACCTACCATATACCTTCCTCAAAGCAGCCACCATACCTACCTATTATGGCATTTCCATAGCCATTCCAAGATATATTGCTATGCAACTTTCCACCGTTCCGTTCATATGACATGCATTACTTTTGTCATATTTTCTTTGCATGATCATGTAGTTGACATTGTATTTGTGGCAAGGCCACCTTCATAATTTTCATACATGTCGCTCTTGATTCATTTCATATCCCGGTACACCGCCGAAGGCATTCATATAGAGAGTCATATCTTGTTCTAGCTTTGAGTTGTAATTCTTGAGTTGTAAATCCATAAAAGTGTGATGATCTTCATTATTAGAGCATTGTCCTAGTGAGGAAAGGATGATGAAGACTATGATTCCCCCACAAGTCGGGATGAGACTTCGGACTTCACAAAAAGAAAAAAAAGAGAAAAAAAAGAGAAAGGCCAAAAGAAAAAAAGGAAGGCCAAAGAAAAAAAAGAAAGAAAAAATAAAAAAAATAAAAAAATAAAAAAATAAAATGAGAGAAAAAGAGAGAAGGGACAATGCTACTATCTCTTTTTCCACACTTGTGCTTCAAAATAGCACCATGATCTTCATGATAGAGAGTCTCATATGTTGTTACTTTCATATACTAGTGGGAATTTTTCATTATAGAACTTGGCTTGTATATTCCAATGATGGGCTTCCTCAAAAATGCCCTAGGTCTTCATGAGCAAGCAAGTTGGATGCACACCCACTTAGTTTCTTTTGTTGAGCTTTCATATATTTATAGCTCTAGTGCATCCGTTGCATGGCAATCCCTACTCACTCACATTGATATCTATCAATGGGCATCTCCATAGCCCGTTGATACGCCTAGTTGATGTGAGACTATCTTCTCCTTTTAGTCTTCTCCACAACCACCATTCTATTCCACATATAGTGCTACGTCCATGGCTCACGCTCATGTATTGCATGAAAGTTGAAATTTTTTGAGATTATTAAAGTATGAAACAATTGATTGGCTTGTCATCGGGGTTGTGCATGATTAAATACTTTGTGTGATGAAGATAGAGCAACATCCAGACTATATGATTTTGTAGGGATAACTTTCTTTGGCCATGTTATTTTGAGAAGACATGATTACTTTGATTAGTATACTTGAAGTATCACCATTTTCATGTTAATATGAACTTTTATTTTGTATCATTTGGATCTGAGCATTCATGCCACAATAAAGAAAATTACATTGAGAATTATGCTAGGTAGCATTCCACATCAAAAATTCTCTTTTTATCATTTACCTACTCGAGGACGAGCAGGAATTAAGCTTGGGGATGCTTGATACGTCTCCAACGTATCTATAATTTTTTATTGTTCCATGCTATTATATTACCCTTTTGGATGTTTATGGGCTTTATTTTACACATTTATATCATTTTTGGGACTAACCTACTAACCGGAGGCCCAGCCCGTATTGCTGTTTTTTTGCCTATTTCAGTATTTCAAAGAAAAAGAATATCAAACGGAGTCCAAAAGGAATGAAATCTTCGGGAGCGTGATTTTTGGAACGAACGTGATCCAGAGGACTTGGAGTGCAAGTCAAGAAGCAGCCGAGGACTCCACGAGATAGGAGGGCGCCCCCCCCCCCTATAGGGTGCGCCCCCTGTCTCGTGGGCCCCTCGGGCATCCACCGACGTACTTCTTCCTCCTATATAAGCCTACGTACCCCGAAAACATCCAGGGAGCAGACGAAACACAATTTCCACCATCGTAACCTTCTGTATCCGCGAGATCCCATCTTGGCCCCTTCGCCGGCGCTCCGTCGGAGGGGGAATCGACCATGGAGGGCTTCTACATCAACATCCTTGCCCCTCCTATAAGTTGTGAGTAGTTTATCACAGACCTACGGGTCCGTAGTTATTAGCTAGATGGCTTCTTCTCTCTTTTTGGATCTCAATACAATGTTCTCCCCCTCTCTTCTGGAGATCTATTCGATGTAAACTCTTTTTGCGGTGTGTTTGTCGAGATCCGATGAATTGTGGGTTTATGATCAAGTTTATCTATGAATAATATTTGAATATCTCTGAATTCTTTTATTTATGATTGAGTTATCTTTGCAAGTCTCTTCGAATTATCAGTTTGGTTTGGCCTACTAGATTGATCTTTCTTGCCATGGGAGAAGTGCTTAGCTTTGGGTTCAATCTTACGGTGTCCTTACCCAGTGACAGAAAGGGTTGCAAGGCACGTATTGTATTGTTGCCATCGAGGATAACAAGATGGGGTTTATATCATATTGCTTGAGTTTATCCCTCTACATCATGTCATCTTGATTAATGTGTTACTCTATTCTTGCGAACTTAATACTCTAGATGCAGGCAGGAGTCGGTCGATGTGTGGAGTAATAGTAGTAGATGCAGGCAGGAGTCGGTCTACTTGTTACGGATGTGATGCCTATATACATGATCATGCCTAGATAATCTCATAATTATTCGCTTTTCTATCAATTGCTCGACAGTAATTTGTTCACCCACCATAATACTTATGCTATCTTGAGAGAAGCCACTAGTGAAACCTATGGCCCCTGGTTCTATCTCTTATCATATTTGCTTTCAATCTACTTTTATTTGCATCTTTACTTTTTGCATCTATATTATAAAATACCAAAAATATATTTATCTTACCTTACTATCTTTATTAGATCTCACTTTCGCAAGTGGCTGTGAAGGGATTGACAACCCCTTTATTGTGTTGGTTGCGAGTTCTTTGTTTGTTTGTGTAGGTGCGTGGGACTTTTGAGGAGCCTCCTACTGGATTGAAACCTTGGTTCTCAAAAACTGAGGGAAATACTTACGCTACTATTGTTGCATCACCCTCTCCTCTTCGAGGTAAACCAACGCAAGCTCAAGACGTAGCAGGCTTTGGCACTGCAAATAACAAACAGAAATTAATATGGTAAACCGGGGCAAGAAAGCAAAGCTAAAATTAATATACTTACCCAGGAACGGTCTTGAGGGCAGGCATTTGTGTGGTTGATGAGTCGCCAGAAGATGAATTGGAAGTTACCTGATAATTCGAGTCAGACGGATTAAGAGGGTATCGGAAGTAACCCGCCAAGGGATAAGATTTGTTAGAATTACAAGAGACCTCTGCACGGCGCTTCCGGATTGGGGTGTCTGGTAAACCGGAGGAAGTGACTTGCTGGCCACTGTGCCGGGTTGTGCGACGAGCTTCAGGGTGATGTGCCTTCAAAGAAAATTGTGGATCCAAATGAGTGAGAGGATGTGAACGTTTCACTTTCCGGACTACGCGACAGAGTTTTCGTACTTGCACAAGATCGGAATTGGAGGAAAGGGAGATAACCTCTACGTGGTCAGCACAGCTGGCTTCCGCATCATCCTGATAATGGTCGTTGTCAATAAGATGTATGAAAAATGAACCAAGGGATTCAAGTTCAACCTCTGGTTCCGAGTCATCAACATCTTCGGGCGGATGAGAGGACTTGGCGGTTTTCTTCTTTGCTAGCCTCTTTGTGGCCTTGCTCTTGGCACGAGGAGCTCTCACTGGTTTGTCTTGTGGTTTTGCCGTTTTCTCTTGAGATTTCTTTTTCCAGAATGGATCTTTGTCCTGCAAGGATAAACAGAAGGCTATCAGGAAGTGTTAAAAGGAGGACGGATTAAAAGCTGAAGGTTAAGTTCTTACAGCTAGCGATTTGTTGGAGGCATAAAAGGGACGCAGCCCGGTCTTGCTGCACTCAGATATCGGTTCGTCTAGCATCTTTTTGACAGGCTCAGTGATCTCATCATCATTAATCTGTATTTCAGTGTGCCGTTGAGGATCTTTAACATCCCCAGTATATTCATGCATTAATCTGGTGCGACGGCTTAAGGGAAGGATACCCCATGAAACCCAGCAACGGACAAGGTCAATACCGGTTAAACCGTTTGCTAGAAAAGCTCGGAGCTTAGCAAGCTGTGGTGCATATGTTTTCGTTCTCTAGCAGTAAGCCGCTGAGGCAGTGGATGTTCATTGCTAAGTCGGTAAGCACGATAACCCGGCAGAGGGTTTTCATCAGCAGGAGCAGTGTTCCGACAGTAGAACCACATCTGATTCCAATCCTTGGGGTGGCTGTGATGTTTGGCATGAGGAAAATTGACTTCTTTCCTTTTTCGAATCGATACTCCGCCAAGTTCAGTATTGGGGCCGTCAGAAAATTCAGTACGGCGGTTCAAGTGGAAGAAATCTCCGAAAAGTTCAACAGTCGGTTCTTCTTGCAGATAAACTTCACAGAACACTTGAAAATTGCAAATGTTGGACAGAGAGTTCGGTCCAATATCTTGAGGGTGGAGTCGGAAGTTGGCAAGCACATCACGGAAAAAATTTGATCCGGGAGGGCTAAACTCTCGGTCCAGGTGCTGCATAAACACAACTACTTCTCCCTCTTGAGGTTCAGGGGGATTTTCAGTACCAGGTACTCTCCAATGAATGACCTCTTTCTTTGCTAAAGCGCCAGTCACAACATACCCAGTAAGTTGCTCTTCTGTAATCCGGGAAGGAATCTAATTGCAAGAGGAGAACTGTTTGGCCATTTTTGGTGACAAGCTATAAAGGAAGTTCAAATGCCAGTCACAACATACCCAGTAAGTTGCTCTTCTGTAATCCGGGAAGGAATCTAATTGCAAGAGGAGAACTGTTTGGCCATTTTTGGTGACAAGCTATAAAGGAAGTTCAAATGCCGGTTCACGGTTCAAGATTGATATGCATAAACCGGCGTCGAACCGGGGAATTTAATCGAAGCATGTGTGCACATTAAACCGGATATGGATGTTCAAGAAAAGACGACGGTTTTTGTGAGGGCTAATGGTACCTGGCAGATTGTCATTTTCTACAGGTTAAACCGCCTATAATGGTATGGAGGAAAACAGATCTGAAAATTGCTTAGTGCTACGCAAACAGGTTCTACAAGTTGATATAATAATTACGGATCTAGCGCAGTTCAGGAAAAGGAATAAATTCAAAGCCTAAAGTGGCGACAGCAGAACAACAAGATTCAGATGGGATCTATTCATAGGCGAAAGGATGCTATGGTGAGGAAAAGTAAACTATAGTTTCGGCCGCACAAGAAAGATATTAAGATCATTAGGATACAAGGGGCAGTAAGAGAAAGCAGTAAACACCGATGAACACTGATGAAGGCATGAAACCCTAATGCAGATCTAGGGTTGAAGAAAGAAGGCTTACCGGCTTCGCAAGATCGGCGGGGAAGGGTTGTGGTTCTCTGGTACGTTCAGGTCAATGCAGCGGCCAGGGATGATGCAGCACTTGAAGGTCGAGGGCGGCGGCGGAGCTTTCGGGCTTGAGCGTCGAGAGGAGGAAGAAGAGGCGTGGAAGGGGAAAAGGGAAAGACCCCTGGGCCTATTTATAAGGCGAATGGATAAGCAGGCAAGCGCGGGGATCGAGGAGCTCGAAGCGGAAAATGGGGCGCAGCTGTTGCCTCGATCTTCGGAAATTAATTAATAAAGGAAATATTTATGAGTTTTTCATACAGAGATGACATCATGACACTTTACTGCAATTTTATATGATGACGTCGGCGGTTTACCAAGCTAATATCAAGAACATGTCATGGCGGTTTACAAGGATCATAAGAAGATGTTCAGGGAATTTTTCTAAGTATTGAAGATTGACATGAACAGGTTCAAATCAATCTGGGGCCTAATGTTGGGGATATAACTACTGAGTGTAAACCGCCCAAGAGGGGCCGGCTTACGCTCATCTATATTGAAGCCCACGAAGACAAGGAGTATGGTGCTCTATTGTTAAAGCTTAGAGGCCCGGAGCCCAATGGTGGATTAGGGCCCATAGTAGTAAACCGCCATAGATGTATAACTTGTATTGTAAGTAAGGGAACGGAAGAAACCAAGCCGGACACTTGTATGAGCCGGCCTCGGGATTCTGTAAACCGGCCGGGCGTCAACCTGTGCATATAAAGGGACGACCCGGCGGCGGTTCAGGGACAAGAAAAACAACAGCTCGAGAGATAGGTAAAGCGGATTCGCTCCCTGCTCATCGAGAGAAATCAATCCCACAACAACTGGATCGTAGGCTTTTACCTTCACCGCAAGGGGCCGAACCAGTATAAACTTCCCGTGTCCTTTGTTCCGGTTTAACCCCTTTAAGCTAACCTCGTAGCGATGGCTCCACGACTAAGTCCTTCCGCTAGGACATCTGACGTGTTAATTCCACGACAAGCTATGTTTTTTTTTGACCCACCACGCCGCCCGAGCCGCCCGAAGACCGACAGGCGACCCGCAAATTACGCCATCCAACCGTAGCCGCACACATCATGACAGCAACTCAACCAACCGAACGAAATTCATGCAAATACGGTGATATTTCATATAAACAATGACAAGAAATCATATAAAATACCAGATTTTCATACAAACATGACGGATTTCATTACATTCAAATGAACTACGTGGTGCTAGTTCTGGACAGCACAGGTATATAATACCTAGCCTAAATGGTCGCCCGCCGATCCATTTGTGTTCCTCATGTCCGGCAGCACGATCACCGGACTGCCGGGTGCCCCGGAGGTATATGCTTCAGCGCAAAGGACGGCTCGCTTCCCCACTGCCCATTTGATATCATTGGCTGATGCCGAAGATGATGGTGGAAGGGGGCTTCCCCGCTTCTGTCGAGCCCATGCGGGGTCGACGAAGGTCCTCGCAACAAAAGGATCCGGCAAGACACCTGATGTGTACGCCGGCGTCGCCTCCGCGGTGGCCTTCATGGGACCCAAGCGGCGGCATCCTCCGTGTTCTACTTCTCCTCGATGGTGGCGGCGGACGCGGAGGCGCTGGACACCGACTCATCGCTCTCCGCGCACCCGGCTTCCATTGTTGCTTGCATGGCGCGGCCGCCGGCATGGGAGTCTCGGCCACAGAAACGGGAGACGCGGTCGCAGACACGGGAGCCGTGGTACAGGGCGGCGGCGTGGAAGGCAGCAACGATGCCCGTGCGCTGCTCCTCATCGAGCTGCTCTGGAGCGGCGAGTTGCTGAACCACGCGCCGACTTGGGGCGGCAACTGGCTCCATTGGGCGAGGGGAGGGAGGTGGATCAGCAAGCTGCATAGCTCGTACCCAGCGGGCTCGGCGGGCCACCCAGCGGGCTCGGCGGGCCACCCAGCCGGCTTTCATGCAGGATAACTACTCTTTGTAAACCATTGTAAGAGTGGACAAAATGGTGAAGGAGGAGATGGGGAGCGGATGAGGTGTGCGATTCTTGGCCGGCGTTTGGCCTTGTTTAAATAGGACATTAAATAGATGCCGGACGGGAGGAGCTCGGCTGGCGTTGCGTTTAATGTCGGCCTGGTCATGAGCGGACGTGTGTCCAGAGTGGGTTCCTCGGCTTCCACACGGGCGGGTTTCATGGAGGCGTTTAAATGCGGCAAGGAGGCGTGTTCAGCCGGGCGTGCAGCGAGTGGCGCCCTCGACTCTGACGTACAACACTGCGTCGTTCTTCCACTGACGTGTGGGCTCTTTGGGTACATGGCCTGCATGTCAGTGACCCAACGCAGGCAGCGCACAGCACAGGAACTTTTGGTGGGCCAGGGCGGTCAGAAGCGGGCATTTCATAAACCGATGATTGTTCATTGAGTGTGACGTCATCTATTTCATGTAGATAAGGTTGCCGCCAATGCATGGGTGCTTAGATGAGGTGCTAAGCACATTAAATAGCTTAGCAACTATACTCTCCAATGCATAGGTGCTTAGCTTATGGTTGCTAAGCTTGCTTCATTTAATGATTTAGCAACTAAAGCTCTTCATGTATTGGTGGGCTTCCTTCCTTTAAATGTTTTGCCTAGGTTCACGCGCTTAGCATTGTTTCTTCTTGGGGTCACCACACTCATCTCTCTCCTCTTAAATAACTTGCCACGTTAGATTTTTTGCCTATGTGGAAGGCTTAGCACCTGTATAAGGTGGAGCATTGGGAGGGGCCTAAGCCTACTATGTTGATAGCCCGTTCGATACGTTGTGATTCATAAAGACCGCTGCAAACATCAATGTTCTTCTTATCACAGATAAGATTGATTAATACCCGTAACAATCCATGTCCTTAACAAAGGGTGCATGCACGTATAGGTTGAGCGTGTGTCTTGCGTTGTGTGCTGTGTGCATGCAGGCGTGCGAGTATTGCGTGCGTGCAAGGGTACGTTTCAGTGTTGCATGCATGTGCGCGTGCGTGCGTGTGTTCGTGAGTGCATGTGTACGTGTCAGTGTTGCACGCCTGCATGCGTGCGTGTGTTCGTTATGTGTACGTGTCAGTGTTCCACGCCTGCATGCGTGCTTGTGTTTGTGCGAGTGTTGCGTGCGTGCATGTGTACGTGCGGGGTGAGGCTACACGTTAGTTGACTGACTTTTTCATCTCTGGTCATTAGATTTTCCAGCCGTTGGATACGAAATCAAGGGCCTGCAGTTTATCTTCAAACTCCACCCCCTGAGCCACCAGCCACCACCGGCAGAACTGCCGGCCCCCGCCACCCACGGCCGGCCCGTGCCGCCACGCTGCCCCGCCCGCCCCGAAACCACTCCCCATCGCCGGCCGCCGCCGCACCGGCCATCCCTCTAGGCCCCCCCGCGCCGAACTTTTTCTCCGGCGATCGCCACGCCACCGCCCAATCACCGCCTCCCCCCCATCGCCGGCGACTGCCAACCAGAGGTCTCATGACTTCGAATACCCACCAACCAGTAATTTATAACCATTTGTGTCCTTCATATACGCACTGACGGGTGGGCCCTATGGTAATGTGCGCTGTTGAATGTGGACAATTTGACTAATCAATTGATCATGTCACCAACAAATTACAGAGCTGTATTGTGAGCCAGTGACCGTATGATCACCCTAAAATGTATTTTATTAACACAGCACAGACTCAAACTATCATTTCTTTCTTTCATATACGGGCTGACAGGTGGGCCCCACGGTTACGCGCCCCGATGGTGCAACACTAGTTGTGCCATGTGGAAGGTTTGACTGGTCAATTGATTGTGTCATCAACAAAATACGGAGTTGTACGGGTGAGCCAATGACCGTATAATCACGACATGTATTTTTTAACACGGTACAGACGCAAGGGCTCATATATACGCGCAAGAACTCACCGCTATAAGCACACACACACAGACCCTACCCCCTGTGAGCACCTTCGAGAGAGTGAGCCAGCATATGATCTTGAGATTTTATGAAGTCGCCATAGGTGCCTCGTAGTGGAGTGGAACATCTCCTCCCATTGAACGCACATCGCCGGAAAATACTGAAATTAACCCAGGATAAATGCGAGCACCAGGACTTTAACCCTGGCGGGCTCGAGAAACCACTGCCCTCCTAACCATCCAACCACATGTTGGTTAGCACGACAAAATGTATGTGCTGACCGTGATGAGCTTATTCTGAAGTCCAGTGACCAGATCGTGCTTTCACTTCAAATACAATGACCGTAAGTGTCGTCAACAAAATACGGAGCATGCATCAAATGCAAAGTCCGTCAGTGTCATCATGAAAATAAGGAGACGTATCGTGGGCTAGATACCGTATGATCACCATGAGAATGTATACGGTGACTGTAATGAGCATATTCTAAAGTCCAGTGACCGTATAGTGCTTTAGCTTGAAATACAGTGACCATCACGCGTGAATGTGTTGTGGGCATGCATACTTTTAGAGGGCCGAGAGATAGTTTGTGTGCGTATGTGAAAGTGGTGTAGAAAGAGGGGGTGTCCGGTGCAGACAAGGAGAGATATGCCCTTCATTTCTCTTTCCCGTGACTAATATTTTAGGAGAATATATAAACATTCACAATGCAGAACAAATATTTTTGGATGCACCATGCAAATTAACTTTCATGTATAACATTGTACTATTGTATATGCTTATTTTCTTAGTGGTCGATTGCATGTGTGGTGTGGTGGGCACATCATTTCTAGTTGTGGTGGGTCAACATGAGGACTCATGGGTCGATTCCATCCTGCGCCACATAGGTTGGACCGAGAAACATTATACGAAGACCCATGTGGAGGACTCGGCGTACAATATGAAACTACCAGAGTCGTGGAGGACTCAATCCCCACTGGTGATAAGCCAACTATATATGATTTGTAACCCTAGGCCCCGAGTATGTTATAGAAGCTTGGGGGCTAGTTCGTCGATAGTACACACACACACACACACACACACACACACACACACACACACACACACACACACACACACACACACACACACACACACACATGCCTGGTATTCACGTGTACTTTGTACACACACTACAAGAAATATGTCAACTTGTGACCTTGACTATTGGTCACTGAAAGGTCATTGTTTTTCATTTGCGACCTTTTTGTGACCAAAAAGAGAAGGTCAAAAGCTGGCGGTCGTTAACTGACTATAGCGACCTTCTTTGTGAGAAGGTCGTGGATGTTTACGACCAAAATATTCCTACTGTGGCGTTTTGGTCACTAGCAACCTCCCCAGGCCACGTAGGCATCCAGCGTGGCAAGCTGATGTGGCACAAGATTCAGCCCGGTCCAATTCGGTTTTCTACATGGGCCTAGCCCAACAATTCAGCCTATTTGTGTTTTTTTTGTCTGTCAATTTTTGGTTGGGTTCATGGGCCAAGCCCAATATTGCAGCCTTTTTATTGTTGGGTTGTGGCCTTTTTGTCTAAACGAATTTAGTTTTTCTTTTTTTCCCAAAAGAAGGGTCCACTAGTCAGATGGGTCCCACTTGTCATCATCAGTTGGTTGTAGCCTTTTCAAGCGCAGTACACAGGAATACAATTTTGCACATATATATTGTTGAGAAATTTTCATAATTTTGCTGTCAAAGCAGCATGTACACAGGAATACAATTTTGCTATCAAAGCAACATTTCAAACATACATCTTCATGACATCGTACATAAAAACCAGCAATAAAAAGATTACAATATGCCATTTGGCTCAAATCACATAACATATGACATCCAGGTTCCAAAGAACGAAAAAGATAACCACCACATCATACCATCTGCACATTCAAAGAGAACAAACTATATGTCAAAAGAGAACTGAGCAGAAAATTGCCAATAAAAGAAAGAAGATAATATACTCTGTAATTACTACAGATTTGCTCACTGGATACACACACACACTTTGCATATACAGATTTTCTCCCCGCAAAAACAATTCTGAACAGTTGGCTATAATTCTTTTGAACCGCGGTAATGCAATTCATGCTGCTTAAAAATGTGAAGCGAAATTGACAACGGGCATAACAGTAGGAAAAACTTATAGCATAGATGTTCAAGACAACATAACAAGCTTGAACTGATGTTTAGCAGCAGCCAAGCTTCAGCCATACAAAGTGTATGTAGTACTAAAAGAAGTAGTAAGAACAAAGAACAGATGACATGTTTCTCAAAAAAGAATAATGAGCAGACAACATGACTGATTTGGGTTAGAGGCTGCAACGGGAGCACATCTTCAACTCCTCTTTTTGAGTAAAAACTGACAAAGAACAACCTAACAGCTGAGCTGAGTGCCAGCAGTAAACAAACACTAGCTAACAGAATTGTAAACAGACTATCACCAGCCTTCCATCAGACCAACACATGATGATTAAGATTGCACAATTTGTAACCTATTCCTGACCCATAAAAATAATGCTTGAATCCTGGACACAAAAGATTCAACCAAGCTCTATTGGCCAACATGGTGAAATCCAATGGAACAAGAAGTACTGCTTGCCAGTTTTTGATAGAAAGAAGTTTACATTTCAGCAATAGGAGCAAGGTGTGTACTGAACATGAAACATCAAAATATTGCGTCAGAGAGAGGGGGGCTACCAAATTGAGCTGCTCTTTCATCCATGGTGGCGTCCTTGCATCCATGTAGCTGCTGCTGCTGCTAACCTTGAAGATGCAGCTCCTCGTTCTGCTGCTGTACCAAAGGAACCTTGCCACGTGGCCGCGTCCTGCAGATGCCACATTGATCCAATTAGCAACAGCTAAACAGTCAGTTGAATGGAGAACACTTTGATGCACCACCGGCATGGCATAAACCAGAGCACTGGTCCGAGTCCAAGCCGATAAATCGGAGTGCTACCAAAGGAAGACATCAAACAGTGAGTTGTGCTACTTGATCATTTGGATCGGCAAGATCTATCTTCCGTTTGAGCATAATGTTTCAGCATTCAGATCAATAGCGCCGACACGGTCGATTAGATACACAGAAAAGAACCATTTCAGGCATCAGGATCACTAGATCCAGTGTAGGACCTACTACACTATTGCGCCGCATCATAGTAAATTAATTGTTATACCTACCAAATCACGATTGCCATATAAAGTAGCTGCTTGAACAAAAAGAAAGTCGTGTAGGTCTCAACACAAGGACAAAAAAGGCCCGAACCAACTACCAAGCTGTAACACTTTTCTGCCTGCCTACACCAACCGGTCAAACAATCTCTGCTTCAACTTGAAGAGAAAGCAATGTCATCATGTTCGACACAAACACACAAACATCATGGTTCAGGGATCAAGAACTCTGAAAAAAACTACACAAGCATCCTACTACTAGGCTACTATTAATGGAATGGCATGGATTCGCAATGGGATGAACTTCAAAATTGCATGGTGAACTAATCTGATCGCATTGCGGATGCAGGGGAGAATTCGAGGGGAGCAAACCTGAGCAGGGCAGGGAAGGTGAGGACGAGGGGCATCCCGCCCATGGTGTCTCTTCCTAGCCTGCGCCGGCTCCAAGGGGCACCCCGCCCATGGTGTCCCAGTGCTCGAGCGAGGATGACGTCCTGGATCTGGGAGGGAGAGAACACGAGGTGAGGAAGTGAGGGAGGGTTGTGAGGAGGAGGAGGGGGAGGAGATTGAGTGGAGGGACGCACCTGAGCCCGCCGTCCGCGACGCCATGGCTTCCATGCTCGATCTGCGGCATAGCCAGGGCTGGGGGGAGGGCGCGGTCGATCTGGTCGATGCGTGCCGGATCTGTTCTGAACGGAGGATGGAGCGGAGGTGACGGGGTCGTTGTGGTGTGCTGGGAGCAGCAGATCGTCGGGATCGGCCGAGGAGCACGCCGACGACGCACTTCCTGGTGTCGAGGGCGACGCGGTTGTAGTGGTCGACGATGCTGAGCAGCACCAGTGGGTGCACCACCACCTTCTCGAACTGGGCCTCGAGGAGAGGAGGTGGTGGCCGTCGATGGTGGGGATGGGGGCGACGGCGGCGGCGGCGTCCATCTCCGCCTGGATCGCGCTCGTGTTGGTACGGGGAGGAGGAGTTGGCTCATGAGATTTGGTCGCGAGGGGCGACTCGAGCAGGAGGGTGGTGGAAGGAGGATGGCGGTCTTTGGGGCGATGAGGAGGTCGTCGTCGGTGGGTATGGGGGAGGCCGCCGGCGGGGTTGGGATGGAAGAGAGAGGGAGGTCAGGCAGAGGGGAGAGGGGGATCTGGGACGAGGTGGCGGCGGCGAGGAGCTGAGGGAGGAGAGGTGGATGGGTGCGGGTTAGGGTTTGGGCTGCGGATGGATGGCTGGATGGAGAGGTGGAGAGTTGGACGGATGGATGGGCGGCCATGTCATCGATCCGTGTGACAACTAAACCAACCAATAAGAATAGAGCACATATAATTGTGTTTTTTCTTTTGTTTTTCTTCTACTTTTACACATGAAAAAATCAAAAAAATGGTCTCACATGGTGCACAAGTTTGTATCTTGAATGACAAACCATGTTGACTAAGGAATTTTTCATTTTCTTTGCATGAAAAATTCATTTTTCATTTTCCGAGTGCCCAAAATGGGTTTTTTTTGTGAAGGACCTACCAAATAATTGTTGCAAAATTGGACCAAATCAATTTTCTAAAATACTAGGACATATTTAATGCACAATTGACAAAATGGTTGGGTGTACAAAGTTTTGATCCACCTCTCGTGAAAAATACAAATTTCCGCCGATTCAGCTGGAAGCGGGTCAAATTTGAACTGCAGCTGCCTCATAGTTTGCTATTTACTTTTTCCAAAAATCATTTATAGGTACATAAGTATCTACTTAATTAGAGAAACACAAAAAAAATTCCAAGATTGAACCACTAGCTAGGAACGGTCATTCCCGCTGTTTTGACCGCATTTTTAAACGAGCATAAAAAATTCAAAAAAATCAAATAATTGGGAAACCTTCGCATTGTGTCATTATATGTGGCCAAGTTCCCAAGAAAAATAACAAACTTGCAATATGGCAATTATTTTAAAAAAGTGTTCTCGGAAACGAGCTATCACGTGTGAAGATTCATGGCTATCAAGCCAAATGATCAATCTTATGGCCACATTATTGGCATAGTTTGTTCGAATGATCTCATATTGTGCAAAAGGGTGCATCTTGGAATGGCAAACAATGTTGCCTAAGAAAGTTTTCATTTTCTGTGCACGGAAAAACCATTTTCCATTTTTCGATTGCCCCAAATGAGGTTTTTTTTTGTGAAGGACCTACCAAATAATTGTTGAAAAATTGGACCAAATCAATTTTATAAAATACTAGGCCATATATAATGCACAATTGACAAAATGGTTGGGTGAAAAAAGTTTTGATCCACCTCTGGTGAAAAAGACAAATTGCCGTCGATTCAGCTGGAAACGGGTCAAATTTGAACTGCAGCTGCCTCATAGTTTGCTCTTTATTTTTTCCAAAAATCATTTCTAGGTAAATAAGTATCTATTTAATCATAGAAACACCAAAAAAATTGCAAGATTCAACCACTAGCTAGGAACGATCAAGCCAGCCGTTTTGACCGCATTTTGAAACGGGCATAAAAAATTCAAAAAAATCAAAAAATTGGAAAACCTTCGCATTGTGTCATTATATGTGACCAAGTTTCCAGGAAAAATAATAAACTTGTATTATGGTAATTATTTTAAAAAAAGTGTTCTCAGAAATGAGCTATCATGCGTGAAGATTCATGGCTTTCAAGCCAAATGATCAATCTTATGGCCACATTCATGGCATAGTTTGTTCAAATGATCTCATATTGTGCACAAGGGTACATCTTGGAATTCCAAACAATGTTGCCTAAGGAAGTTTTCATTTTCTTTGCACGGAAAATTCATTTTTCATTTTCTGAGTGCCCAAAAGGAGGTTTTTTTGTGAAGGAACTACCAAATAATTGTTGCAAAAATGGACCAAATCAATTTTATAAAATACTAGGACATATATAATGCACAATTGACAAAATGATTGGGTGAAAAAAGTTTTGATCCACCTCTGGTGAAAAAGACAAACTGTCGTCGATTTAGTTGGAAACGGGTCAAATTTGAACTGCAGCTGCCTCATAGTTTGCTCTTTATTTTTTCCAAAAATCATTTCTAGGTAAATAAGTATCTATTTAATCAGAAATACATGGTTTTATGGCGAGACATCGAGGTTTGGACGGTGGCCGAGGGCCCCAACTCTAGAGCGCGTAAGCTCGCATGCCCGCCGCGTGGTCACCGCGTGACCGTGGCGTTGCCATGTGTTCTGGGCGGCCTAGGCATGTCTAGTGGGTTGGGCACTCCCCAGGTAGGTGCTAGGAAGAAAATCACAACATAAGATTCTCACGAGGAGACCGATCGATGCTCAAACATGAATAAGCAGCCAAGTGTTTGATTTGCGGTATGGGAAATGCACATGGCTAATGGGCGTGAGTTTTGGCTGAGGATGATCAATTACTAACAAGACCGTCTTCACAAATTTTCACCTCAAAAGGATGAGCCTAGGTGGTACTTGCTTTACAAAGTACCACACTGGACATAAATACGAATGTTGAAGTTTGGCTCAAAATAATGAATGGATTGAGCTGGCATTTGGTGGAGGATGGTTATTTGGGCATAGGAAAGCACTGTAGAAAATGGATACCATTTGGACATGCCAAAGTGGTACTTCCTTCACAAAGTGCTACTCCGAACAGAATAGGAAAATGAATATTTTCGAATTATTTTTGAACTAGGCAAGGAATGTTTTTGACATATTTGATGAAGATATGATCCAAAACATTTATGAGAATTTTTTGGGAATTTTGGGAGTAACAGAAATATAGGTTGCTTCACA
The DNA here is from genome assembly GCA_021605205.1 of Aegilops longissima. NCBI lineage: Eukaryota > Viridiplantae > Streptophyta > Magnoliopsida > Poales > Poaceae > Aegilops > Aegilops longissima. The sequence goes on along the minus strand of CM038680.1, from coordinate 540,584,251 downwards.
ACCTAGGGCAAAAACTGCCACATGGACATGACACATAGGCAAAACTGATGAGATGGCGCCTAGTCATCACAACCCACCACAATCTACAAGGCTATGACCATCTATATTGGTCATTGACAACTAGAAATAAGGCAGCGGACTAGCACTGTTTGCTTTGTGACCATTTCGTGTAAGGAAATTACGACCTTTCTGACCAAAATGGTCGCAATGGTTTAGGGTTTGGAGCCCCCCGAACAGCTTTTGACCAATTGGTCTGAAATGGTCATAGATCTATGACCAATTCTTCCAGGGTCACTGACAGAAGGTCACTAGTTGACATATTTCTTGTAGTGACACCCCTATCACCAATTTACAGTACCAAGAGTAGGCTTTTTCCTCAACTGCAAGGGTCCGAACTAGGGTAAAACTTTGCCTCATATTATCATCCAGCCTAACAGTCAGGGATATCCTACAGAATGATATGATGGAATCATATCTGCCAACTACTAAGAGAGAGGTGTGTCTGGGGGGGGGGGGTCGGGGGCAATGTGTGCGAGAGAGGCCTAAAGATAATGTGTGTGCGGGAGACACGTAGGCACATATATGTGCATATAGAGGGCTAGTAGAGACCGTGCGTGTGTATATATGCATGTGAGAGAAATAGTGTTTTCCAACTGAGATTAGTGAAAAGAGTGGTACATAGTAGTCAGAAAGTGTGAGAGAGATATTGATACGTCCATTTTGCACCATGCTTTTATATCGACATTTATTGCATTATGGGCTGTTACTACACGTTATGTCACAATACTTATGGCTATTCTCTCTTATTTTATAAGGTTTACATGAAGAGGGAGAATGCCGGCAGCTGGGATTTTGGGCTGGAAAAGGAGCAAATATTGGAGACCTATTCTGCACAGCTCCAAAAGTCCTGAACTCCACGAAAGTCATTTTTGAAATTAATGATAAATATTCAGCGGAAGAAATACCCGAGGGAGGCCACCGACCGTCCACGAGGGTGGGGGCGCGCCCTACCCACCTGGGAGCGCCCCCTGCCTCGTGGGCCACCTGGCAGCCCTCCGGTGCCCATCTTCTGCTGTATGAAGTCTTTTACCCTGGAAAAAATCATAAGCAAGATCACGGGAGACAACTCCACCGCCACGAGGCAGAACCTTGGCGGAACCAATCTAGGGCTCCAGCGGAGCTGTTCTGCTGGGGAAACTTCTCTCCGGGAGGGGGAAATCATCACCATCGTCATCACCAATGATCCTCTCATCGGGAGGGGGTCAATCGTCATCAACATCTTCACTAGCACCATCTCCTCTCAAACCCTAGTTCATCTCTTGTATCCAATCTTTGTACCAAAACCTCAGATTGGTACCTGTGGGTCGCTAGTAGTGTTGATTACTCCTTGTAGTTGATGCTAGTTGGTTTATTTGGTGGAAGATCATATGTTCAGATCCTTAATGCATATTAATACCCCTCTGATTATGAACATGATTATGCTTTGTGAGTAGTTACGTTTGTTCCTGAGGACATAGGTGAAGTCTTGCTATTAGTAGTCATGTGAATTTGGTATTCGTTCGATATTTTGATGAGATGTATGTTGTCTCTCCTCTAGTGGTGTTATGTGAACGTCCACTACATGACACTTCACCATTATTTGGGCCTAGAGGAAGGCATTTGGAAGTAATAAGTAGATGATGGGTTGCTAGAGTGACAGAAGCTTAAACCCTAGTTTATAAGTTGCTTCGTAAGGGGCTGATTTGGATCCATATGTTTCATGCTATGGTTAGGTTTACCTTAATACTTATTTTGTAGTTGTGGATGCTTGCAATAGGGGTTAATCATAAGTGGGATGCTTGTCCAAGGAAGGGCAGTACCCAAGCACCAGTCCACCCACATATCAAATTATCAAAGTAAAGAACATGAATCATATGAACGTGATGAAAACTAGCTTGACGATAATTCCCATGTGTCCTCGGGAGCGCTTTTATCATTATAATAACTTGTCCAGGCCTGTCCTTTGCTACAAAACGGATTGGGTCACCTTGCTCCACCTTATTTCCTTTCATTGCTTGTTACCCGTTACAAATTATCTTATCACAAAACTATCTGTTACCTACAATTTCAGTGCTTGCAAAGAATACCTTACTGAAAACCGCTTGTCATTTCCTTCTGCTCCTCGTTGGATTCGACACTCTTACTTATCGAAAGGACTACGATAGATCCCCTACACTTGTGGGTCATCAAGACTCTTTTCTGGCGCTGTTGCCGGGGAGTGAAGCGCCTTTGGTGAGTGGAACTTGGTAAGGAAACATTTATATAGTTTTTTGAAATTTATTGTCACTTGTTACTATGGAGCATAATCCTTTGAGGGGCTTGTTCGGGGTATCTTCACCCCGGCCTGTAGATCAAAGAGTTGCTCCTCAACCTACTGAAAATGTTTACTTTGAAATTCTTTCGGGTATGGCAGAGAAACTGCTAGCTAATCCCTTTGCAGGAGATGGAACATTGCATCCCAATTTACACCTTATCTATGTGGATGAAGTTTGTGGATTATTTAAGCTTGCAGGTATGCCCGATGATGTTATTAAGAAGAAGGTTTTCCCTTTATCTTTGAAGGGAGACGCATTGACATGGTATAGGCTATGTGATGATATGGAATCCTGGGACTATGAACGATTGAAATTGGAATTTCACCAGAAGTTTTATCCTATGCATCTTGTTCATCGTGATCGTAAAAAAAATATATATATATATATATATATATATATATATATATATATATATATATATATATATATATATATATATATTTGGCCTCATGAAGGAGAAAGTATCGCTCAAGCTTGGGGGAGGCTTAAGTCAATGTTATATTCATGCCCCAATCATGAGCTCTCAAGAGAAATGATTATTCAAAACTTTTATGGTCGGCTTTCTCTCAACAATCGCACCATGCTTGATACTTCTTGTGCTGGGTATTTTATGATGAAGACTATTGAATTCAAATGGGATTTATTGGAAAGAATTAAATGCAACTCTGAAGATTGGGACTCCGACGATGGTATGGAGTCAGGTATGACACCTAAGTTTGATTGTGTTAAATCTTTTATGGATACCGATGCTTTCCGTAGATTTAGCACTAAATATGGACTTGACTCTGAGATAGTAGCTTCTTTCTGTGAATCATTCGCTACTCATGTTGATCTCCCTAAGGAGAAGTGGTTTAAATATAATCCTCCCGTTGAAGTAAAAGTAGTTGCACCTGTTACAGTTGAAGAAAATACTATCACTTATAATGATCCTATTGTTCCTACTACCTATATTGAGAAACCACCCTTCCCTGTTAGGATAAAGGATCATGCTAAAGCTTCAACTATGGTTCGTAAGAGTAATACTAGAACATATACACCACCTGAGCAAATTAAAGTTAAACCTAGTATTGCTATGGTTAAAGATCTCTTGGCTGATAATTTTGATGGGCATGTTATTTACTTCTGTGATGAAGCTGCTAGAATTGCTAGACCAGATAACACAAACATAAACCTGTTGTAGGCATGCCTGTTATTTCTGTTAAAATAGGAGATCATTGTTATCATGGCTTATGTGATATGGGTGCTAGTGCTAGTGCAATACCTCATTCCCTATACAAAGAAATTATGCATGATATTTCACCTGCCGAGATAGAAGAATTAGATGTTACAATTAAGCTTTCCAATAGAGATACTATTTCACCAATTGGGATTGTTAGAGATGTTGAAGTCTTGTGTGGGAAAGTTAAATATCCTGCTGATTTCATGATATAACTGCTATGATCCTAGAATATGTGATTCAGTGGAAAACTCATATGCACGTGTGGAATGATAAACGGAATAAAATAGGTTCCCAGTCTCACCTCTAAGATTGGCTAAAGTGTTGTTGGTGATCACGTTTTCAGAATCTTAGGATATCATTAAGTGTAACGATAGTTCTAAAACAACATTGAGGTTATGACATTAGAAGAACGATCATACTGAACCGAACCAATACTTGTTTGTTATACTATGTGATTATATTGTCTGAAATCATCTATTATAACATGGAGTGTTAGCATGTGTTTTAGTTCCTCAAACCATGAGAGTGTCTCGGTAACTTCCTACCAGACGGTGGGCTTTAGGGTTGCTCAAACGTCATCTAGAACAAGGTGATCATAACGAAAACTTTCAGGCTCACCGAAAAGTTTGAAAAGTGACCGGACAACTTGAGAGTGGGATTTGCTCCTCCGACGATGGAGAGATATTCTTAGGGCCCTCTTGGTGTGATGGCATCCATCATCATCTGGCCAAACACAGGTGAATATGTCACGGGGATGCCGGAACACGTCAACGAGAAAGAAGAACAAAACCGGTAACGACAGCAACGGTATAGTGAGCATGCTGATGAGTCTGGAGGATGCCGATGCACACTGGGTTTTGTAAAGTATCGTGAAGCAAAGGGAACATCACATGATAACCAAAGGTTCACTCAAATATCATTCATGTAATAATAGGGACCGATATGGATATCCACGGTTCCGCTATTGGTCATTGAACGAAGGGGTTTCGTACATGTTTATGATTTACCGAACCTATAGGGTCAAAAGCTTAAGGCAATCATGATCTGCTGAGTGTTAGTTGTGCGGGAGTGATGAGAATATATTTGTGGAATTCTTTCATTAATATCTGGAATAGTTCCGAGAGGTTCCGGAAGCGTTTCTACCGGGTATTATCAATTAATTTTATATAGGTGGAAAATGTTTACGAGGATGTTAAATTATATATTTAATGATCTAAAAATGTTTAGAATGTTTTATATTTAATTTAAATATCAACGGGCCTAAAATGGCCAAGAGGTGGAAGGCAACTTGGGCCACAAGGGCCCAAGTGGAGTAGGCACCCCCCCCCCCCTTGTGTGGCGCCCCAACGAGGCTTTCCCTCCTTGCTGGCAGCCCTCCTCTTCCCCTCCAACCTATATATACTAGAGGATTTCCACCCTTTGGACACACAAATTTTGAAGCCTCATCTAGTTGATCTAGTTCTAGTTCTTATTGGTCCTAGTTGACTAATTAGAGCTAGCCCTAGCCACCTCTAGTCCTCATAATTAGAGGCCCCATGTGGTTCTAATCTCCTCCCTCTAATTCTCCGGTGACAATTACCTCTGGACGGCGAAGCGCTGCCGGATCGTGAATACCGTACGCTTGAACCAAGTAGAGAGGCCATGCTTTCGGTCTTCTGTTCGAGCGATCGTTCGTGGGCGGTTCGCGAGATCATCATCGATGTTCGAGGGACTTCAAGTATGATCTACACCGACTCTTCTACTTCTGCTGCACTCCCAGAGTCGGTAACGATCGTTGATCACAACCTGTTATGCATCTTCATATTGTTCCTGGGTGATCGTAGGGCGAATTTTGTTTTGTTTTCTATTATGTTTCCCAACAGTATGTGTGACAGGCTTCACCTGGATAATGGTAGGTGCTTCACCCTCACGCTGGAGGAAACCTTTGATCACTTTACGGTATGTAATGATGGAAGATATTTTGTCATAATTAAGCATGACTTGTGCTTTTTTTGCTTTAATGTGTAATTTTCATTTTTTTACAATTCGGCTAGTGCATCCCCTGCTATGCAAGACTGTATGTCTTAGACAAGATCAGTTTCAAAGATAGGGAGAGTATGGAGACAAAGAAAGCTCACCTAAGAACGAAACATGATTTCACTTTTGTGGTTAAGCTCAATGCAGTAAATCAGTCACATTTTGGGTGTCCAAATTGAGAGCACTATGCAAAGCCTACGGATTTCAGGGGGATATGAAATAACCTTTGATCTTGGTACTGAAGATGATCATGAAGATAATATCGACATTTGGGTGGATTTTGACATGATTCTAGTTCTACCTCTATGTGAGTTTGTGAAACAAATTTGTTAAGTAATTTATATTGTTTATTTAAAAAAGTTGGTATTCATCGCTACTAAGATCGTTTATTTATAATTGAAAACTTATTTCTTTTCTCCAAGAAATACTTAAAAGGTTGTAGAAAAGACCTACTACAATTATGGTTGCGAGCTAACTTGGGAGGAGACAAATTCTATTGTCTCATTTATTAACGATGTTGAGACTTTTAAGATCAAATATGAAATTGGCGAAAATTATAGTGGATACATGCCACTAGTCCATGAGTTGCATGAGGGTAACATCAGCGCAAATAGAAAGGTAAGATTTTGTTAACTATGGTTGGATACATTCTTCTTAAGTAAACTACATTGCTAACTATATTACTATTATGTTCTTCAATAGAAGCTCTCGAAGGAAGTTGTGCCCAACCTGATGTATACTGAAGGTCATATGAGTATAGTTAGCTTTCGGCCAGATCTGCCGGTGTCTTTCCGCAGTGCATACTCGATTTCTCTAAATGATGAAAGGCTCGATATCAAAGGATGGAGCAAAGTAACGGATGCGCACAGACAACCAATTGGAGACAACATGAATGTGTGCAGGACACAAGTTGGAGACAAGTGGATCTCCATATGGAGATGGAGGGGTTTACCTGTTTTATGATATTTTACAAGAGAGAGAGAGAGAGAGAGAGAGAGAGAGAGAGAGAGAGAGAGAGAGAGAGAGTAGGTCCTAGGTAGTACTTGTCGTGCTAGAATGATGATGAATTGTTTACCTAGGATGGTTAACTTGTGTGCTATATTGATGGTCAGTTATTATTTTACTACGGATGATCGAGTTTTATATGACTACGATGATCATGATGACGAGGTTGTACTACTTCTCATGTGCTAGAATGATGATGAGTTATTACATATATGACTACGGATGATGAGCTTTTATATGACTACAGATGATGATGATGATGAGTTATTATTATATGACTACTGATGATGAGTTGTTATATTATTGGGGTGGAAGAAACACGAAATAGATTGAAGTGGATGAATGGATCCAAGTGAGCAAGTTGAATTAGTTGGACAATATGATGTTGGGACGACACACAAGTGTCGAATGAAGGAATTTGACACTTGTGTGACGTCCCAACATCATATCGTAATTCAACACTTGTGTGCCGACCCAACATCATATCGTCCTACTAATTCAACTTGCTCACTTGGATTCGTCCACTTTAATCTAATCTGTATTTCTTCCACAAAATCCTCATTGCTACTATACAAAAATTGTATAAACATGCATAAATACAATATAAAAAAAAATGAAATACGCTCTAATAGTAGTGGCATGGGGCAGGAACACGCGCTACTGCTATTTATGCTAATACCAGTAGTAGTAGCATGGGGTCAAACCCGCGCTACTAGTAAAAGTTAGTTGTAGCGCCCTAGCAGTAGCGCGGGGCACCCATGCTACCGCTAGTTCTTAAACCCGCGCTACTACTAGGATTTTCCCTAGTAGTGATCCGTCATCAACTACATGGCTTCTTGTTGTCGACAGGCCTCTCGTATCGCGTCATCATCCTCCACCCCTCCATGTGTGGAGTCGCGACGGCCTCCTCTATGGGTGGTGGAGCAGGCAGGAAGGATTCACGACACGGTGCTCAACTGGTGGAAGTGCACGGAGGAGCTGAAAAAGAAGTAGGTTCTCGCGGAGGCCTTCCAACATTGCAAAGATCGTATGAAGTGTACATTGAGGAATGCAACAGAGGTTATCATCTTCAAGACCACCGATGCCGAGCCTGCTCGAATGCTGACTCATAGCAATTGGAAAATGGTCATAAAATGGGCATTACAAGAAATGAAATCTCCGACACAGGTTCAAAGAGCCTAATGGGGATGTATCCTAGGGTTAATGTTGCCGAGGATAATACCACCACCGCCAGATTCAGCTGACATTGTTAACTACTAGTATACATGGTAGTACTATGTTAAGTATTAATATGCATGGTAGTAGTAGTATGCATGGCTAAAAAAAGCTCCCATGTGACCATTTAGGACTACAAAAAAGGGCATTTAGCTATGTGTAGGTACTATGTGGTATTTAACTGTGTTTTTACACCTTGTACTATGTGGTAAATTATGTTGCAATATGCTATTAATTGTGTTGGACTGTTTAGAACTACACATTGAATTTATTTATTTTGATCCTGTCTAATTCTACCAACAGCGTCCACAGGATAGCACACACTACACACACTTACACCACAAAGTAGTCGCGCTCGAATGCTTGAAACGTTACAGCTCTCTTCCGCACTAGCAGTGTTTGGGGCAAAAGTTGCTACATAGATCTACAGTAGCATCGTCCGGGCCGAACTGCTAGTTGCCTGTTATCAGCGGCATCGCACGAGCGGCGCTCAATCTGGACGCTGCTAGTGGGCACCTTGAAACGCTACTAATGAGGGGGGGGGGGTCTGTACTAGTGCCGATCCAAAGAAAAGGGGTAGAGGAGAAAGTTTCAACAAGGAGGACAAATTTTTTGTGCAACGTGTGGTGGCCACTAGCATTGATCCGATCCATGGCATGAAGCAAAGAGGCGCAACCTTTTGGGCCAACATTCATTGTTGGTTCCGTGAGCATAAGAGTTTCGAGCCCTACCGCAATGAACTCATACGTAACTATGGGATCAAGTCACTCAACCATCGATGATACATCATCCAACAGGCTGTGAGCAGTGGCGAATGATCTGGGCAGGCTTTAATATTGCCAATTCCATCAAGACAGCAGGCATCGACATGAGGAAGAAGCATCCAACTGACCCAACAAAAGAGCCGCCTAAGAAGGTTAGAAGGGAGTTCTGTGAAAAGAAGTGGGAGGAGGAGAACATAAAGGGAGAAGGGGCGGCGGTCAAGATGACAGAGTGGTTCGAGGACATCTTGGCGAAGAAGGAGACATGTGTCGAGTGCTCCAAAATGAATGAGCAAAAGAAGCCGGTGAAGTTTAACATCTTGATGGCAACGGCCGATAAGAAGGTCAAGCTCGAAGAGAGAAGAGCTGAGCTTGCCGCTGCTTCGAAGGAGTAAAAATAATCTTGATGTTCGTGCGCGCCTTCGTGTCAAGATGTTGAAGTGCTTGGCGATCAAGATGAAGGAGGCCGAGAATATGGCGACCGGTGAGAAGGAGTCGGCAGGAGAGTGAGCGAGGAGGCTTAGGCAGCCGGTCTGGCAGGCCGAGAATATGTCCGAAGACTTTTTCCTCCTGCCGTTGTTGTTGTTGTCGTCCTGGCCTCCTTGTTGCTGCTCTGCTCCTTGGTCTGTAAAAGATTGATTGATGACCGCTTTTTAGAAACAGAACTTACATTGTCAGATATCGACATCAAGAGCAAAGCAACATATATATGATCGAGATGCAATCAGGTAACTTTGTTATTTGAGCTTTGAAGTGATTATCGAAATCAATTTCTGTTACAAGCAACAGAAGATGATCAGGAGGGGAACACACTCCTTGCCAATGTTATTTTGACTGTGTTACAAAAAAAATTTTAAAATCAACGAATCAGCAGCAAACTGAAAAAGAAAAAGAACCAAGTCGAGCGGTAATGTCGATCGATCCCTCCCTATCTTAATTTTTTAACTTAAAAATAAAACCGCGATGCGTAAACTCCCGGAGAACAAGCTCATCTCCTTCGCAGCGCCGCCACCTCCTCCTCTTCGGTTGTGTGAGCAGCCAGCCAGCAGCGAAAAGAAAACCAAAACCAAGCCTCGCCGTCGGTCGAGCACGTTGAGCGTCTGCGTGATGTCCCGAAGATCCTCAGCCTCTTCCCCACCTTCTCCTTCACCGCCCGGGCTCGTGTCGCAGCAGCTCGCCCGAGGAGGCGCTCTTTGCCGACGGCTTGCAGTTCTCGCTGCCCTGCGAGGACGGGCCAGGACCGACGCGACGAGGGCCTCGCCGAACGCTGCTGTGGTCCCGCAGCTCCGGCCACCTCTCCTCGGGCGGTGAGCGATTTCCTCCGCCGTTGTTGCTGGTGTTGTCCTGGTTCTTGTCGGCCTCCTTGTTGCTGCTCTGCTCCTCCTTGGTCTTCTCCGAGATTCGCCACTGGCTGTGAGCAAGTACTGCGCCATTTCAAACAACTCATCGACTGGTGGCTAAGTGGTTCATTTTGCCGGATATGCTTTATATCATTTGGCCAGATACACCCTATGTCATTTGGCCGGCTATGCTGTATGCACATTGTTGACAATGTCTTCTTTTTTGTAGTCATCATGTGCGTGCAACTTGTTCTTGAAGGTGAAGAAGAAGAACTTCGTCCTCATGCATTGTTGGTTGAAGTTGAATGGACAACCCAAACGGCAAAATGGCATTGCCAATTCTATCAAGACAACAGCATCGACACGAGGAAGAAGCGGTGGTCCAACCGACCCAACAAAAGAGCCGCCTAAGAAGGTTAGAAGGAGTTTCGTGGAAAGAAGTGGGAAGAGGAGAAGATAAAGCGAGAAGAAGCGCGCCAAGATGTGGTTCGAGGACATCTTGGCAAAGAAGGAGACATGTGTCAAGTGCTCCAAAATGAATGAGCAAAAGAAGCCGGGAAGTTTAACATCTTGATGGCGGTGGCGATAAGAAGGCCAAGCTCAAGAGAGGAGAGTTGAGATCGCCGCTGCTTGAAGGAGTCAAAAACTTGATGTTTGTGCATGCCTCCGTGTCAAGATGTGTGCTTGGCGATCAAGATGGAGGATGCCGAGAATATGGCGACCGTGAGAAGGAGTCGGCGGCAGAGTGAGCGAGGAGGCTTAGACAGTGGTGGCAGGGCAAAATGTCGGGTTTGTGATCGGGCATATTTAAAAACTATTCCGCCTCTTTTTGTGGTGATTGACGCTATAAAATTTGTAGAGGCGGAGGGACAAATAATATGTTCGTTTAGTCGGCCTCCTTGTTGCTGCTCGATGAATATCGATGGTGTCGATCTTTAAACACCGATGAATATCGATCCGAGCAAAAGGGAGATGCAATCAAGCTAAATTTCTGATCGATCTTTCAGCTGAACATTTCGATCGAGTGATCATCAAACAGAACTTACATTGTCGATATATGACCGAGAAGCAATCAGGTAACTTTGTTATTTGAGCTTTGAAGTGATTATCGAAATCAACTTCATTACAAGCAACATCGGAGGAAGCACACTCCTATCAAATGTTATTTTGACTGTGTTACAAAAAAAATTAAAATGAACGAATCAGCAGCAAACTAAAAAAAACCCAAGTCGAGCGGTAGTAATGTCGATCGATTCCTCCCTATTTTAATTTTTAACTTAAAAATAAAACCGCGATGCAGAAACTCCCAGGAGAACAAGCTCATCTCCTTCGCAGCGTCGCCACCTCCTCCTCTTCGGTTGTGTGAGCAGCCAGCCAGCAGCAGAAAAGAAAACCAAAACCAAGCCTCGCCGTCGGTCGAGCACGCTGAGCGTCTGCGTGATGTCCCGAAGATCCTCAGCCTCTTCCCCACCTTCTCCTTCACCGCCGGGCTCGTGTCGCAAAGAGCTCGCCCGAGGAGGCGCTCTTGACGGCTTGCGGTTCTAAATCGCCGCTCGCGAGGACGGGGCCAGACCGACGCGACGAGGGCCTCGTCGAACGCTGCTGTGGTCCGGCAGCTCCGCCACCTCTCCTCGGCGGTGAGCGACTTCCTCCGCCGTTGTTGCCGGTGTCGCCCCGGTTCTTGTCGGCCTCCTTGTTGCTGCTCGCTCCTCCTTGGTCTTCTCCGAGATTCGCCATCGGGCTGTGAGCAAGCATCGCGCCATTTCAAACAACTCATCGATCGGTGGCTAAGTGGTTCATTTTGCCGATATGCTTTATATCATTTGGCCGATACACCCTATGTCATTTGGCCGGCTATGTCAGATGCACATTGTTGACAATGTCTTCTTTTTGTAGTCATCATGTGCGGCAACTTGTTCTTGAAGGTGAAGAAGAAGAACTTCGCCCTCATGCATTGTTGGTTGAAGTTGAATGGACAACCCAAACGGCAAAATGGCATTGCCAATTCTATCAAGACAACAGCATCGACACGAGGAAGAAGCAGTGGTCCAACCGACCCAACAAAAGAGCCGCCTAAGAAGGTTAGAAGGGAGTTCCGTGGAAAGAAGTGGGAAGAGGAGAAGATAAAGCGAGAAGGGGCGGCGGCCAAGATGTGGTTCGAGGACATCTTGGCAAAGAAGGAGACATGTGTCAAGTGCTCCAAAATGAATGAGCAAAAGAAGCCGGGGAAGTTTAACATCTTGATGGCAAGTGGCGATAAGAAGGCCAAGCTCAAGAGAGGAGAGTTGAGATCGCCACTGCTTGAAGGAGTCAAAAACTTGATGTTTGTGCATGCCTCCGTGTCAAGATGTGTGCTTACGATCAAGATGGAGGATGCCGAATATGGCGACGGTGAGAAGGAGTCGGCGGCAGAGTGAGCGAGGAGGCTTAGACAGTGGTGGCAGGGCAAAATGTCGGGTTTGTGATCGGGCATATTTAAAAACTATTCCGCCTCTTTTTGTGGTGATTGACGCTATAAAATTTGTAGAGGCGGAGGGACAAATAATATGTTCGCTTTAGTCGGCCTCCTTGTTGCTGCTCGATGAATATCGATGGTGTCGATCTTTAAACACCGATGAATATCGATCCGAGCAAAAGGAGATGCAATCAAGCTAAATTTCTGATCGATCTTTCAGCTGAACATTTCGATCGAGTGACACCAAACAGAACTTACATTGTCGATATATGACCGAGAAGCAATCAGGTAACTTTGTTATTTGAGCTTTGAAGTGATTATCGAAATCAACTTCATTATAAGCAACATCGAGGAAGCACACTCCTATCAAATGTTATTTTGACTGTGTTACAAAAAATTAAAATGAACGAATCAGCAGCAAACTAAAAAACCCAAGTCGAGCGGTAGTAATGTCGATCGATTCCTCCCTATTTTAATTTTTAACTTAAAATAAAACCGCGATGCGTAAACTCCCAGAGAACAAGCTCATCTCCTTCGCAGCGCCACCTCCTCCTCTTCGGTTGTGTGAGCAGCCAGCCAGCAGCAGAAAAGAAAACAAAACCAAGCCTCGCCGTCGGTCGAGCACGTTGAGCGTCTGCGTGATGTCCCGAAGATCCTCACCTCTTCCCCACCTTCTCCTTCACCGCTGGCTCGTGTCGCAGCAGCTCGCCCGAGGAGGCGTCTTTGCCGACGGCTTGCGCTTCGCTCGTCTGCGAGGACGGGGCCAGACCGACGCGACGAGGGCCTCGCCGAACGCTACTGTGGTCCGGCAGCTCCGCCACCTCTCCTCGGCGGTGAGCGACTTCCTCCGCCGTTGTTGCCGGTCGTCCCCGGTTCTTGTCGGCCTCCTTGTTGCTGCTCTGCTCCTCCTTGGTCTTCTCCGAGATTCGCCATCGATCGACATCAAGAGCAAAGCAACATATATATGATCGAGATGCAATCAGGTAACTTTGTTATTTGAGCTTTGAAGTGATTATCGAAATCAATTTCTGTTACAAGCAACAGAAGATGATCAGGAGGGGAACACACTCCTTGCCAATGTTATTTTGACTGTGTTACAAAAAAAATTTTAAAATCAACGAATCAGCAGCAAACTGAAAAAGAAAAAGAACCAAGTCGAGCGGTAATGTCGATCGATCCCTCCCTATCTTAATTTTTCTAACTTAAAAATAAAACCGCGATGCAGAAACTCCCAGGAGAACAAGCTCATCTCCTTCGCAGCGTCGCCACCTCCTCCTCTTCGGTTGTGTGAGCAGCCAGCCAGCAGCGAAAAGAAAACCAAAACCAAGCCTCGCCGGTCGAGCACGCTGAGCGTCTGCGTGATGTCCTGGAAGATCCTCAGCCTCTTCCCACCTTCTCCTTCACCGCCGCTGGCTCGTGTCGCAGCAGCTCGCCCGAGGAGGCGCTCTTGCTGACGGCTTGCAGTTCTCGTCGTCTGCGAGGACGGGGGCCAGGACCGACGCGACGAGGGCCTCGTCGAACGCGCTGTGGTCCCGCAGCTCCGGCCACCTCTCCTCGGCGGTGAGCGACTTCCTCCGGCCGTTGTTGCTGGTGTTGTCCTGGTTCTTGTCGGCCTCCTTGTTGCTGCTCTGCTCCTCCTTGGTCTTCTCCGAGATTCGCCACTGGCTGTGAGCAAGTACTGCGCCATTTCAAACAACTCATCGACTGGTGGCTAAGTGGTTCATTTTGCCGGATATGCTTTATATCATTTGGCCAGATACACCCTATGTCATTTGGCCGGCTATGCTGTATGCACATTGTTGACAATGTCTTCTTTTTTGTAGTCATCATGTGCGTGCAACTTGTTCTTGAAGGTGAAGAAGAAGAACTTCGTCCTCATGCATTGTTGGTTGAAGTTGAATGGACAACCCAAACGGCAAAATGGCATTGCCAATTCTATCAAGACAACAGCATCGACACGAGGAAGAAGCAGTGGTCCAACCGACCCAACAAAAGAGCCGCCTAAGAAGGTTAGAAGGAGTTTCGTGGAAAGAAGTGGGAAGAGGAGAAGATAAAGCGAGAAGAAGGGCGCCAAGATGTGGTTCGAGGACATCTTGGCAAAGAAGGAGACATGTGTCAAGTGCTCCAAAATGAATGAGCAAAAGAAGCCGGGGAAGTTTAACATCTTGATGGCAGTGGCCGATAAGAAGGCCAAGCTCGAAGAGAGGAGAGTTGAGATCGCCGCTGCTTCGAAGGAGTCAAAAAACTTGATGTTTGTGCATGCCTCCGTGTCAAGATGTGTGCTTGGCGATCAAGATGGAGGATGCCGAGAATATGGCGACCGTGAGAAGGAGTCGGCGCAGAGTGAGCGAGGAGGCTTAGACAGCTGGTGGCAGGGCAAAAATGTCGGGTTTGTGATCGGGCATATTTAAAAACTATTCCGCCTCTTTTTTGTGGTGATTGACGCTATAAAATTTGTAGAGGCGGAGGGACAAATAATATGTTCGTTTTAGTCGGCCTCCTTGTTGCTGCTCGATGAATATCGATGGTGTCGATCTTTAAACACCGATGAATATCGATCCGAGCAAAAGGGAGATGCAATCAAGCTAAATTTCTGATCGATCTTTCAGCTGAACATTTCGATGAGTGACACCAAACAGAACTTACATTGTCGATATATGACCGAGAAGCAATCAGGTAACTTTGTTATTTGAGCTTTGAAGTGATTATCGAAATCAACTTCATTACAAGCAACATCGAGGAAGCACACTCCTATCAAATGTTATTTTGACTGTGTTACAAAAAAATTAAAATGAACGAATCAGCAGCAAACTAAAAAACCCAAGTCGAGCGGTAGTAATGTCGATCGATTCCTCCCTATTTTAATTTTTAACTTAAAATAAAACCGCGATGCAGAAACTCCCGGAGAACAAGCTCATCTCCTTCGCAGCGCCGCCACCTCCTCCTCTTCGGTTGTGTGAGCAGCCAGCCAGCAGCAGAAAAGAAAACCAAAACCAAGCCTCGCCGCCGGTCGAGCACGTTGAGCGTCTGCGTGATGTCCCGAAGATCCTCAGCCTCTTCCCCACCTTCTCCTTCACCGCCGCTGGCTCGTGGTCGCAGCAGCTCGCCCGAGGAGGCGCTTCTTGCCGACGGCTTGCGCTTCTCGTGCTGCGAGGACGGGGCCAGGACCGACGCGACGAGGGCCTCGTCGAACGCTGCTGTGGTCCGGCAGCTCCGCCACCTCTCCTCGGCGGTGAGCGACTTCCTCCGGCCGTTGTTGCTTTGGTGTCGCCCCGGTTCTTGTCGGCCTCCTTGTTGCTGCTCTGCTCCTCCTTGGTCTTCTCCGAGATTCGCCACTGGCTGTGAGCAAGTACTGCGCCATTTCAAACAACTCATCGACTGGTGGCTAAGTGGTTCATTTTGCCGGATATGCTTTATATCATTTGGCCAGATACACCCTATGTCATTTGGCCGGCTATGCTGTATGCACATTGTTGACAATGTCTTCTTTTTTGTAGTCATCATGTGCGTGCAACTTGTTCTTGAAGGTGAAGAAGAAGAACTTCGTCCTCATGCATTGTTGGTTGAAGTTGAATGGACAACCCAAACGGCAAAATGGCATTGCCAATTCTATCAAGACAACAGGCATCGACACGAGGAAGAAGCAGGTGGTCCAACTGACCCAACAAAAGAGCCGCCTAAGAAGGTTAGAAGGGAGTTCCGTGGAAAGAAGTGGGAAGAGGAGAAGATAAAGCGAGAAGGGGCGGCGGCCAAGATGTGGTTCGAGGACATCTTGGCAAAGAAGGAGACATGTGTCAAGTGCTCCAAAATGAATGAGCAAAAGAAGCCGGGGAAGTTTAACATCTTGATGGCAGTGGCCGATAAGAAGGCCAAGCTCGAAGAGAGGAGAGTTGAGATCGCCGCTGCTTCGAAGGAGTCAAAAAACTTGATGTTTGTGCATGCCTCCGTGTCAAGATGTGTGCTTGGCGATCAAGATGGAGGATGCCGAGAATATGGCGACCGGTGAGAAGGAGTCGGCGAGAGTGAGCGAGGAGGCTTAGACACCGTGGCAGGGCAAAATGTCGGGTTTGTGATCGGGCATATTTAAAACTATTCCGCCTCTTTTTGTGGTGATTGACGCTATAAAATTTGTAGAGGCGGAGGGACAAATAATATGTTCGTTTTAGTCGGCCTCCTTGTTGCTGCTCGATGAATATCGATGGTGTCGATCTTTAAACACCGATGAATATCGATCCGAGCAAAAGGAGATGCAATCAAGCTAAATTTCTGATCGATCTTTCAGCTGAACATTTACGATCGAGTGACAACAAACAGAACTTACATTGTCGATATATGACCGAGAAGCAATCAGGTAACTTTGTTATTTGAGCTTTGAAGTGATTATCGAAATCAACTTCATTACAAGCAACATCGGAGGAAGCACACCTATCAAATGTTATTTTGACTGTGTTACAAAAAATTAAAATGAACGAATCAGCAGCAAACTAAAAAACCCAAGTCGAGCGGTAGTAATGTCGATCGATTCCTCCCTATTTTAATTTTTAACTTAAAATAAAACCGCGATGCGAAACTCCCAGAGAACAAGCTCATCTCCTTCGCAGCGCCGCCACCTCCTCCTCTTCGGTTGTGTGAGCAGCCAGCCAGCAGCAGAAAAGAAAACCAAAACCAAGCCTCGCCGTCGGTCGAGCACGTTGAGCGTCTGCGTGATGTCTGGAAGATCCTCGGCCTCTTCCCCACCTTCTCCTTCACCGCCGCCGGCTCGTGTCGCAGCAGCTCGCCCGAGGAGGCGTCTTTGCCGACGGCTTGCGTTCTCGTCGCTGCGAGGACGGGGCCAGGACCGACGCGACGAGGGCCTCGTCGAACGCTGCTGTGGTCCGGCAGCTCCGCCACCTCTCCTCGGCGGTGAGCGACTTCCTCCGCCGTTGTTCTTTGGTGTCGTCCTGGTTCTTGTCGGCCTCCTTGTTGCTGCTCTGCTCCTCCTTGGTCTTCTCCGAGATTCGCCATCGGCTGTGAGCAAGCATCGCGCCATTTCAAACAACTCATCGATTGGTGGCTAAGTGGTTCATTTTGCGGATATGCTTTATATCATTTGGCCGATACACCCTATGTCATTTGGCGGCTATGTCAGTATGCACATTGTTGACAATGTCTTCTTTTTGTAGTCATCATGTGCGTGCAACTTGTTCTTGAAGGTGAAGAAGAAGAACTTCGTCCTCATGCATTGTTGGTTGAAGTTGAATGGACAACCCAAACGGCAAAATGGCATTGCCAATTCTATCAAGACAACAGCATCGACACGAGGAAGAAGCGGTGGTCCAACCGACCCAACAAAAGAGCCGCCTAAGAAGGTTAGAAGGAGTTCCGTGGAAAGAAGTGGAAGAGGAGAAGATAAAGCGAGAGAAGAAGCGGCGCCAAGATGTGGTTCGAGGACATCTTGGCAAAGAAGGAGACATGTGTCAAGTGCTCCAAAATGAATGAGCAAAAGAAGCCGGGGAAGTTTAACATCTTGATGGCAGTGGCCGATAAGAAGGCCAAGCTCGAAGAGAGGAGAGTTGAGATCGCCGCTGCTTCGAAGGAGTCAAAAAACTTGATGTTTGTGCATGCCTCCGTGTCAAGATGTGTGCTTGGCGATCAAGATGGAGGATGCCGAGAATATGGCGACCGGTGAGAAGGAGTCGGCGGCAGAGTGAGCGAGGAGGCTTAGACAGCTGGTGGCAGGGCAAAAATGTCGGGTTTGTGATCGGGCATATTTAAAAACTATTCCGCCTCTTTTTTGTGGTGATTGACGCTATAAAATTTGTAGAGGCGGAGGGACAAATAATATGTTCGTTTTAGTCGGCCTCCTTGTTGCTGCTCTGATGAATATCGATGGTGTCGATCTTTAAACACTGATGAATATCGATCCAGAGCAAAAGGGAGATGCAATCAAGCTAAATTTCTGATCGATCTTTCAGCTGAACATTTCTGACTGAGTGACAGTCAAACAGAACTTACATTGTCAGATATATGACCGAGAAGCAATCAGGTAACTTTGTTATTTGAGCTTTGAAGTAATTATCGAAATCAACTTCTGTTACAAGCAACATCAGGAGGAAGCACACTCCTATCAAATGTTATTTTGACTGTGTTACAAAAAAAATTAAAATGAACGAATCAGCAGCAAACTAAAAAAAACCCAAGTCGAGCGGTAGTAATGTCGATCGATTCCTCCCTATTTTAATTTTTAACTTAAAAATAAAACCGCGATGCAGAAACTCCCAGGAGAACAAGCTCATCTCCTTCGCAGCGTCGCCACCTCCTCCTCTTCGGTTGTGTGAGCAGCCAGCCAGCAGCAGAAAAGAAAACCAAAACCAAGCCTCGCCGTCGGTCAGAGCACGTTGAGCGTCTGCGTGATGTCCTGGAAGATCCTCAGCCTCTTCCCCACCTTCTCCTTCACCGCCGCCGGGCTCGTGTCGCAGCAGCTCGCCCGAGGAGGCGTCTTTGCTGACGGCTTGCAGTTCTCGTCGTCTGCGAGGACGGGGGCCAGGACCGACGCGACGAGGGCCTCGTCGAACGCGCTGTGGTCCGGCAGCTCCGGCCACCTCTCCTCGGCGGTGAGCGACTTCCTCCGGCCGTTGTTGCTGGTGTCGTCCTGGTTCTTGTCGGCCTCCTTGTTGCTGCTCTGCTCCTCCTTGGTCTTCTCCCCGGCTGCCGCGGCGGCGGCTGCCTTGTCCATGGCGGTGCCGGACCGCGTCCTCTTCAGGTTGCCCATGGGATCGTGATGCATCTGAGAGGGCGCCTTCTGCTGCGGCAGCTGCTGCTGGCGCGGCGCGTTCTGCGCTGGCTTGGCGGCCAGCGGCGGCATGCGGTGTGAGTAGAATGGTTGCGCGTCGATGTTGAGGTTGGCCTGCTGCTGCTGCTGTTGCTGCTGCTGCAGCGCGGCCATCTTCTTGCCCGCGGCCGCGGCGGCGGCGCCGGGGCCGGCGTTGTTTTCGTCGGCGAAGCTGTCGCGCGGCTGCTGCGGGGCCGGCGGGGGCAGCAGGTGGTCGATGCACGGCTGCGGCTGCCAGATGCTGGAGGAGGAGCCGAGCATGAGCGCGTCGAAGAGCCACTTCTTGTCGACGAGGTTGTCGGCGATGGCGCCGGCCCAGCCGGGGCGGCCGACGAGCTTGACCTCGAGGTCGCGGAGCATCTCCTGCGCGCGCTCGTAGGCCTTGAGGTGGGAGTCGGCGCCGCGGAGGCCGTCGACGCCGGCGGGGCGCACCTGCTTGAGCACGTCCTTGGCCTCAAGCACCCGGCCCTGCTTCATGAGGCAGATGCCCAGGTTGCACATCTTGTTGTTGTCCGGGCCGATGACCAGCGCCCGCCGGTACGCCCCCTCCGCCTCCGTGTAGTTCTCCTTCTGCATCAGCGCCCACCCCAGGTTGCCCTGCGCGAGCACAATCCAATCGAGGCAAGTTATTATTACGCCATTGATTCTTACCATATCGGGCCGGCGGCTCGATCTCGATCTGAACTGAATTTGAAATTTTGAATGGAAGGGGGGAGAGAGAGAGAGAGGGAGGGACTTACGAGGAGCCTGGTGGCCTCCTGCTCGAGGGTGACCTGGAACTTGCGGCCCTGGGAGCGGGCCGTCTTGGTGCGCTTGCCGTTGAAGGCGTGGCCCTGGTGGATGAGCTGCAGCTTGTGCTTGAGCAGCGAGATCTGGTCGTCCAGCCGCCCGCACCTCTGTCGTGTGGGATTAAAATATTGAGCTGCCATCCCAACGGATCTACTAACGGATTTGAAATTTGAACTTTGAAAAGGAAAAGCGTGGTACCTTGTAGAGGTCGAGGAGGATGTTGTCGAGCGACTCCTGCGCCTGGTCGGAGCAGCGGACGCGGAGCGACTTGATGGCCTCGATGGCCTCCTCGGCGCGGTTCTGCTGCTTCATCACGATGGCCATGTCCTTGAGCGCGCTGTCCACCCGGTCGCCGGCGTTGATCGCGCCCCAGAACAGCGCGATGGCCTTCTCCGGATCCTTGTCCACCAGCTGCCATCCATCCATTACAACCACCATCAAACCTCAGCCCCGGCCATCAGCAAATTCAAATCCCAGACAGAAAAAAAAAAAAGCAAAGCTCCTGTACAAGGACGCACCTGGACGCGCTTGGCGCGGACGTAGGGCGTGTCGCCGACGGGGACCTTGTGGGCGACGTGGAAGGAGTCGGAGTGCGTGCGCAGCATGGAGACCGCCGCCGGCTTGACGGGGGAGCAGGGCGCGGACTTGGTGGGCCGGAGCACGCCGCCAACGCCGCCGCCGGCGAGCCACTGGTCGAGCTGGTGGTGGTGGTGCATCATGGCGGCGCCCTGGATGGGATTAGATCAGATCTCCCCCGCGAGGACGGACGGATTTGAACTGGATCGCGAGGGCGGAGGGAGGCGGCGCGGTGGAGGAAGCGGACGAGCGCTTTGGGGGAGGGGAGGGGAGGGGAGGGGAGGGAGGGTGGCATTGGATTCCATTACCAACGATTTATATACGAATCGTCCGACCGTTGGAGGATTAGGCTAGCCGTTCGGGGAACTAGCCGTTGGGGTCCTCGCCCTCTCGGCCGGGCCGGATGGGCCGCGATTACGAATGGCTTATCTTAACCAGCGTCGGCACAGCCCGGCAGGGCCCAGCTGGCAGGCCGCGGTTGCTTCTCCTTCGCGTGTCGTTCGAATCTCTGACAGCCTCGCCTCGCCTCGTCGGCGCCGGGCGCTGTAGCAGCCGGTCGCCGCCTCCGCCTCCGCCGCGAGCTGCCTCGGTTTCGCGTGCCGTGCTCCGCGTCCGCTGCCGTTGGGTTGCGAAGGCTGCGGGATGTGCATTGCTTGTGTCAAGGTGGGGCGCCGTTTTGGCCTCGTACTGTTGGCCGCGGCCGTTTGACGCTCACCCGTGAGGTGTTCGACGGAATGCCGAAGCGCAGCAAGGCGATTCCATCGCGTTTTCCGCATGCCAAGCTGTAATGCAGTGGCAAATGGATGTTTCAGTGGGTGTTCTTTGCCGCTGAAAGCGACCATGATGCATGATTGTGCAACCCTGCGGCGGTGAGTTAGTTATACGCACATAACCGTGAGGAGGGCCGAGCTGATGTGGTGATGAGCTCGAGTGTCAGACGTACTGAATGTTCAGTTATGTTAGTTCCAGGCTGTCTCCGAATCGGAATAACACTTGCGGATTCGGATCCGGATTGACTGACTGGCTCAAAGCGCGTGAGATGGAAAGGGCATTAACTTTGCAGCATGTAAGCGCTACAAACTTCAATTACGCTCACCTGTGCCGTTCCGTCAGATTCAGGTAATGGAAATCTTCATCTGCTCAGTAATTATGGTGTCGTGTGTGATGAATGTCAAGTATGCTGAATCTTCAGTTGTGCTGATTGCAGGGCGTTTCTGTATCGGAATAACACGTGCGAAGTTGGAAACCAGGTATGGCTGGTGCAAAACACGTGAGCCGGACAAGGCGATAACTTGGCAGCCTGTAAGTGGTGCAAACTTTAATTATGCTCATCAGTGCGTTCCGTTAGACTCTGGTAACGTATATCTTGATCTGCTCTGCTATAATGGTGTCGTATATCTTGATCTGCTCTGCTATAATGGTGTCTGTTGTACACGATGAGTATCAAGTGTGCTGAACCTTCAGTTATGCTGATTGCAGTGCGTTTCCATAACGGAAAAATGCTTGTGAAACCAGATCGAGGATGAGTGGTACAAACTGAGTGAGCCAGAAAAGGTATTTACATTGCAGCCTGTAAGTGGTAGAAATTTTAATTATGCTCATCTGTGCCATTCTGTTAGACTCTGGTAACGTAAATCTTGATCTGTTCTGCAATAATTGTGTCTGTCGTATACGATGAGTATCAAGTGTGATGAATGTTCAGTTATGCTCATTGCAGAGAATATTGGTGTCCAAATAACGCGTGTGAAGCAGGATCGGGGATGAGTGGAGCAAATCACGTGAGCCGGAAAAGGCATTAATTTTGCACCCTGTAAGTGCTACAAAATTTAATTATGCTCATCTGTGCCGTTCCGTTAGTCTCTGGTAACGTAATTCTTGATCTGCTCTGCAATAATGGTCTTGTGTCGTATACAACAAAATGTTGTTTTGCACCATTTTGTTTATTTCCTCATTGCTTTAATATGAACTTATTGCATCTGATCGGATGGGTTAGCATATAATGGATCTCATCATGCTATTTCGTTGCCATGTATAAGACTAAAACTAGACTGACAGGAACTAGAAATCTTCGCGTGTGTTAGGTGTACTGAAATCTTTGGTTATGCTTACTGCATGGCGTTTCTGTATTGGAATAACAAGTGTGAAGCCGGTTTGTGGATGACTGGCGCAAAGCTTGTGAGACGGAAAAGGCATTAACTTTGCAGCATGCAAGTGGTACAAACTTTAATTATGCTCGACTGTGCCGTTCCGTTAGACTCCGGTAATGTAACGCTTTATCTGCTCTGCAATAATGGTGTTGTTTCGTATACGATGAAGTGGTTTTACACTGTTTTGCTTTCTTCCTCATTGGTTGATTATGAATTTGTTGCATCTGGTCCGTGGGCATATAGGATTCACATCAGGCTCTTTCGCAGCCATATATAAGGAAAGAAAACTCAACCGACAGGAACTGGAAATCTTCATGAGTTAGGCGTACTGAAATCTGCGGTAATGCTTATTGCAGGGTGTTTCCATATCGGAATAACGCATGCAAAGCCGAATTAGGGATAAGTGGTGCAAACCACGTGAGACGGAAAAGGCATTAACTTTGCAGCCTGTAAGTGGTACAAACTTTAATTATGCTCATCTGTGCCATTCCGTTAGACTCTGGTAACGTAACTCCTGATCTGCTCTGCAATAATGGTCTCGTGTCGTATACGACGAAGTGTAGTTTTGCACCTTTTTTGTTTATCTCATTGGTTGAATACGAACTTATTACAGCTGATCTGATGGGTTAGCATATAACCGATCTGATCAGGCTTTCATCGCCATGTATAAGACTAAAACTCGACCGACGTGAACAGGAAATCTTCACGAATGTTAGGCATACTGAAATCTTTGGTTATGCTTATTGCAGGGTGTTTCCGTATCGGAATAACATGTGCGAAGCCGGATTGGGGATGACAAGCAAAAAGCTCATGAGCCGGAAAAGGCATTAAGTTTTGTAGCATGTAAGTGGTACAAGCTTTAATTATGCTCGACTGCGCTTGTCCGTTAGACTCTGGTAATGTAACTATTTATCTGCTCTGCAATAATAGTGTCGTGTCGTATACGATGAAGTGTGGTTTTACACAGTTTTGTTTTCTTCCTCATTGGTTGAGTATGAATTTGTTGCATCTGGCCTGATGGCTTAGCATATAAGGATTTCCATCAGGCTCTTTTGTCGCCATGTATTAGGAAAAAAACTCGAGCACCCGTGGCATTTTTTTTAATTAGAAGAAACTACCGTGAGCAACACCCGGGTGGGCTGGGCAGGCACTCGTGCCTCTAACCAACTGAGTGGCACTCAGTTCTCGTAGCCATGCATAAGAATGTCACTGTTCTATGAAACTCGTTTTCATGATACAGTTGTAGCTCTAGAGTCATCTATGTGCACCAAAATCTCTGAGCAAGTTGCATGTACTGTGGTTGTGTTGGATTTGTATGCCTGACATGACTGATGTGATGTAGACATGTTGACAACCTTGATACAGTACTAAATAGCCTATAAAGCTAATGACTAAATGCACATTAAAGTTAGGTTCAGCATGGGTATGTATTTATTGTTTTTGCAGGGTGGCGCTTGCTGGTATTCTGTACCATAGCGATGGCTTAACTCTGCCTTTGACCCGTCGTATGGAGAGTATGGATATGGATGTCACAGAAAAGGAGCAATGTTTCCGTATTCTGTTCCATGATCATCCTTATATAGTTATTGAGATTTCATATTGTTTTTCTCTTGAAACTTTCCCGTGGATCACTACGTTATATACAGACGTTGTTAAAAAGATACAAAAGCAAAAAACGTAGTATCACTCTCATTATTACTTTGCCTCGATAAAATTATCAGAAAGATGCCTTAAGTGACATCTGACGTTTGCAAGGCCTTAAATATGCAATTTGGTACATTTTAGCTGCACTTAGAACCTTGTTAATATTGAGACTACCTTTAATTTGTGTTCCATTGATCTTTTGCTCAGGACTCGAGACATTTTGGACACGTTTCTAAGGTTTTTTTTATTGAAAGGTTTAAAAGCATTGCATCTTTGCTCTTTTTGTCTGTTAGGTACTAGTCTTAGGAGAAATTGTGCTTCTCCAAATTTATTATATGGGTTCAAATTAACGAACCACGTATCTCTTAATAGTATGGTCAGACAAGAACAATGATAGACCGTCTCTCAATTGAATTGAGATGATAAGTGTTTGGAGGAGCTGGAGCTGGATGCACAGAAATGAACTCATTCTAGTCAAATTGGATAAGGATAATATATGCGAACCAAATTATGTCCATGCCACTGTAAAGTTCCTGAACTTTTGATCTCAAATCATTGTGTGATTATGGTTTCCGGTATTTCTTATGGGGATTTCCGGGGGGGGGGCTCCATTATTCAACTACCACTACCAATCATACCAAGCAGCTGAAATAAATACTATGTATTTTATTTATTATAAGTAGATTAGAAGGTCCACCTGTACTCAACTCAAAATGAGTTGGTCTAGCAGTAGTTAATAAAGGACAATTGACTAACAGGCAAGGGTGGCATATGTGTATTATTTGTATTAGCTTGCAGATGTATCAACCTGACCAAACATTTGTATGTAGCTAAATCTGTAGATCTGGGGTATTAATTTAATGTTGTTTCAGACTTTTAGTTTCAATTGGTTATACTACTCTGTTTAAATCGAAGTTGTAATTGTAAAGCTTGACCTTTGGATGCAACTTACCATTCAATGTCACGCACCATTATCCAGTGGTATACAGTAAAACCCATTAGCCATGGGCAACGCCATATGCTGATACACTGCTTGCACATTCTAATTTGACACTAGTTCTCCACGAACTCAAATCAATTCCATGGAGTTTTGATGGCTTCTTTCTCTGCAGAAAGCCACAATCAGTGGAAGCTGCACGGATATTTGATGCTAACTTTCATGATAGAAGCACTGACGAAAAGGAACTCAGAAACCACTGTAAGCATGAATAAGTTCTAACTTGTGCTCTAATGCTCTTATGTCAATTTGTACATGAAGTGCTTTTAATAGTGGAAATTTGATATGTTTAGTGCTCTAGAGCAACAAGCACTAGGCATCTAGTAGAGTTCTAACAAACATAAGTTACTGCTGAAGTATGTAGACTGCCCACCTTTGCTAAAAGGACGAGCTTTCGGGTAAACTAATTGTTTCATGGGAAAACATGCTATCGAGAGTCACGGTAAACCTCATGGTTTCTTCCACGAGTCCAAAGATGTGACACATGATGATCAGGATCTCTTTATGCCTTCATTCCAATGACATAAGGATTGTGTCTGCTGACTTTTGTTTGACCTGTGATTTGGCGTTATGAACATTGGTCTAGGACAGTGGGACTAGATAGTATTTTTTTTCTAGCCCTGATGTTTTAGTTGTTTGAAGACAGTCAAAGTCTCTGGTAGTGGAGGACTAGTGTTGGAAGGTTTTCTTGTCTGTTCAACGAACAATCATCCGCGTGAAGGCTGAAACATCATGTGTTGTGGCCAGAAGAGCACATATTCAATGATTCTGGGGGCAAACGGAAAAGTAGTCACTTAGTTCGCCGAATTCCTGACTGACCAACCCAATTCTTGCGTTTGCAGTATCACACTACTTGCCTGCTTGGTAAAACCAGTGTTCAGTAGCGAAAGGGCGAAAGGAAACTGCTAGCCTGCTACTAGATAACTAATGAATTTGGGTTGAAGTCGTGGAGACCAACACCACACCTAACCTAATAATAGCCGATTGGATGGAAGAATGGAAGGACTGGTAGGTAGGAGGAGGATGCCATGGGGAGTTTGGAGCTTTATGCAGGCATATAAGGGGCATGTAGGTAGGAGGAAACAAAGAGGGAGTTGGGAGAGAGGAGTCATGGATAAGTGCTGTTCATGCTCGTTGCCATGTGGTGTGGGGGCTGGCTAATTGGCCTTGGCCATGCCTCCCTGCAAGAGATAACAGCAAAAGAGCGGCCTAGACCTACCTCTCTCCTTACCTTCTTCTTTCCCTCCCCCCTAACCTATAACTGTCCAGCTTGCAGAATGGAGGATTCTTCCACCACAAGTGCGTGGCTAGGAAGTGGAAGGTAGAGCTACTGCACATAACCAGACACCACCCCTCAACCAGACAACTAAGAACTATTTCCCTACCTTCCTCTTGCCGGCATTCATGCTTTCTAGAACTAATGCCTACAATTTAACAACTAAAGAGCCATGGTTTATGGGTTTTGTTTAGGGAATAGGGATTGCACTCTTTTTGCCAGTCAGGGTCTGATTATGGTACAATAGAGATGGTTTACTTGATTAGCTTGATGCACCAAAAGAATAGCTATTTGAGTGTATTAAATCTGTGTGTAACAAAATGGTAGGACGCCGAACTTGATTTATGGCCAACTAGCTTATTTCTAGTTAGAAACCGTAACGAGGACTAGTCATTGATAGCTATGCAATAAAGCAGTTTGGTGTCTGATAATCTGACTTTCTGGTTTGCATTGCATGGTAGGCAAATTGGTACATGCGCCGGTACTGCTCTGTTGAGATGCAGCTATTTTCAAAAAGAATCCTATTATTATAGATTTAGCTTCAGCCTTGTGCTGAAAAGTGATGCAAACCATCCCCTAACATGTCGGCTTGAAAATAATAGAAATTTGGAGTTAGATCTGGAGGTGTAATCACCCAATTCTTGCAACAAAGGAATTATGGGGGCAATATAGGAAGCATGGACATTTCAAGTAGAGGACCATTGTGGAGTGTGAAGTCCCAATCATTCTGGCCCCAACTGAAGCAAATGGTTTGGGATATTTCCCTCTCCTTGCACCCAACCAACTATGGTCCATAGTTTGGTAACCATCCAAAAGAATATATTAGGTAGGCAAATATTATGTAAGCGCATCTGGATTTCATCATGGACTTGTAAGTTGCTCCTAACATGGAACAGTTAATGGTCCACCTCAGCAAGTCATAGTTTCATCTGCATCCTCAGAATGCTATGCCCACAGCCTTCATTACCGCAGAGGATGAATCCTAATCTGTAGAAAATTCAGCATATTCATATTAATCTACGTTCTCCATGAGCAAATGGCAAAGCACATGTTGCGGAAGTTGAATAAGTCCTGATCATAATTGATGGTGTCCTTATTAAGCATCACTGATAACGTTATCTTTTGCCATGCGGATTAGCGTATACTCTATTGCCATGTGGATTAGCATATATAACTATGATATCCAGGAGATCTGGCTTGCTACAGAAAGAAATAGGAAGCAGTTGCAGGACTAGCAAGTTTGGTGATTTTTTTTTTAAATTTATTAGGGTTGACCAAGCAGCTCAACTAACCAATACTAGAGTACAAAACAGAAATTTTGTATATGAAAGTAGTTTCATCGGACTATCGGCAAATGGCAAAAGCTATGATTGTGCAAGCAGACCATACTAGTAGGCAAAAACAAAGAAAAAAGACGGTGGGTGGGCAAAAGAAAATCCGTTTGAGCAGCGTCGGATACCTGTTCCGCCTCATCCTGTTTTATTATTGAAGAATAAACAAGGAAAAGGGGCTGTATGATGAAGGGGGGCATCCTTTTGTTAATACCTCATCCAGTTTGCACTATGGACATTGGCTTGTATGGGTGCACCAGAGCATTATTTCCTTGTTAAATAAATGGAGAAATGGTAAGATGATTGGGGCTCGTGAGATGAGGGCTTAAAGTATGCATGAATGATCCGTTTACAACTAATACTCTGTTCTAGTATACAATACAGATCATCTTCATGTCGACATGATTGAGTTGGAGTATCAAAACAGCCCCCCCATAGTCCATAGACGACATCATGTAGGACACACGAATTGCACTGCATCTGGGTCACACAACTCACAGGAGGTCCAAGAAAATGGCTCGGGGAATAGTCTCCAACGCGGCACATATTCTTTATCTGAATAAAATTCTCGCGAGACAAAGTATTGTTGAGTTTGTGTCTTACAGAAAGATTGAGATTCTATCCGATCTCGCGGATCGTCGATGCCGATCTCTTACGTCTAGATAGACACCCTGGCCCTGAGTTTTGTGTTGTGTTCCACGAGGAGTTTTTAGGCGGGGAGGGCAGCATCAAGGGAAAGAGACTGGGAGGGGAAATTGGGTGAACCTAATAATCCCCCGCAAACAACTTAGGAAGAAGGAGGCATCACGGGTGGATGCGGTTAGTTAAGTTAGCTGTTAAAACCGAACGAACGAACGAACGCGCCAAGAGGGTAGGCAGGGGGAGCTGGAGCTTACCTCACTTTACACCTACCTGTGAGGCTTGTGAATCGGGCAAGTAGGCAGGCAAATTGAGCCTGTGTGTCCTGTGCCCGGTGGCTGGGTGTGTCATTGTTGCCTTTCTATCCTCCTCTTTTTGTGCGTGTAATAAACTGGTAAACAAACCGGTGGGGTGATGAGTTGGGGTGAGGTCATGGCCTGGGGGAGAGGGAGGCCTACCAGTAGCAGTACCAGCCTAACCTTTTTCCCACCAACTCAGCCTCTAGAAGACCTTCTTCCCCGATCCAGTCAAGTGCAGTGCCGCCTATAAAGATCCAGCCTCCGACTCACCCACCCCTCCCCGTAGAGCACTAGCCCCCAACAACAACAACAGCACCAACTTCCACTCCTGCAAACCCAACCCAACCCAACCCACCACCGAGCACAAGAAAAAGGAGAGTCATCGGCGGCGGCAGACCATCGTGTAAAGAGATAGCGAGATGGGGAGGTCGCCGTGCTGCGAGAAGGCGCACACCAACAAGGGCGCCTGGACCAAGGAGGAGGACGACCGGCTCACCGCCTACATCAAGGCCCACGGCGAGGGCTGCTGGCGCTCCCTGCCCAAGGCCGCGGGCCTGCTCCGCTGCGGCAAGAGCTGCCGCCTCCGCTGGATCAACTACCTCCGCCCCGACCTCAAGCGCGGCAACTTCAGCGACGAGGAGGACGAGCTCATCATCAAGCTCCACAGCCTCCTGGGCAACAAGTACGTCCATCCATCGTCGTATCCATAGCATATATAGCACCGATGGATGAACCATCCTCTGCTCTGTTCTACATGCATGGCCTTGTAAAAGCATAGCTCTGACAGTATTGTTTCTGTTTGACGAACGCAGATGGTCCTTGATAGCCGGGAGACTGCCGGGCAGGACGGACAACGAGATCAAGAACTACTGGAACACGCACATCAGGAGGAAGCTGACGAGCCGGGGGATCGACCCGGTGACCCACCGCGCGATCAACAGCGACCACGCCGCGTCCAACATCACCATATCGTTCGAGGCGGCGCAGAGGGACGACAAGGGCGCCGTGTTCCGGCGAGACGCCGAGCCCACCAAGGCAGCGGCAGCGGCGATCACCCACGTCGACCACCATCACCGTAGCAACCCCCACCACCAGATGGACTGGGGCCAGGGGAAGCCGCTCAAGTGCCCGGACCTGAACCTGGACCTCTGCATCAGCCCCCCGTCCCACGAGGACCCCGTGGTGGACACCAAGCCCGTGGTGAAGAGGGAGGCCGGCGTCGGCGTCGTGGGCCTCTGCTTCAGCTGCAGCATGGGGCTCCCCAGGAGCTCGGACTGCAAGTGCAGCAGCTTCATGGGGCTCCGGACCGCCATGCTCGACTTCAGAAGCATCGAGATGAAATGAGCAGAGCAGAGCACCCCCCTCCTCTCCCTCTCTCCTGTGACTCTTGGATATTGGTTTAGCCTGTAGGTGAAAAAATTACAGCGAGTTAAAAGAGAGACAAGAAGAAGGGTGAGGATGATCTTGTGTTTCGCCAAGATCATCTCCCTCTTCTCCTCCCCCCGCTGCTCTCTCGTTGCTCCATTTTGTTTGTCCGGTTGTAAAAAAAATTACCGTTTGACTAATCATGAGCAATAATACTCAGGTGCTGGCTGGCTCACTGTATAAATTACGGTAGTGCTTTCAAGAAAGTGTTATAGTAATATGAAGGTGAGAATTCTTTTGGCAGGAGAGGAGAGGAGAGCAGACCAGATGGGCAGATTCAGTGTGCCCCGTGTGGGCGTTGATCTCGAGACCGGGGCACTGAACCGGGCAGAGGCAGACCCTGAGCCTCAGCGCGTGGGCGCATGTGAGCATTGCCTAATCCTGCATCCACGGCAAAGGCAGCGGCTCGTGACACGCTTTGCGACCTGCTTTTCTTTTCGATGCCCAAACTTTGGGGTGGCTACATACATACATAACCCTTTTTTTTCTTGCGAACAACGCATAACCTATCTTAGTCCATGTGAATATTTTTCGAATCGATCTAAAGTAATTTTACATCCGTTGTTAAACGGCAGATGATGGCGTCCTAATCGAAGAGCGTGCCGTCAAACTTGTCCAACCTTTTTTATCATCCAGAAAAAAAGAAGAAGCTTCTCTAACCTTGGCTCGTGATTGATTATAATAAGAAACAAAAGTAATTTGCTCTTAGCATATCCATACGCAAGTGGCTAAAGGTAAGACCGTGTGTGTCTGAAACCAGGTGTGTTTGTTTAGGGAGAAGGTGGTAGTGGTATTAGTGTTGGATAATCATGGTTACTGCCGTTAATGGACGAGCGGCTAACCACGGCAAGAAAGAAAGGAGGAAGGTACCATGACAGGACAGGAAGGTGACAAAGGGACAAGGGAACCATTTTAATATGGGGCTTGCTGGTTAGGTAAGGCCAGCCCAGCCACCTCTTCTCTTGTTCTAATCTAATCTAATAATAACATTTTCTAGTACTCGGCATCGGGCAACCAACAACTCACTCACTCGGCGAGTCCAGTCAGCAGCACCTCCTCATCATCATCCGCGGTCGGGTCGGGTCTCCCGGCGAGGCCATGGGCCGGGGCCGCACCAGAAAGAAAGGCAGAGGGTTTTGGACGGATTCACTTCTGGCTGCGTGGGTGGGTGGGCAACTTGCGCCGTGCTCCTCCGTTGCGCTGAGCTGACCCGCGTGCGGCGTCATCAATGAACGAACGGCGGCGGCGTTGGTGAATGAAGCGGTGTGCATGGCGGCGGCGGCG
Source organism: Aegilops longissima (assembly GCA_021605205.1). Lineage (NCBI taxonomy): Eukaryota > Viridiplantae > Streptophyta > Magnoliopsida > Poales > Poaceae > Aegilops > Aegilops longissima. Next base: position 540,552,668 of record CM038680.1, on the reverse strand, counting down.
GTAGCTCGGCCTCGGTGGGTTGGTTGTGTTCGCGGTCGGGCGAACGGTTTTGCTGTTCCCGGCGATAAGAAGGGAAGGATCGCGGTGGGCTGATGGATGGATGCGGTGTCTTTTTCCTTCTGCTACCTAGTGCATATCGTGCGCCGCCGCTGTAGCCGTGCTCGTGCTCGTGCTCGTGCTCTTTACAAATAGATAAATATCGCCGTCTTTGTTGTAGCCAACGCGCTGTGTGTGTCGTCACGTCCGTCCGTCCGTCCGTCCGTGGTAAACCGTGCATTTTGTGGTGGAGTGGTATAGGGAGTAGTGTAGTTTTCAGCGGTAGGAGAAAGTGGGGTTCCGGCCATTTCTTCCACTCAGACTCAGGCGAAGGGATCAGGAAGAGCAGCAGGTGGTTTAATTCCATGCAGTCCCAAATAATCTCGCTGTCCAGTGTCCAGTAAAGACAAAATATCTGCCTCGTGAGTCACGCAGGATGACTGGTAAGTAGGCTTGGCCAGTCCTCAGGCAACCATAATACTAGTATTTCTCAGAAGTTTTCCTGTCGATCCGGTTCCTTTCATCATACGCGCCCGGGCACTCCTCATATTTCCTTTTCCACGTACAAGTCTCTCATACTCATCCACTAAATTCATACAAAAGCATGCAGAATACTCAAATTTCGTCGTTGTCCGCGATTGCCGGAGCCGCCTGCCCTGGAGCCTGGGCCGCCTGCGCCGCCTCCATCTGATGCCAACGGCGACGCCTGGCCTCCGCAGCCGACTCCAAGCGGATGGAGTTCATGATGGCATGCTGCTCCGGCCACACGCTCGCGTTCTCCTCCGTCGCCGGCGTCTCCTCCTCCCCCACATCCAGCGGTGGCGCCTCTTGCTCCTCCGCCGGCTCCTCCTCTTCCTCCTCCCCCGGCACCTCCTCCTCAACCTCCTCAAAATCCTCCTCCGGTTCCAGAGGTAGCCTCGCCTCCCTACGGATCCGGACCTGCTCAAGGAGGAAGAGACGGTGCTGGATCATGTAGTAGCGGCGGCGTGGGGGCATGCCTAGGGTCGAGTGGCGGCGGAGGGAGGGAAGAGGCGGACGTGATAGGGCTGGGGGTGCCAGCCGGCTTAAATAGCCGACTACGACCTCGGGCGGCGAGCCGGAGCGGCGCCACGCGACAGTCACACCGCGGCGACGGTCGAGGCACCCGTCAGACCGTCGGGTTTCCCGGCTAGTCCGTGTGGGGCCACGCCATCAAATATTTGGGCTGGATATGGAGGTGCCGGTTAGCCCAGGCCGTTTGAGGGGCCCATCTAGGTCAAAAAATCATGACCGGGCGGCCCGCCCGGGCGTATGAGGCGGGTTTGAGAGGTCCGGTTGTAGATGCTCTTACAGGTCGATCGACCATCAGTACTCGTACGTGCACGTCCCTGTTACTCTGCGTACATACTCTGTTTTTATTCCTTTAATACGCGTGAACCATACAACAAATGTTCTACCGTACGACATACTTCCTCCGTTCCTTTATGTAAGGTGTATTATTTTCGGCATGGAGACCAAGGCACAGAATTATAGACATGTTAGGACGAAATTACCATTGGTAAATTTATTGATTAGTGGCAAGTAAATCAGTTAGTCCAGAAAAATATGAGATACATGCAATTGACAGAGAGATACTTTTTTTGCTATAAGGAGAGATACAAGCAATCAGGAGAGATATTTTCTCTTTTTCTATAGGGCTAACAAGGAAATTATGAGAAATTAGAAGAAATGTACCTTACATTCTGAAATTTTATCAAAAAATAAATACACCTTATATAATGAAATGGAGGTTGTATGTACGTACATACTTGGTTTATTCACCTAGTGGGAGAATGAGAAACCGCAGACCTGAATGGTACATCACGGTATTGTAACACACTACTACTAATACTAACACTAATGTTTCATTCCTGGAAACATCTGGATTCGGTTAACTTTAACAGCAATGTTCCTCGCAGCAAGAAAATATACTAGTGAGGAACAAAAACGAGTGATGGAAAAAGACATCAACTGCTTTGGCAGGTGCAAAGCTAGTTCCCACTAGCTACCACATCACGGTCCAACGCACGTAAGAACATAATAATACACATTAGTAGTATTAGTTAACTATAATCAGATTACCTCGGTGAATCTCAACCCAAGATTTCCATCTGTGCTGGTTGCCTTATCTGCCGACGGTAGAATCAATACTTTCCGCCGAAAGGAAACTGCCAAGCGATGCCGGCCACCAGAAAGATATCTCTCTTTGTTAGTTACCTCTGTTTTCGTCAGCACAAAATGGTAGAAATGGTGATGTGACTGTGTTCTCTCTTCTTTTTTTTTGACAGCATGTGATCTTGTTCTCGTTGTCTTGAATGCGTTCGTACTATTGAAGAAAGCAGTTAAAGAATAACTAGCAATCTACTCCCTCCGTCCCATATTAGTCGTCGCTGAAATTGACGGACGAAATATCATTTATGTATGGCTTGGTTTCATCGACCGGTGGTGCGTACGGGAGATGAGATTGAGTGCCATGGCAAAGCACGGCGGTGATCTGAGCTGAAAGCTTATGATGGATAGGAGCAGATGGTTGGGTTGGTAGCCAATCCCAATTTATTAATTCCCGATTAGGAGAGGTGCACCGCTCCTGTTCTAGTAATTGATAGTTAGTTGCTTGTCCCTAGTTTTGAGTAAATTAGACTAACTAGATTCGTTCGACCCATTAACAATGAGTACTTGCATTGGGGCCCTTAGTTTAGTTTGGGAGTAATGTGGATCCACGTCGGCTATTTCTGATCCCACGCCTGGCTGAGTAGTTCGCCATTAAACAAAAGAATGGGTACTGATTACCGGTACCATTTCTTTTCCTCCTTCTGCTTGTTGTGAGGAGCACATGCAAGACAACAGGCAATCAACACCTATTACCGAACATTTCTTCAGCTGATAAATCTTGATAATTTGAGAGGTAAGTGTTCTTTTCACGCCTCAACTTATTGCGAGGTGTAATTTTCAGGGGGTTTCCCCCTAAGACCGCGAGCAAAGCTTTTCTTCGAGAATGGAGTAAAGCTTATATTATCTAATAAATGTGTGATAGTTGTTCCTCTCTGTTTTTGTTGAGAGCTGTAAAGTCATATGTAGTTGATACATATTACTATGAACAGTGGAAGATGTGCAAAGAAGTCATCACACAACATTATGCTCTGGAAATAAGAAATGATTGGCAAGTACATCAAGTTAAAACCAAAATATTTTCACCTTGTTGTTGTGTTATTCTGTAGAGGCATGGGCATGACATATCAAATGTTTGTCATCTTGTCTTGGTTACACTTTTGTGAAACAATTGTTTTCATGTTTTCTGCTATTTTCGGCAACTTCTGCAATAAACTTATGGCCGCGTGCGTCTTCATTTGATGAGTTTGTGAGTAAAAAAATTCTTCGATAATGGAGTATACTTTCACTATGTAATAAAGTGTGATAATTTCTCTCTTTTTCATGAGAGTTGCATGATAATATCTAGTCAAAGAAGAAATGTTATTTCAAAAAATGGGAAGGTTTCTGTTGAGAGAAAGAAAAGAAAAAGGAAGAGATGCCTATTTCGGTTCCATCCATCTATGTATATTGTATGACCTCGAAACAGTTGACGCGCAAAGTCATACGTATATCATGAATGGAAGACACTTAGAGAAGGCACCACATATCATTATGCTCCGAAAATCAGAGACGATTGGCAAGTTACATCAAGTCACCTTCTCCATGATGTATCAAGTTGAACTAGTGCCGTGGAGGAGAAGAAGATCGTTTCTCTTCCTCCATGACGACGCATGCATGTACCAAGCCGGCTTATGCATCTTGTGCGATTATCCTTTTGTATGACTCCATAGCCATTTCATTTCTCTTATACAAAGCACGTCGTCGTATTCCTAGCTAGCAGCTGGCCACTGCCGTTGCTTCCACGAACACTACTGTATAAGCTAATCTACTAGCTACTTGCAGACGTTCACACCAGCATAACATCAAAAAGAAAATCAAAATATGCTCGGCTGCTCTGTGACGGCGTTGACACACATTAACTAAGTTTTACTAGCAACTCAGGGGCTATACTATACGAGTATACTGTATAGTATACCTGTACGGTACATGCATATGCAGCGGTAGTCCTTTTCTGGTGCATGCATAGCCGGAGAGGAGAGTATATATATACGCGGGGTCCTTTTCTGGTGCCTACCTACCCACCGTTTATAGCCAGGTCGCCATTTTTGGGCCGTTGGGTAGGTACCGGAAAGCAACCAGAGCCCCATGTTGCCTTCCTCTTCATGCCCAATCCATGTCGATCGTATACGCATTTTGTTTGCTATCTTTGATTGGACTAAAATACGGCGTTACAAGCATGCGTCACGGTATCCGGCCCCTGCAGTTGCGTATTTGCATGCGTGCATACATAGTTCATATGTGCAGATATTGAGGTATATATATATACTTAGCATCGGAGATCGATCGGGATCATGTGGAATAATCAAGTGTTCATACTTGCTATCGTGCCGAATGGTATATATATACTCATGCTGTTAGAAGGTAAAGAAAATGTAAGTGGGGTACAAATGACATCACCAGCTAGAGTTAACTTTTCTCTAACAGGAAATTATATTCCACATGCGGTGGCTGGCTATTTGTAGGCTTGACCATCAAATAATTAAAGAAAACACACACCCAAATTTATTTGCTAGAAATTTTGAAAAAAACGAGTAATTGATTCGCAGCTAGCTGTGTTTTAGGCCAATATTTAATCTTTTTTTTCTGCTGGACAATATTCACTGTTTTGAGTTGTCTGAGTTTCTCTTGTCAGCTTCTCTAGCTCCAACTTATTCATGTATGAGCCCATCGTACGTGGATGCGTCTCTGTGCACTGTATTTTGGTGGTTGCCGAGATTAATGGAGGCCATGATTCAGCTCCCAACCTCTGCGCAAGTGTGAGGATGGTGACACGAGGATTCCCTCTTTGGTAGGTAGGCAGGTGCCAACGACGCTCCAAGCAGTTGAGCACCACTTCATCACCTCATTGCCGTGTTCGTTATCTGGTGTTTGTTTGTTGTGGTTGTTGCACACCCTTGATTGTTGTTTCTTAAATTGCGCACGTACTCTGTCCAGTTTAAGTGATTGGTGTCGCTAAGATTAGGCTCTGTTAATTGAGATTAGACAGTCAGGCCAAGTAATAGTAGAAATAGTGTGCGTGTGACGTCCGTCTTTATCATGACAATATACATAAACAACAGCCATGCATGGAAGCTCCAGAACAGGAGCACCTAAGGAGAGGAGCCGCAAATATAGTGACTTTTTAGAGATTTCAATATGGTATACATAGATGTATATAGACATATTTTATAGTGTCGATTCACTCATTTTGCTCCGTATGTAGTTCATGTTTTTTCTGATTAAAAGAGGGGGGCTCCCTCCGATTTCATTGACGAAACCAAAACGAGGCAGACAAAGTCGTTTCAGCACTGCTAGTCAGGTTTTCAACTAAACATAAAAGCGCAAAATAAGAGGTAGACGACTACCGGGCCCTATTACATCAAGGGGTTTTCCCAGCAAATCAAAACCACAAGTTCAAAAGTAAAAAACATCAAGTGATATGAGACGCCACTGGTGAAGCAGGAATAGAGAAGTCCCATCGATGTTTTCAACTAAACATAAAAGCGCAAAATAAGAGGTAGACGACTACCGGGCCCTATTACATCAAGGGGTTTTCCCAGCAAATCAAGACCACAAGTTCAAAAGTAAAAAACATCAAGTGATATGAGACGCCACTGGTGAAGCAGGAATAGAGAAGTCCCATCGATTCAGCAGCCCAGTCTTCTAACCCCCGGTCTCCATCCTTGCGACGCTCGATATATCTCACTTGCCACCCGCTCTATTAGTCTTGCTCCCAGCATCCATAGCTTTTGCTTTGGGTTTTTTTCGGCACAACGGCCCAATCAATAATCCAGTTGCATAGAGTTCGAACAATGATCATGGGATCATGAAAATTCTTAGATCTAAACACAATATCATTCCTGCATTTCCAAATAGACCAAAACAAAGCAGAAATCCCAACTGACATTAATTGTTTTTGTGGTTTCTGAAAGGTTTTAATCCAAGTAACTAAGCAATCACTCAAATTGTGAGGAGTTGTTTTGAGGTCAAAGGAACATTTGACCAAACTCCAAATCAATCTAGCAGCAGAACATTCAAAAAAATAAATGGTTAATATCTTCATCTCTCCCACAGAACACACAATGCTTTGCCTCTTTCCATCCTTTTCGGATCAGATTATCCTTAGTTAGAATACTTCTCCTAGTGAGTAGCCTAAAAAACATTCTAATTTTAGTAGGAACATTCAGTTTCCACAAGAATTTGTGTGGGAACCCCATGTCTGTCCTAATCAAGAAAGCATAAATAGATTTCACAGAGAATTTTCTGTCTTTTGTAAGCATCCACATGGGCTGAACTATGCCCCCATACATTCTAACTTCCTCACATCTAGCTCTTAAGCTAGCCCATAAATCAGCAGCTTCACCAATCAGGGCTCTCCTGAAGGTAAAACCATTCCATCCTTTATTAATGGCATCAGCAACAGATATATTGTGATCAAAGTTGATGTTGTAAATTCTGGGATATGCCACTTTTAGGGGCTTGGATCCCACCCAACTGTTGGGAAACGTTGCATGGAAAACAAAAAAATATCTATGCACACGCAATGATCTATCCATGGAGATGCATAGCAACGAGGCGAGAGTATGTCTACGTACCTTCATAGACCGAAAGCGGAAGCGTTTCACAACGCGGTTGATGTAGTCGAACTTTCTTCACGCTCCACCGATCGAGTACCGAATGTACGTCACCTCCGAGTTCCGCACACGTTCAACTCAATGACGTCCCTCACCTTCTTGATCAAGCAAGGTGTTGTGGTAGTAGATGAGTTCCGTCAGCACGATGGCGTGGTGACGGTGATGGTGTAGTGATCCTCGCAGGGCTTTGCCTAAGCACCGCGAAAATATGACTGGGAGTGTAAACTGTGGAGGGGGGACGCCGCATGTCGTGGTTCTAAGTCTGACAGTAGAATGGGGGGTAGGTATGGAGAGGCAAGATCCTAGCTATGGAGTAGTTGTATACGCAAGGGATTTACGAGTTCAGGCCCTTCTCGGAGGAAGTAATAGCCCTACGTCTCGGAGCCCGGAGGCAGTCGACTGAATTAGATGCGTATGTGTTACAGGGGTGCGAACCCTTCTACCTGTGGAGGGGGGTGGCTTATATAGAGTGCGCCAAGACCCCAGCCAGCCCACGTAGTAGAGGGTTTAAGGTGCGTTAAAGCTAGGCGTTACTGGTAACGCCTTACATAAAGTGTCATTAAGATCATAAAGACTATTTAACTACAGACCGTTTGGGCACCGAGTGGCTCCTGGTGGTCGAGTGGGTCTTCATAGTCGAGTGTCTTTGAATCTGCCGAGTGGAAACCTACCAGGTCGACTGGAAGGCTGCTTCTCTTGCGAGTGTCCTTGTGGAGGGTACCTTTGGGCAGGTCTATGACCCTACCCCAGGTACATGACTTCATCATTAGCCCCCGAATGGATCGAGGTTTGAGTGAGGAAGGAGTTGATAATCTTTCTGACCTGTTCTTCGTGTTGCGAGTGTGTCTTACTCTGGATCAACGACCTTTTAGTGATAGCGTCAACTTCTCTTTCAGTCGCCTTGATCCATTCTTCACGTTTTGTTGAGTGAACTCTGTTAACTTGAGGATTTCCGAGCGACTGATCGGAGGAAATCTGCTATCTGACGAGTTGCTCTGCGGTTAGCGGATTTCGCGGGATCCGAATTTTGGGAAGCGCGCGAAGCGGAGAAAACTGCGGCACTCGGATGGGATAAGACGATGACGCCTCGATCTTCGCGCCGCCTTTTTCGCCACGTATCGTGTGCGCGCCTGTTGCGGGATTTGACGGGATTGCCTGGGCCTACCGGTTAGCCACTCGTAAGCGGCCCCATATAAAGCGTCGGACAGGGTATTTTGAACAGTGCGGCTCCAATCTTCTCCTCCCTCTGCCTCCAAACTTTCTCGCTGCGCTCTTAGCCTGTCCAGCACCGCAGCTCAGTACTTGCTTCGCTGGCGACCATGGTGAAGGAGAAGACCGCAGCCCTGGAACGGGTGAAGAAGGCGGCGGCGAAGGCTAAGGGGAGAGCGCCCAGTCGGGGCGGATCCTCTTCGCGGTCCAAACTGCCGCAAGGCTGGGTCCAAGGAGATTGGATCCGCTCGACCATCACCGAGAAGGACCTCACCGATCTGGCCAATGAAGGACTGATCCCCCATGGGTCGGTGAGGCTTCCGGGAACGGAATGGCAACCGCAGCCTGAAGAGGGTGAGTGCGTTCTCCTGCCCACCCACGTAGATCGGGGATTTTGTCTGCCACCGAATCCTTTTTTCCGGGGGTTTCTGAACTTTTTCGGAGCGCAACTCCATCATTTCACTCCCAACTCCATTGTCTACCTTGCTGCTTTCATTTCGTTATGCGAGAACTTCTTGGGTTGTCGACCGCACTGGGGTCTCTTCAAGCACATATTCACCTGTTGCTCTCAGACGGTGAAGAAAACGAACCCGAATGACGAGAGAACCCAAGTAATCCAGATGTGTGGGGGACTAGGGGTCCAGATGAGGGGGAAGAGTGCCTTTCCGGCTATGACTCTCCCCTGATTCGGTTAGAGGGTGGCAGTCGACCTGGTTCTACTGCCAAGACCAGCCGACGCCGGGGCAGTCGACTGGGCTCCCTCCTTTCTCCATGAGTCAAGTGAACAAGCCATCTTCCCTGAAGGTGTTACCAGAGGAGAAGGCCCAAGTAAAGTTGCTGATGGAGCGTGTAGTCCAGCTTATTCGCGACGGGGTGACCGGCATGGATCTCCTGGAGGTTTTCCTCCGACGGCGTATTCAGCCACTCCAATACCGAGGTCATGCGATGTGCATGTACTCTGGTACGGATGATACCACTCGGGTCCATCCAGAAGAGGTCGATGACGCCACGCTGGAGAAGTGGATGACTGCCATCACAGGAAACAAAGATAACCCACGCGGAGCTAGGAGGATTCCACCACTCGACCAGACATACGAAGTAGACAAGGTACAACCACTTATCTTCGACTGTGATCCAGCTGCATTCATTCTGTTTAGATGCCAATTCGTCGACTGACTTTCGCCTTGTTTTGTTGTCTTCTAGGTCACCGCTGAGATGTACTCGATGCCCAACGGGGCGCAGGAAACAGTCGAAGAAGAAGAAGGAAGTGGAGGTGAAAGTCAGGAGGAATGGGAGTCCAACGGCGAGGAGGATGAGGAGGATGACAGCTTTGACGACGAGGAGGAGGAGGAGGAAGAGGAGGAAAACGTCAATCCTCCTCGCTATGAGGGAAGGTCCAAGTCGACGCATGACCCGGCGGCCGGGCGCGGTAAAGCTGTTGTGCCCACTGGGCAGTCGACGAAGCGACCCAGGACAACTTCCCTTGCGCCGACTGAGAAACCGCCGAAGCAACCTCGAGCAACGTCGTCAAAGCCGGTGAAGGCTCTGCCCAAGATGCGGATGGTCATCCCCACCATTCCGGGTAACCAACAGAACCTTGTATTTCCTTATTCCACATGAGTGAACTTTGGGTCGACTTGATGACTGATCAGCCGATTCTTGAAATCTACAGTGCCGCTACCTCCGAGACTTCAGCCAATCATGAAGATCAGGAAATGGAGGATGCTGCCACCTCCAACCTTGGTATGATCTTTGAGGTTTCGTTTTCAGTCGATTGGACTTTCATGTTTACTTTTGAATCTTTCTTGTAGTTCCGCCTCACGTCATTGACCTCCCCGATGATGACGAGGAAGCGCCATTGAGGAAGAGGGAGAACAAGAGAGTGCCTGCTGGCAAGGCTGCTCCAGTCGCGGCGATTCCTGAGATGCTGATTTCCGAGGGAGGCAACCCCACTCGGACTTCTGTGTCTTTTGCTGTACCGCTGACAAGTGCCCGACCCGCTTCGTCGACTGCTGATCCACCATCTCTCTTTGCTATACACCACGTCCCGGAAGACCAAGTGAGTGCTGCTAAGGAGGCCATATGCCAGGCAGGGATCATGATGGAGCAAGTGAAAGCGGTCGAGAGGCTAGCCAGTGACCTATGATGCTAGTTCAGCTCTCGAGCAATGTCCAAGTAATTCGATCGTTGCTTGCTTTGTTAGGATATGCTACCTGAAACTGCTTCCTTCGGAGATTTCCATATCTGTACGCCCACCGGGTGGGTGTGTCGATTGAATTTTGTGGGGCACACCGAGTGCACCCACCGGTGTAGTCTCCGAGACTATGGTCGATCGCGTGCGATCGGCTATAGTCTTTATGTTGTGAACTTCTTCACTCGACCTGGACGGACCAAGTCGAATGGAACCAGAAACCGGTGGGGGCACGCTAAGTGCACCCACTGGTGTAGTCCCGAGACTATGGTCGATCAAGCGTCAATCGACTATAGTCTAAAGAATGCGTGCTTTTTTTTTTTGGTCGATCGGTCGAACCAAATTGGTAAAACCAGTGGGGCACGCTGAGTGCACCCACTGGGTGTAGTCCCGAGACTACTGTCGAATGTTTTGATTCAACTGTAGTCTTAGAAATGCTACTATTTTTCCTTAGTCACTCGGAAGTGATCTGTCTTTGATGTTTTTCGTTGGTTGACTCTTTGTAGAAATCTTGCGAGCTTGTGGCTCGCTATACTGAGTTAGAGAACAAACAGATCCAGCTCAACCTCGATTTGAAGCTTGCTCAGGAGAATTTGCAGAAGGCAAAGGATGAAGCAAAAGGTATGGCTGGTGAGAACTTTTGACGACTGCCTTTGTTTTTCCGTTCATTCTCAACTCTGTTCTCATTGTTGCTTTGCAGATAAACTGGAAGAGACTTTAAAGAAGAAGGACCTTGACCTTGCAGAGGCACAGAAGGTGGCTTTGGAGAAAACAAAGCTCGCTGAAGAGAAGCTTGCCTCAGTCGACAAACTTGAAGATGAGAATGCCAAGCTGAAAGCCGCTCTTGACGCTGCTAACAAGGAAGTTAGTCGACTGAAGAACGACAAGATTGCTCTGTCTGACAAGGCTGGAGGGCTCGCCAAGAAGCTGTTTCTGATGCTTGAAGGTAATCTCTTTTACCCGACTGTCTCGCTATCACCGTCTCATCACATGATCGTTATTTTGAGTCTGAGCTGTGTTTTCAGAATTCTGTCAAAACTTCGAAGAAGAAACCAGTCAGTGGAAACCAGCTTGGACCCCATCAACTCTCCTATGAAGGACGGTTGCTATGAATGTGCTCCGATCGAGTCTCGCGTTGCTAAGCGTGGTGGATTATCTTGCTCGACTGAAAGTTGCGATGTCGCGGATCGACTCGACTCTCGGCAAGAACAGACGCCTTCGTAATGACCTTGAATCTCGATGACTCGATGAATGAGATTCCAAGTCGAGTGCAAGAATGGAAAAGTCTTCGCGGTGTGGTGCTGATGTTGCTCTATCTCCGGTTCGTGTCCACTGCAAGGAAGCGCAAGAGGACAAGCTGTTGTCTCTCAAGGTTGCCAACACCAGGAAGCACGACTTCAGATCTTTCATGGAGACTTTCATCGCTGCTGCTACCCGTATTGCTGATGGAATCGACCTCGACCAGTTTGTTGCACCTTCCAGTCCTCCGCCGGAGGAGTAAAAAACTTCTAAGTCCCACCTTAAATTTGCCTTGGAATGCCGAGTGGTTTTTGTAACCGATAAACTTTAACAGGCTTAACGCCTGAGCACCTTTGGATCCGTAGGACGTTTATCCGAACTTGATTTATCCTTTAACATGCTTTGTTTGCCTTCAAGAGAATTTTGTTCCTCATTCAGAAGATATTCCGTTGAAACTCCAGTCGACTTGTGCTTCATCTATCCTGTAGGTAGAGATGGAACACAGACTGAGACTGACCTCGTCGTCCTTGCAGATTGGGATGAACCGCACGTTGTACTTGTGGCGAAGCTCCGAAGGAGGAGGTAGCAGTCGACCTGCACCTCGTCGTCCTTGCGGATTGGGATGGACCGTACGTTGTACTTGTGGCGAAGCTCCGAAGGAGAAGGTAACAGTCGACCTGCACCTCGTCGCCCTTGCAGATTGGGATGAATTCCTTACTTAGGCGAGCACTGGACCGCAACTAAGCCCCCGAGTGGGAGGTTTGCTCTCCACTCGGTAGGATTTTTATTACTTAGGCGAGCACCGGGCTGCATCTAAGCCTCCGAGTGGGAGGTTTGCTCTCCACTCGGTAGGATTTGTATTACTTAGGCGAGCACTGGGCTGCAGCTAAGCCTCCGAGTGGGAGGTTTGCTCTCCACTCGGTAGGATTTCTATTACTTAGGAGAGCACTGGCTGCAGCTAAGCCTCCGGTGGGAGGTTTGCTCTCCACTCGGTAGGATTTCTATTACTTAGGCGAGCACTGGCTGCAGCTAAGCCTCCGAGTGGGAGGTTTGCTCTCCACTCGGTAGGATTTCTATTACTTAGGCGAAGCTGGGGCTGCAGCTAAGCCCCGATCGGGAGGTTTGCTCACCACTGGTAGGATTTCTATTACTTAGGCGAGCTCTGGCTGCAGCTAAGCCACCGAGTGGGAGGTTTGCTCTCCACTCGGTAGGATTTTTATTATTTTGGATGTTAAGGCGAATCCTTGGGCTGTTGCAAGCCCCCGAGTGGGAGGCTGGCTCACCACTCGGTAGGATTTGAATACTTAGGCGAGTACTTGGACTGCAGCTAAGCCTCCGAGTGGGAGGCTGGCTCGCCACTCGGTAGGATTTTGAATACTTAGGCGAGTACTTGGACTGCAGCTAAGCCTCCGAGTGGGAGGCTGGCTCGCCACTCGGTAGGATTTTGAATACTTAGGCGAGTACTTGGACTGCAGCTAAGCCTCCGAGTGGGAGGCTGGCTCGCCACTCGGTAGGATTTTGAATACTTAGGCGAGTACTTGGACTGCAGCTAAGCCCCCGAGTGGGAGACTGGCTCGCCACTCGGTAGGATTTTGAATACTTAGGCGAAGCGGATTCGCAGCTAAGCCCCCGAGTGAGAGACTGGCTCGTCACTCGGAAAGGATTTTTTTACAAACTTAGGCGAACCGGATTCGCAACTAAGCCACCCACTGGGGGAAATTTCAACAAAAAGTAATAACAATCACTGGGAAAATTATAACATTCTTGTCTTAGATAAACAAACTACAAAAGTACTTTTATTACATCTCAACCGAGTGAGTATTAAGTGTAAAAGGGGCGGAGCAGCTCCGCGTTCCAAGCTCGAGGCTCGTCGATCTGGCGATCAACGTTGTAGAGATGAAACGCTCCGTTGTGGAGAACTCTTGTGACGATAAAGGGACCTTCCCAAGTGGGAGCGAGCTTGTGTGGTTTCTGTTGATCCACTCGGAGGACCAAATCTCCCTCTTGGAAGGCTCGACTCTTCACATTTCTGGCATGGAATCGACGCAAGTCTTGCTGATAGATAGTCGAGCGGATCAGGGCCATTTCTCTCTCCTCTTCCAAGAGGTCGACTGCATCTTGCCGGGCTTGTTCCGCTTCTTCTTCAGAGTATAGTTCGACTCGAGGCGCATTGTGAAGCAGGTCACTTGACAGAACTGCTTCAGCTCCATAGACCAGGAAGAATGGACTTCTCCTAGTCGACCGATTAGGAGTGGTCCTCAATCCCCAGAGAACTGATGGAAGTTCGTCGACCCAAGCTCCTGCTGCGTGTTTGAGATCACGCATCAGCCGTGGTTTCAGCCCTTTGAGAATGAGGCCGCTTGCACGCTCGCTTGTCCATTCGACCGAGGATGAGCCATCAAGCATAGTCGACCCGCGTGCCTTGAGAAACGCAGAAGGCTTTGAACTTGTCATTATCGAAGCTTGACCCATTGTCGGTGATGATGCTATGCGGAACTCCATATCTGAATATCAACTCTCTGATGAAACTGATAGCAGTGCATGCATCGAGTTTCTTGATGGGCTTGGCTTCGATCCACTTGGTGAACTTGTCGACTGCTACTAGCAAATGAGTGAAGCCGCTTCTGCTAGTTCTCAACGGTCCAATCATGTCCAATCCCCAAACAGCGAAGGGCCAAACGAGTGGAATGGTCTTCAAGGCTGAGGCGGGCTTGTGCGACATGTTGGAATAGAACTGACATCCTTCACACTTGTCGACTATTTATTTTGCCATTTCATTTGCTTTCGCCAAGAAAATCCCGCCGGTATGCTTTAGCCACAATGGTCCGAGAGGACGATGATGGCCACAGTCCCCGAGTGGATATCCTCAAGAATTATCGACCTTCTTCCGGCGTGATACACTTCGGCCGACTCGAACGCGCTTTCTCTGTATAATTGTCCCTTGATCACTTGTAAAGGCCTTGTATCGACGGACGATCCGTCGAGCCTCTTCTTCATTCTCTGGGAGCTCTTTCCTTAGGATATATGCGATGTACGGCACTGTCGGTCGGGAGTGATGACCACAACTTCCATAATCAGGTCGACCATGGCTGGGACCTCAACTTCATCGGATCATTGGCACTCTTTTGCTGCGGGCTTCTTCGTGAAAGGATCCTCCTGCACTGTTGGAGCATGAATGTGTTCCAAAAATACATCACTGGGAATGGCTTCCCTCTTGGACCCTATCTTCGCCAAATCATCCGCAGCTTGATTTTTCAATCGGGGTATATGATGAAGCTCTAACCCTCGAATTTCTTCTCCAAATTTCTCATCTGCATTACAAGAACTCCGTCATAGCTGGGCTTCTGACATCCCACTCCTTCATCACTTGATTAACAACCAGATCCGAGTCGCCGTAAACCATAAGGCGACGGACGCCAAGTGAAATGGCCATACGCAACCCATACAGGAGTGCCTCATATTCTGCTTCGTTGTTGGAAGAATCAAAGTGAATCTAGAGAACGTATTTGAGCTTATCTCCTCGGGAAACCAATACGACCCCGCACTGTAACCGCTCAGCATCTAGGAACCATTGAAAACATAGTCCAAAGGTTCGAGTGAACTTGAGTCGGAAGCTGCTGTTCACCCACTCGGCGAGGAAGTCTGCTATTGCTTGGGACTTGATGGCTTTCTTTGCCTCAAATTTGATATCAAGGGAAGGAGTTCAATCGCCCATTTAGCCACTCGACCAGTTGCATCTCTGTTATGAAGAATTTCGATAATGGGGCATCGGACGATCGTAATGGAATGATCGAGAAATAATGAGCAACCTTCTTTGTGGTCATATAAATCCCATAAACAAGCTTCGATAGTGAGGGTATCTTTGCTTTGATGGGGTCAGACTTCGTAAAGATAATAAACCGGGCGTTGAACTTTGAAGGCTTTCCTTCTTCTTCCCGCCGACCGTAAGTACGGTGATCGACGACTTGTCCAAAGGCTGCAATATAAAGCAACAAAGGCTCTTTGCTGATAGGAGCAGCAAGCACCGGTTGGTGGAGAGCGAGCTTTTAGCTCGCAAACGCTGCATCAGCTTCGAGTCCACTCGAACTTGTCTGACTTCTTCATCACCGGTAAAGAGGCAATGCCTTTTCACCGAGGAGAGAGATGAATCGACTTAAAGCGGCCAAGCATCCAGTAAGCTTCTGGACATCGTGCACACGCACAGGGCGCTTCTTTCGGAGTATAGTGCCAACCTTTTCATGGTTAGCATCGATTCCTCGCTCAGAAACAAGAAAACCGAGTAACTTTCCGCCAGGGACTCCAAATGTGCACTTTGATGGGTTAAGCTTGATATCATACCTCCTGAGATTGGCAAGTGTTTCAGCAAGGTCAGTCAACAGGTCGGAACCCTTTCGTGACTTGACCACTATATCATCCATGTACGCTTCCACATTCCGACTGATTTGAGTGAGCAAACACTTCTGAATCATCCTCATGAATGTGGCTCCGGCATTCTTGAGACCGAATGGCATGGGGTCATAACAGAAGCACCCGAATGGAGTGATGAACGCTGTTTTAATCTCATCGGGTCCATACAGACGGATCTGATGGTACCCGGAATAGGCATCTAAAAAAGACAACCTCTCACATCCCGCAGTTGAGTCGACTATTTGGTCAATGCGAGGAAGAGGGAAATGATCTTTCGGGCAGGCCTGGTTGATATGCTTGAAATCGATGCACATGCGCAACGAATTGTCCTTCTTGGGGACCATGACGACATTGGCGAGCCACTCGGAGTGGTAGATCTCTCGGATGAACTCTGCCACTAAGAGCTGAGCCACCTCCTCGCCAATGGCCTTTCTCTTCTGGACGGCGGACCGCCGAAGATATTCTTTAACCGGTTTGAATTTTGGGTCGACTCGTAGGCGATGCTCAGCCAGCCCCCTGGGAACACCCGGCATGTCAGCAGGCTTCCATGCAAAGATGTCCCAGTTCTCACGGAGGAACTGGATGAGCGCTTCTTCCTATTTTGAGTCGAGTGTTGTTGAGATGTTGGTCGGAGCAGCATTGGGGTCAATCGGGTGAATGTGAACCTGTTTCGTCTCACCAGTCGACTGAAATGCTGACTCCGTAGCAGGCTTCCTAGCTCGCAACAAATCACTCGGATCTGCAATTTTCGATACTCTTGTAGCTCTACCATCGCCAACCGAGCATCGGCGATCTTAGAGCCTTTCTCGAAGCACTCTTCCGCCTTCTTCCGATTGCCCGTTACGGTGATCACGCCTTGGGACCAGGCATCTTCGCTTAAGATACACGTAACATGGTCGGGCCATGAAACGTGCATAAGCTGGCCTTCCTAGAATAGCGTGATAAGCGGTTTGGAAATCCATGACCTCAAAGGTCAACTTTTCTTTCCGGAAATGCTGCAAATCACCAAAAACTACATCAAGGGAAATTTGACCGAGTGACTCAGTCTTCTTTCCAGGAATGACTCCGTGGAAGCTCATGTTATCGGTATCGAGTCTGGATATCGGAATGCCCATTCCTTTCAACGCCTCCGCGTATAATATGTTCAAGCCACTACTACCATCCATCGGGACTTTGGTCACCGAGTGCCCTCAACAACCGGGTCGACCACCAATGCTTGCCTCCTGGGGTGGCAATGTGCGCCGGTGATCGACCGGTCGAATGTGATGGCGGTCCGGGACCATTTCAGATAATTGGGAGTCGCCGAGCGACCAAGTTCACTTCCCGATTGATAACCTTCAATCGACTTTTGCTTTCGACGTCAGCAAAAATCATCAGGGTGGAATTGACCTGGGGATATCCATCATCACTGTCATCTTTGTTCTCAACTTTGTCTGTTTCCTTATCCTTATCCTTGAGTTGTTTCCCTTGGAACTGCTGAATTAAGAGCCGACACTGTCGAGTGGTATGTTCCGGGTAAATGAGTTTACCCTCTTCATCTTTCTTTGTATGAATATGACATGGCAAATCCAACATGTCGTTTCCATCCTGGTCTTTCACCTTCTTGGGGTTCCAAGGACCCTTGGGCTTCCCCTTGAACTTTCCCAGGGTCACAGCCAAGGCCTCTCCGGAGCGGCTGGCTCGGCTTTGCGCTCGCTTCCGATTGAATTTCCTCCGCCGCCTCATTGGCTGCCGATTTGCATTTACCACTCCGAGCCGATCCTCTTCTTCACCATTTGCATACTTGGTGGCAATTTCCATCATCCGACTCAGGGTCATATCTCCGGTTCGACCAAATTTCAAACTCAACTCTCTGGTCTTGACGCCCTCTTTGAAGGCACAGACTGCCTGGTGATCAGATACATTCTCGACTGTGTGATGCAAAGTGATCCACCTCTGGATATAATCTCTCAAAGTTTCACTCGACTTTTGCACACACAACTGCAACTCCGTCAATCCTGCTGGTCGTTTGCAAGTTCCTTCAAATGTCCTGACAAACACTCGGGCAAGATTTTCCCAAGTGTAAATACTGCTGGGTGCTAACTGATTCAACCACGCCCTGGCTAAACCCTCCAACATAAGAGGCAAATGCTTCATGGCTACCTCATCGTTGCCACCGCCGATCCGAACAGCCACTCGGTAATCTTCAAGCCAAGTGTCGCTTGATTCACCAAAGAACTTATCGACTCAATCGCCAACCTGAAGTTGGGAGGAATCACCGCGCTCGATGGCTCTGCTGAAACACTCGTCCCGAGACATGAACTCTGTTGTGGAAGGAACATCTCTATCATGGCCGCCTCGGTGAGCTCTGTTCTGCCGACCAAACCTTGAACGATAATAGATCTCGTGATCAAAGCTTGGTTCCACGGGTCGACCGAACTCTTCGCCAACACTGTCTTGGCATCTGTCGCCTCGCTGCCGAGGAGCGATGATCCACCCCTTGGGGAGGAGGGCACTCGACGCCGATCGTTGCGATCGAATCGGTGCTCATACTGCTCGCGACCCTTGTACTGATCATCACGCCGGCCCCCACGTTCCTCACGCCTCGGGGGCGATCTCGGACTATGGGCCGACTGGACTGAATTCGCAGCGACGGATCGGCTGTGAATCCTGTTCTGCGACTGTGATACCATTGAGTTTTGATCTACTGCCGCCCAGAGCAGATATCTGATTTGCAGCAAACCTCTACCTGCCTCCGACTGGGAAGGCTGAATTGACTCTGCTATACGGGCGGCAGCTGCTAAATTCTGAATCGGAGTTCGATATACCTGAGTTGGCGGTTGAAAGAGTTGACGTCGACTGGATTCTGGAACCCTTGGTCGCTGGCATTGCCGAGTACTCGCTGAAGGTTCTCCAGTCGAGTGCGCCAGCCAGGTTGGCTGCGTGCATCCTCCAAGGCACGAGCCTCGGGGTTTCTCCAACGATAGGAGTGTGAAGTGCATCCATGTTCGACGGCGGTGCTCCTCCTCCGGAGCGGCGGACGGGCTCGCAGGTACTCTTCGTGGGCTTGCTCGGATCGCTTCCACCGCCACCTCCGCTGGTGTGGGTGAACTGGGGACTGCGTGGTCCATCGACCATCGTAACCTCTACCGCTGGTCATCGCTATCGCATTCGGACGCAGTCTCGTGGAGCCGCTTGAACAGGTCAGAGAGATTCGTCGGGCTCGATCGCCGCGACTTGGGGGGTGGCCGACTGGCGGGCCACCGCATGCCTCACCCACCGCTGAAGCCTCGACCGACCGGAACGCTTGCGCCTGTGGGAAACTGGGAGCGAAGATGGCACATGAGCCGATCCATACTGGGTCGACGGTTGCCGCAGGAGGACACCGCGAACACACGCGAAAGTCGCGCCTCAGCGGACGGGAGCGCGGCCCACGCCGAGTGGAGCCTCCTGAAGCCAAGCGGAGTCGTCGACGACGAAAGTGAGCGCACCGAGACGGATCTCGTGGCCGTCAACCAGAACTCCACCTGAAACCATGATGTAGGAGATCGAAAGAATCCCAACTTCTCTAACAAATCGCTAGAACACCTGCCCCACGGTGGGCGCCAACTGTCGTGGTTCTAAGTCTGACAGTAGAATGGGGGGTAGGTATGGAGAGGCAAGATCCTAGCTATGGAGTAGTTGTATACGCAAGGGATTTACGAGTTCAGGCCCTTCTCGGAGGAAGTAATAGCCCTACGTCTCGGAGCCCGGAGGCGGTCGACTGGATTATATGCGTATGTGTTACCGGGGTGCGAACCCTTCTACCTGTGGAGGGGGGTGGCTTATATAGAGTGCGCCAAGACCCCAGCCAGCCCATGTAGTAGAGGGTTTAAGGTGCATTAAAGCTAGGCGTTACTGGTAACGCCTTACATAAAGTGTCATTAAGATCATAAAGACTATTTAACTACAGACCGTTTGGGCACCGAGTGGCTCCTGGTGGTCGAGTGGGTCTTCATAGTCGAGTGTCTTTGAATCTGTCGAGTGGAAACCTACCAGGTCGACTGGAAGGCTGCTTTTCTTGCGAGTGTCCTTGTGGAGGGTACCTTTGGGCAGGTCTATGACCCTACCCCAGGTACATGACTTCATCACCGCACACGGCTAACAATTGATGTTGTGTGTTCTAGGCGCCCCCCTCCCCACATATATATAGGTGGGATGGGAGGAGAATCAGCCAGGGGCGCCCCAAGTAGGATCCGAATCCTACTTGGGGTTTCCCCAAGTGGCGCCCCCTTTCCTTTTTTCACCGGAGAACAAAGGGAAGGGGGAAGAGAGAAAGGAAGCGGGGGGCGACGAACCCCCCCTATTCCTTCTCCAATTCGGCTTCTTGCCATAGGAGGGCGTGCTACCCCTTGTGGGCTGGTTTTCTCCCCTCTTATGGCCCATATGGCCCATATATTCCCCGAGGGGTTCCGGT
Source organism: Aegilops longissima (assembly GCA_021605205.1). Taxonomy (NCBI): domain Eukaryota; kingdom Viridiplantae; phylum Streptophyta; class Magnoliopsida; order Poales; family Poaceae; genus Aegilops; species Aegilops longissima. Next base: position 540,532,369 of record CM038680.1, on the reverse strand, counting down.
GACCCCTCCGGTACCCCGATAAATACCCGATACACTTCGGAACACTTCCGGTGTCCGAATACTATCTTCCTATATATCAATATTTACCTCTCACTAGTTCGAGACTCCTCGCCATGTCTGTGATCTCACCCGGGACTCTGAACAACATTCGGTCACTGACGGTGTCCTGGACTAGGGGGTACTCACCACGTCGTCTCCCGATCGGTTAGATTGGGCCGAGGATCCCCGTGGCCGTATACTCATGGGCCAGTCCGGACAGTTGCCGCATACAAGGAAGATTCCACAAGACTTGGCGATCAAGACAAGGACTCCTCCCCACCGGCGATTCGGCTAGGACTCTTGTTATCCTAGGACTCTGGTGCATTATATAAACCGAGGCCAGGCTAGTCGATAGACAATCTCATATATACAACAATCATACCATAGGCTAGCTTCGAGGGTTTAGCCTCTTTTATCTCGTGGTAGATCCACTCTTGTAACACATATCATCAATATCAATCAAGCAGGACGTAGGGTTTTACCTCCATCAAGAGGGCCCGAACCTGGGTAAAACATCGTGTCCCTTGTCTCCTGTTACCATCCTCCTAGACGCACAGTTCGGGACCCCCTACCCGAGATCCGGCCGTTTTGACACCGACATTGGTGCTTTCATTGAGAGTTCCTCTGTGTGTCCGGCAAAAGGTCGATGGCTCGCCCGCAGATCAACTGCGACTTCGGCATATTCGTCACCAGCTCGACTGGTCACCTTGGTTCGACCAAGGACTGCGCCCTATCTCCGATCATCATGTTCGGATGAGGGCCTTCATCAACATCAACTCCGATCTCTATCAAGATCATGGAGGAATCATCCAGAGAGCCCGGGGGCTCAACGTCAACATTGCCCCCGGGCGACCGTGCTGTTTTTCTGGACAGAGAACTTGAATCCGCCGTCAGCGCCTCCTCGAGCGTCAGTTTGATGATTGCTTCGGTGGAATTGTGCGGAATTGAGTCTACAACAACCCTGGAAAATTTCGTCGAGTTCCGATGGAGGAATCTCTGGCAATCTCCGATATACCGGAGCCGCATTGAATCTGGACGAGAATACGGACGAGTTTAGGGCGTGGTGTCCAGCTTTTAGCTTGGACTTCCTTTGGAAGATCCAACCATTGATCGGCTGCGGAATTCCTATATCTACCATCCCTCAAAATTTCAGCTCGATCCGACCGTCCAAACTCCGGGAACCTTCCGATTAGTGCATCACTTTTCGGATCTGTTTTCTGCGAAACGAATCCGACCCGAGTTCGCTCTTTTTATGAACGGGATTTGGACATCCTTTTGAAGGAAGTTTTGTATGGGGTATTGTGTTTTGTTTCCGAACACATCCCATTAACTTTAAGATCTTTTGAACATGATCATGCTGGTGTCAAACCAGTCCGGCCATATTGCTCCACGGTTGCCGACCTGCGCAATACACGTCGTCACATTGTTGAGCCGAGCTCAACTTCTTCGGATCATCATCTCGGCAAGCCGAACAAGAGTCCGGCATCGCAAAGGATAAATCATCACCAACATCGCCGCCCCACGGATTACACGGAGCGGGCATACCGGCATCGCCGCACGACGCTTCATCAAGCCGACATCGACCACGTCACGACCTGCATCGGCAGGGCCGCACTATTGCTTCTTCAAGGTGGTGTCCATCACGCCGACCTACTTCGACATCTCGGCTGGACCAGGGGCTTCGCCATCTCTTCATCAACCTACTCCGGACACTTCGCCGTCACTAGCCGACCAGGCAATGGGTGCGCGGATCGACTCCCAATTTCGGGAATCACCTTCCTTAGGATTGCTACAGCAAATAAACCAGGTGCTATTAATCTTAGTATTTCTTTTTGCTTGTTTGGGTTAATTTTTCCCAAGGAATTATTACTCTGGCTTGTCCATCATATGTACACAGGTCTATGAAATGGTGGCCGCATTATCGACGGTCGCATGATGGTTCGGTCGGTTTACGACACAGTTCGCGTGACGCCGCATCCGGAACTCGGACCGACCTGTGAATCCAGGCTTTGCCACGCCTTTATTGCATTACACTGACGACCTGCATCGACATCGACTTCGGCGCCAGGCCATATTTCTTTTACTATTTACTTTGCATAAATTATTTATTATGCAACATTTTTTTTAATTCCTATTATTACTATTATCCCCGGTCTGCACTATTTTTTGTGCACAGGAAAATGATCCAGCCGGACTATATCCTTTGACGTCACCTCGGCTGGACGGGGGGCTTCGTCAACACTTCATTACCCCATGCCAGGGACTTCGGCATCACTCTGCCGTCCTGCATTGACCGTGCTATGTCTCCACTTCGGAGTGCCGAGCTCCTTGCTCCGCCACCTCGGGACCGGCTTGGGGGATGGAACCTCGTCCCGCCTCAAGCTCGGACCGCGTCGTCAATACCGAACACATTAACCAGCTAAGTTGCCTTCATGCTCAAAGTTTTAAATTTCTAACTTGTGTTCGGTTCGACCAAGAATTATACTTTTTTGTAAAAAGTTGCTTGTACAAATTTTCCTTGTCGAAACTTTGTTCAAGACACTTGACGCGCTACCCGCTCATTATACCCGGGGATTCTTTAATGAAGCTTATTAATACGGGCTTTATGCCCAACACATGTGTCACACTTCCGCATGTACCTTTTATTCACCATTATATGCATCGATATGACTTAAGTTTTGGCCAAGCTGGGTTGCCTGGCTCCTGTGCTTACCCCTGCGTTCCCGATTGTTCGGCTAGGTGGTAAAGGGAGCACCTCTGCGATTGTTACTGCCGGGTCAGCCGGATGTGTACCTCAGACTGGGTGAGGCCGAAAGCTAGCATTCTTAAGGGAATACTCGGTCGGTGAACTAAAAGATGATTTTTTATTATTTACCCATCTGCCCCCAGATGATTTTCTGCTTTCATAGCAGCTTTGACATGGACTTTAGGGCATGCATCCCAGCGAAAGGAACCCTTAACGGAACTATTCTCCCTGGAAGATGTTTCTTACTACCCATGTAATATAACATAACTAGTTGGGCACTTGTCTGATACAACACTAATGACCCCTACGCCTTGTCTCCATGCATGCCCCGGTTTTTATAACCGCGAGGGTATTCGGACACACTCCGGACTATTGGGTCCAGAGGTTGAAGCGAAAAGGTCCGCTACGACAAACGATCTACAATCCGGCTAGAAGGCATTCTACATGTCACCTTACATTATATAGTCAACTTTTTCCCAAGTCACTTGGGGGCTCTTATGTTTATTTGAGCCGTTTCATACTAAGTGTTTTTCTTCTTAGTCGTTGCAAAGTTAAAGCACGGCAGAAGCACTTTTTTTTCTAAAGTCCAATTTTCGGATTGGCACCGAACACCTGATCTTGTTCGGACGTCATGTTTTTTACTGACGTTTTTTGGTTTTCCAACCTTTTGGCACTTTTTACCTATTTGTGTGTTTTCAGCACAAGTCTCGCAGTGCAACGCCGGACACCTTTAGAGATTCGGCAAAAACATTCTCGGATATTGCTATATATGCATCAGTTTGGTTGTGTCTTCGGTCAATAGTTGGGTTGCCGGCTCCGTGTGCTTGCCTCCTACGCTCCGCTTTGTTTGGCTAGGTGTGCAAAGGAGAACCATCGCGATTGTGCTTCCAGCTCGCATGGTCAAGCACCTCGATGGAGAAAGCCGAAACCTGATGTCACAATAGGTGTAAACTGGTCAGCGATCCGATGACTATATTAAATGACGGGCCATTCATAAAATTGGCCGAAGTGTTTCGGCTTGACCTCGACTATCGCCGAACACTACCGGGGGCTAGTAACTGACCTCCCAAACTAAATCCTCAATATTTTACTCTTACATTGGAGCTGAGGTTTCATGATCATGCTTAACATGACAACCCAAAGAAAGGAACCGATAGCGGGACTATTTTCTTTGGAAGCCATTTCTCCTGTTAAACAGTAATATAACATATCTCTCTGCGTACCTTTGTTTATAAAACCGTATGGCCAGATTGCCTTGTTTGTCATAAATCTTTGCCCTCATAAAGGCTTTATAAAGTAGGACAAACACTCCTCGGCTACTGGCCGAGGAGGTTGAAGCCGATGGTCGGTCAACAAAGTTTTGTACAATGCGGATCCGAGCATTAATGACGTAAAGTACTTGGATACATAGAGTCATTACACATAATTTGTGATTTTACTATGGATATCGATCCTTAATTCGGCCTCCCGTGCCCGCATTAAGGCTCGGGGGCTACTGGGCTTCGGGCTTATTATTTACAAATATTAAAGGGGCACATCAATCCCCTGATCTGGTGTTGCCACCCGACCAGTATCTCGGGAGCTACTGCATTGCATGTTCTATGCAGAAAATTTTAAGTGCAATACAGTTTCCGAGGAGATTTTGATCCTCAGGTTGGTCGGCCGCACCCAACCTGAGTCTTGAGGACTGAGCATGCCACTTTTTGTGTCCCGAAGTATTCTGCCGAGCTAGGACTTGATCCTCAGAACGATTTTGCAAATCAACCTGAGTCTCAGCAGCTACGGGGATCAGCGGTCTTATGTCATCCTTCATGTGCATCTCGGGTTTTAGACCGATACCCACCTTGAGGGCTACTGGCTATGTATCTCGGCAGAGAATAAATTGCATCAATCAAAAATATTGACAAAAATCGGCCCACATTCAGGGTGGTGCACCACCTCGGAAGCAGTCCGGCATAAAGCTCGGGCGCTAGTGGCTGGCTCCATAGAGGGCATTTCCGACATTAAGCTTGGCTAAACTCCTTCAAACTTCTTTGAACCAAGGTGATTTACGACACCTCGGATACAGTCCGGCGTTGGAGCTCAGATACAGTCCGGCGTTGGAGCTCGGATACATAGTCAGGCGTTGGAGCTCGGATACATCCCGGCGTTAGAGCTGGGAAGCAGTCCGGCGTTGGTGCTCGGCTGCAAAAGATACCTCGAATGTAGTCCGGCGTTAGAGCTCGGACGCAAGAGGACACTGCCTCCCGGGAATAACTTCAAACCCGAGGCGTTGCATAAAAATAACAAGGCATTGATAAAGGCCGTAAACTTAAAGGGGCTCCTCGGATACCCGACGTGTAAACTCATTGAATGCATTTCGACGATCCTCAAGATCGAAGATGAGAAGATTTGGTGAACTAGTTTTCAAGACCGACGACCGAAGATGAAGAACAGTTCGGAAGAATCGAGGAGCGTCCCTAACTTGAAGACCGGTTCAGGGGACTACTGACGGTGTCCTGGACTAGGGGGTACTCACCACGTCGTCTCCCGATCGGTTGGATTGGGCCGAGGATCCCCGTGGCCGTATATTCATGGGCCAGTCCGGACAGTTGCCGCATACAAGGAAGATTCCACAAGACTTGGCGATCAAGACAAGGACTCCTCCCCCACCGGCGTATTCGGCTAGGACTCTTGTTATCCTAGGACTCTAGTGCATTATATAAACCGAGGCCAGGCTAGTCGATAGACAATCTCATATATACAACAATCATACCATAGGCTAGCTTCGAGGGTTTAGCCTCTTTGATCTCGTGGTAGATCCACTCTTGTAACACATATCATCAATATCAATCAAGCAGGACGTAGGGTTTTACCTCCATCAAGAGGGCTCGAACCTGGGTAAAACACCGTGTCCCTTGTCTCCTGTTACCATCCGCCTAGACGCATAGTTCGGGACCCCCTACCCGAGATCCGCTGGTTTTGACACCGATAGTCACCAAATCACATAACTCATATAATACAATATCGTCATCGAACGTTAAGCGTGCGGACCCTACGGGTTCGAGAACTATCTAGACATGACCGAGACACCTCTCCGGTCAATAACCAATAGCGGAACCTGGATGCCCATATTGGCTCCTACATATTCTACGAAGATCTTTATCGGTCTAACCGTTATTACAACAAACGTTATTCACGTTATCTATTAGTATGTTACTTGCCCGAGATTCGATCATCGATATCTTCATACCTAGTTCAATCTCGTTACCGGCAAGTCTCTTTACTCGTTCCGTAATACATCATCCTACAACTAACTCATTATTCACTTTGCTTGCAAGGCTTCTTATGATGTGTATTACCGAGAGGGCCCAAAGATACTTCTCCAATACGCGGAGTGACAAATCCTAATCTTGATCTATGCCAACTCAACAAACACCTTCAGAGATACATGTAGAGCATCTTTATAATCACCTAGTTACGTTATGACGTTTGATAGCACACAAGGCATTCCTCTGGTATCCGGGAGTTGCATAATCTCATAGTCGAAGGAATATGTATTTGACATGAAGAAAGCAATAGAAATAAAACTGAACGATCATTATGCTAAGCTAACGGATGGGTCCTGTCCATCACATCATTCTCCTAATGATGTGATCCTGTTATCAAATGACAACTCATGTCCATGGTCAGGAAACCTTAACCATCATTGATCAACGAGCTAGTCAAGTAGAGGCTCACTAGGTACACAGTGTTTGTCTATGTATTCACACATGTATTTAGGTTTCCGATCAATACAATGCTAGCATGAATAATAAAAATTTATCATGAATAAGGAAATATAAAATAACAACTTTATTATTGCCTCTAGGGCATATTTCCTTCAGTCTCCCACTTGCACTCGAGTCAATAATCTAGATTACATAGTAATAATTCTAACACCCATGGAGTCTTGGTGCTGATCATGTTGGGTCCGCTACATTCAGATCCGTATGTATTTTGCAAATCTCTAAGTCTCCCTCCTTGACTTGATCACGGATTGAATTGAAGCGTCTCTTGATGTGTTTGGTTCTTTTGTGAAATCTGGATTCCTTCGCTAAGGCATTTGCTCCAGTATTGTCACAAAATATTTTCATTAGACCCGATGCACTAGGTATTATACCTAGATTGGATATGAACTCCTTCATCCAGACTCCTTCATTTGCTGCTTCTGAAGCAGCTATGTACTCCACTTCACACATAGATCCCGCCACGACGCTTTGCTTGGAACTGCACTAACTAACAGCTCCACCATTCAAAATAAATATGTATCCAGTTTGTGACTTAGAGCGGATCAGTGTTAAAACTAGCATCGACGTAACCATTTACGACGATCTCTTTGTCTCCTCCATAAACGAGAAACATATCCTTGGTCCTTTTCAAGTACTTCAGGATGTTCTTGACCGCTGACCAATGATCCACTCCTAGATTACTTTGGTACCTCCCTGACAAACTTATAGCAAGGCACACATCAAGTCTGGTACACAGCATATCATACATGATAGAACCTATGGCTGAGGCATAGGGAATGACTTTCATTTTCTCTCTACCTTCTGGAGTGGTTGTGCATTGAGTCTGACTCAAGTTCACACCTTGTAACACATGCAAGAACCCTTTCTTTGACTGATCCATTTTGAACTTCTTCAAAACTTTATCAAGGTACGTGCTTTGTGAAAGTCCTATTAAGCGTCTTGATCTATCTCTATAGATCTTGATGCCCAATATATAAGCAGCTTCACCGAGGTCTTTCATTGAAAAACTCTTATTCAAGTATCCTTTTATGCTATCTAGAAATTATACATCATTTTCAATCAACAATATGTCATCCACATATAATATTAGAAATGATACGGATCTCCCACCCACTTTCTTGTAAATACAGGCTTCTCTGAAAGTCTATATAAAGCGATATGCTTTGATCACCTCATCAAAGCATATATTCCAACTCTGAGATGCTTGCACCAGTCCATAGATGGATAACTGGAGCTTGCACACTTTGTTAGCACCTTTAGGATCGACAAAACCTTCTGGTTGCATCATATACAACTCTTCTTTAAGAAATCCATTAAGGAATGCAGTTTTGACGTCCATTTGCCAAATTTCATAATCATAAAATGCGGCAATTGCTAACATGATTCGGAGAGACTTAAGCATCGGTGCGGGTGAGAAAGTCCCATCGTAGTCAACTCCTTGAACTTGTCAAAATCCTTTTGCGACAAGTCGAGCTTTGTAGACAGTAACATTACCATCAACATCGGTCTTCTTCTTGAAGATCCACTTATTCTCTATGGCTCGCCGATCATCTGGCAAGTCCACCAAAGTCCACACTTTGTTCACATACATGGATCCTATCTCAGATTTCATGGCCTCAAGCCATTTCTCATCATAGCTTCTTCAGAGTTCGTAGGTTCGTCATGGTCTAGTAACATGACTTCCAGAACAGGATTACCATACCACTCTGGTGCGGAATGTGCTCTGTTCGACCTACAAGGTCCAGTAGTAACTTGATCTGAAGTTTCATGATCATCATCATTAGCTTCCTCTCTAGTTGGTGTAGGCCTCACATGAACGGATTGCTCTGATGAGCTACTTTCCAATTCGAGAGAAGGTACAATTACCTCATCAAGTTCTACTTTCCTTCCACTCACTTCTTTCGAGAGAAACTCCTTCTCTAGAAAGTTTCCATTCTTGGCAACAAAGATCTTGCCTACGGATTTTTGGTAGAAGGTATACCCAATTGTTTCCATAGGGTATCCTATGAAGACGCACTTCTCCGATTTGGGTTTGAGCTTATCAGGCTGAAGCCTTTTGACATAAGTGTCGCAACCCCAAACTTTAAGAAACGAGAGCTTAGGTTTCTTGCCAAACCACAGTTCATACAGTGTCGTCTCAACGGATTTAAACTGTTCCCTATTTAACGTGAATGCAGTTGTCTCTAATGCATAACCCCAAACAATAGTGGCAAATCTGTAAGAGACATCATAGATCGCACCATATCTAATAAACTACAATTACGATGTTCGGACACACCATTACGCTATGGTGTTCCAGGTGGCGTGTGTTGTGAAACTATTCCACATTGTTTTAAGTGAAGGCCAAACTCGTAACTCAAATATTCACCTCCGCGATCAGATCGTAAAAACTTTATTTTCTTGTTACGATGATTCTCGACTTCACTCTGAAATTCTTTGAACTTTTCAAATGTTTCAGACTTGTGTTTCATTAAGTAGATATACCCATATCTGCTCAAATCATCTGTGAAGGTCAGAAAATAACGATACCCGCCGCGTGCCTGAACACTCATCGAACCGCATACATCGGTATGTATTATTTTCAATAAGTCATTGGGTCGCTCCATTGTTTTGGAGAACGGAGTTTTAGTCGTCTTGCCTATGAGGTATGGTTCGCAATTATCAAATGATTCATAATCAAGTGATTCCAAAAGCCCATCTGCATGGAGTTTCTTCATGCACTTTACACCAATATGACCTAAATGGCAGTGCCACAAATATGTTGCACTATCATTATCAACTTTGCATCTTTTGGCATCAATATTATGAGTATGTGTATCACCACAATCGAGATTCAACAAAAATACACCACTCTTCAAGGGTGCATGACCATAAAAGATATTACTCATATAAATAGAACAACCATTATTCTTTGATTTAAATGAATAACCGTCTCACACAAACAAGATCCAAATATAATGTTCATGCTCAACGTTGGCACCAAATAACAATTATTTAGGTCTAAAACTAATCCCGAAGGTAGATGTAGAGGTAGCGTGCCGACGGCGATCACATCGACCTTGGAACCATTTCCGACGCGCTTCATCACCTCGCCCTTAGCCAATCTTCATTTAATCCGTTGCTCCTGTTTCGAGTTACAAATATGAGCAACCGAACCAGTATCAAATACCCAGGCGCTACTACGAGCATTAGTAAGGTACACATCAATAACATGTATTCAAATATACCTTTGTTCACTTTGCCATCCTTCTTATCTGCGAAATACCTGGGGCAGTTCCCCTTCCAGTGACCAACCCCTTTGCAATAGAAGCACTCAGTTTCAGTCTTGGGTCCAGCTTTGGGCTTCTTCCCGGGAGTGGCAACTTGCTTGCCATTCTTCTTAAAGTTCCCCTTATTTCCCTTGCCCTTTTTATTAAAACTAGTGGTCTTGTTAACCATCAAAACTTGATGCTCCTCATTGATTTCTACCTCCGCAACTTTGAGCATTGCGAAGAGCTCGGGAATTATCTTATCCATCCTTGCATATTATAGTTCATCACGAAGCCTTTGTAGCTTGGTGGCAGTGATTGAAGAACTCTGTCAATAACACTATCATCTCGAAGATTAACTCCTAGCTGAGTCAAGTGATTATGATACCCAGACATTTTGAGTATGTGTTCACTAACAGAACTGTTCTCCTCCATCTTGCAGCTATAGAACTTGTTGGATACTTCATATCTCTCAACTCGCGCATTTGCTTGAAATATTAACTTCAATTCCTGGAACATCTCATATGGTCCATGACGTTCAAAATGTCTTTGAAGTCCTGATTCTAAGCCGTAAAACATGGCACACTGAACTATCGAGTAGTCATCGGATCGAGCTTATCAGATGTTCATAACATGAGCATCTGCTCCTGCAGTAGGCCTTTCACCTAGTGGTGCATTGATACGTCTCCAACGTATCTATAATTTTTGATTGATCCATGCTATATTATCTACTGTTTTGGACAATATTGGGCTTTATTTAACACTTTTATATTATTTTTGGGACTAACCTATTAACCGGAGGCCCAGCCCAGAATTGCTGTTTTTTTTCCTATTTCAGAGTTTCGAAGAAACAGAATATCAAACGGAGTCCAAATGGAATGAAACCTTTGGGAACGTGATTTTCTCACCGAACGTGATCTAGGAGACTTGGACCCTAAGTCAAGGAAGCTTCGAGGAGGGCACGAGGTAGGGGGGCGCGTCCAACCCCCAGGGCGCGCCCTCCACCCTCGTGGGCCCCACGTTGCTCCACCGACGTACTTCTTCCTCCTATATATACCTACGTACCCCCAAACGATCAGATACGGAGCCAAAAACCTAATTCCACCGCTGCAACCTTCTGTACCCACGAGATCCCATCTTGGGGTCTGTTTTGGAGCTCCGCCGGAGGGGGAATCCACCACGGAGGGCTTCTACATCAACACCATAGCCTCTCCGATGAAGTGTGAGTAGTTTACCTCAGACCTCCGGGTCCATAGTTAGTAGCTAGATGGCTTCTTCTCTCTTTCTGGATCTCAATACAATGTTCTTCCCCTCTCTCCTGGAGATCTATTCGATGTAATCTTCTTTTTGCGGTGTGTTTGTTGAGATCGATGAATTGTGGGTTTATGATCAAGATTATCTATGAACAATATTTGAATCTTCTCTGAATTCTTTTATGTATGATTGGTTATCTTTGCAAGTCTCTTCGAATTATCAGTTTGGTTTGGCCTACTAGATTGGTTTTTTCTTGCAATGGGAGAAGTGCTTAACTTTAGGTTCAATCTCGCGGTGTCCTTTCCCAAAGATGAGGGGCAGCAAGGCACGTATTGTATTGTTGCCATCGAGGATAACAAGATGGGGTTTTTATCATATTGCATGAATTTATCCCTCTACATCATGTCATCTTGCTTAAGGCGTTACTCTGTTTTCATGAACTTAATACTCTAGATGCATGCTGGATAGCGGTCGATGAGTGGAGTAATAGTAGTAGATGCAGGCAGGAGTCGGTCTACTTGTCTCGGACGTGATGCCTATATACATGATCATACCTAGATATTCTCATAACTATGCTCAATTCTGTCAATTGCTTAACAGCAATTCGTTCACCCACCGTAAAATACTTATGCTCTTGAGAGAAGCCACTAGTGAAACCTATGGTCCCCGGGTCTATCTTCATCATATTAATCTTCCAATACTTAGTTATTTCCTTTGCTTTTTACTTTGCTTTTATTTTACTTTGCATCTTTATCACAAAAATACCAAAAATATTATCTATTATCTCTATCAGATCTCACTCTCGTAAGTGACCATGAAGGGATTGACAACCCCTAATCGTGTTGGTTGTGAGGAGTTATTTGCTTTGTGTAGGTACGAGGGACTCGCGCGTAGCGTCCTACTGGATTGATACCTTGGTTCTCAAAAACTGAGAGAAATACTTACGCTACTTTGCTACATCATCCTTTTCTCTTCAAGGAAATCCAACGCAGTGCTCAAGAGGTAGCATGCATCAAGGACATAATTCTTCTGTGCAGCAATGAGTATAATCCACAAGTTACGGACCCAGTCCGTGTAGTTGCTACCATCATCTTTCGACTTAGATTTCTCTAGGAACACATTAAAATTCAAGGGAACGGTAGCACGGGCCATTGATCTACAACATAGATATGCAAAAACTATCAGGACTAAGTTCATGACAAATTAAGTTGAATTAATAAAATTACTTAAGAACTCCCACTCAGATAGACATCCCTCAAGTCATCTAAATGATGCATGATCCAAATCAACTAAACCATGTCCGATCATCACGTGAGATGGAGTAGTCATCAATGGTGAACATCTCTATGTTGATCATATCTACTATATGATTCACGTTCGACCTTTCGGTCTCCAGTGTTCTGAGGCCATGTCTGTACATGCTAGGCTCGTCAAGTTTAACCTAAGTATTCCGCATGTGCAAATATGTCTTGCACCCATTGTATGTGAACGTAGAGTCTATCACACCCGACCATCACGTGGTGTCTCAACATGACGAATAGTAGCAACGGTGCATACCCAGGGAGAACACGTTTACCTTGAAATTTAGTTAAGGGATCATCTTATAATGCTACCGCCGTACTAAGCAAAATAAGATACATAAAAGATAAGCATCACATGCAATCAAAATATGTGACATGATATGGCCATCATCATCTTGTGCTTTTGATCTCCATCTCCAATGCATTGTCCTGATCTCCATCGTCACCGGCTCGACACCTTGATCTCCATCGTTGCGTCGTGGTCATTTCGCCAACTATTGCTTCGACAACTATCGCTAATACATAGTGATAAAGTAAACAATTACATTGCGTTTGCATTTCATACAATAAAGAGACAACAGTAAGGCTCCTCTCGGTTGCCAATAACTTTTACAAAACATGATCATCTCATACAATAACGTATATCACATCATGTCTTGACCATATCACCTCACAACATGCCCTGCAAAACAAGTTAGACATCCTCTACTTTGTTGTTGCAAGTTTTACGTGGCGGCTACGGGCTTCTAGCAAGAACAGTTCTTACCTACGTATCAAAACACAACGGTGTTTCGTCAAGTTTGCTGTTTTAACCTTCTTCAAAGACCGGCCGCAGTCAAATTCGATTCAACTAAAGTAGGAGAAACAAACACCTGCCATCCACCTTTATGCAAAACTAGTTGCATGTCTGTCGGTGGAACCGGTCTCATGTACGTGGACATGTGAGGTTGGTCCAGGCCGCTTCATCCCACAATACTGCCGAATCAAAATAAGACGTTGGTGGTAAGGAGTATGACTATCACCGCCCACAACTCTTTGTGTTCTACTCGTGCATAACATCTACGCATAGACCTCGCTCTGTTGGGAAATGTAGTAATTTCAAAAAAATTCCTACGCACACGCAAGATCATGGTGATGCATACCAACGAGAGGGGAGAGTGTTGTCCACGTACCCTCGTAGACCGAAAGCGGAAGCGTTATATCAACGTCGTTGATGTAGTCGTACGTCTTCACGGCCCGACCGATCAAGCACCGAAACTACGACACCTCCGAGTTTTAGCACACGTTCACCTCAATGACGATCCCCGGACTCCGATCTAGCAAAGTGTCGGGGATGAGTTCAGTCAGCACGACGGCGTGGTGATGGTGATGATGTTCTACCGACGCAGAGCTTCTCCTAAGCACCGCTACGATATGACCGAGGTGGAATATAGTGCAGGGGGGCACCGCACATGGCTAGGAACGATCACGAAGATCAACTTGTGTGTCTATGGGGTGCCCCCCTCCTCCGTATATAAAGGGGGGGAGGAGGAGAGGGCCGGCCAAGGGGAGAGGCGCGCCCTAGGGGGGGCAATCCTACTCCAAGTAGGTTTGGCCCCCCACTAGTATAAAAAGGGCCTATAGTCCCGGTTGGTGAGGGCCTTTAGTCCCGGTTCATGAACCGGGACTAAAGGGTCGATACTAATACCCTCACCCTTTAGTCCGGTTCTATCGAACCGGGACAGATGGGCAACCCACGTGGCCTGTCCGCGAGCCCAGACAGGAGGGCCTTTGGTCCCGTTGGTGGCACCAACCGGGACCAATAAACATCCACGCGTCGACATTTCTTTGGCTCTGGTTTTTGTTTTTTTTTCAAAGGGGGGTTTGGGGGTTTTGGGGGTTAATTTAGGTGTTTCATATATTGTGCTATAGCTAGCTAATTAATAGAGAAAAGTGTCCTTTCTTTTGTCCGTGCTTGGTCGACGCTTCGTACTATACATACGTATAGAGAGGACTAACTAGACATGCTAGCTAGCTAGGAATTAAGCAAATGTAAGATCGTCATGAACATATATGCATACGAGAGAAGTGATATCGACCACCTCTCCTTCTCCGAGAGATTGGTCGAACAACAAGTTCTCGTATATCTATCCGACACTACCGGCTACATATATACAATAATTATCTTTTACAATACGGACGCGTGGTCCACATGGTATTCCCGTCTTCAGCGATCACATAGTCAAGAAAGAATGCCGCCAATTCCTCTTGAATTGCTCAGATGCGATCTGGTGCTAGGAGTTCATCCCGCTTCAAACATCTAATTTTAAGAAAGGGTCATATATATATATATATATATATATATATATATATATATATATATATATATATATATATATATATATATATATATATATATGAATGAATGAAACTCAACAAAAATGATGGTAATAAAATAAAATTGTGAATATTTTATTTACGCACTTCAAATTGTTTGTCGGAGTAGCCCTCTCACAGGTCGTGTGGCGGATGGACTCATAAGCGTAGTATCCACAGAAATCATTCCCTTGTTCCTGCCACAACCACTTTACAAGAAACAGAGGTCAATCAAACTGATAATTAGCAAGCACATGCTAAATGGTATTGATGAAACTAGCGCTTGAATCACTAGGAGATGCGCGTGGAATATGCTACTATATAGTACTTACTTTGGTGTCAAAATTGCAGCTTCTTGGTAGTCCGGAGCTTTTTGGTGAATTTTCCCAAGCCCTGCCATACAAAGAAAACAATTACTTGATATCAGAAATGAACAAAGTTGCTGATATGGTGGATAATGATCGATTTAACTTACTTCTCGAGCATTTCGGTCATGTCCGCATACTCCTTGGGATCTTTTCGTCTCGAGTCTAAGACAGTTACTACTCCTGCTCAAGCTTAATCTCTAGGAGAATATAGTGGAACCTGCATTGCATGCATAACTCATCAATATTACATTTCTATAACCTGGACTAAATAAGGGAAACCGAATATGCCACAAGACAGTAACACTCACGTGTAGTTGTAAGGAAAGAGTATTGTATTTTTGTGTTCATTTATTTCCAACGATCGTAGCAAGTTGGCCTCGGTTTCCTTGGCACGATATTCAACCTCATTTGCATCGATGAGATATTCAACCCAATATCACCCACTTGTTTTTTCTTCATTTCTGCGATCTTCAATCTGCATAATATAGTGAGGATATTTATAAATACATGCAATGAAAGAGCTGAGTTATATAGAGATACTTAATGACCGAAGTAGTACTACTTACAGACAGTAGCAGGTGACCGTTGCTTTATCGAGGGCCAATTGATTGAAAAACTGATAGAACTCCTCAAATGGAATAGGCAACAGTTCAATTCCAAGGAGGTCATGCTCCTTTTTAACTCTCACATACAAAGTATTCCTCCCCTCAGACTCTTTGCAGGTTTTCATGTACCAATCATGCAATCTTCGCATCATCGTTGTTAGAGAGCTTTCATCTTTGATGAGAGGCTTCCCGTACTCGTATCTTTGTATCTGCACCTCCAAGAAATCAAATTGTACATCGTCGGGCACGTAATCTTCAGGATTGCCATAACCGGGCACCATCCTCGGATCGACGATGTCGCTAGCAGAGCACCTTGAGCGGGGGCACGATTGCTTGCTTGTTCGCCGAGCTGGGCAATTTGTTTCCCGGCTCGTCGTTCTTTCATCCTTTGATCACCGACAGTACTTCCCGATCTCTCCGCTTCGGCAAATGCCTTTCAATAATCGCTCATAGTTGCCTTTGGCGGAGACTTGGGTGGTTTTGCGGGGCAGCAGAGCGCCGCTTTGACGGATCTACCTTCTCCTCCGGAGGTGGATGTCTCTTTGCTTTCAACCCTTTAAACCAGTCATCCACTTGGTCTGCACGATCTTCGCGTTTTCCTCCTCGCTCCTCTCGTGCGGTAACTTATCCGAGTCTTGAGAAGGACCGAATCATATCTCCTCCGCCTTTGGCTGTCTGCTAGACGCCGCAGAGCGAGCGGGCGGATGTCTTCTTTCCTTGCTTACGGCGGAGGAGAAGGACTGCGACGCCGGAGCAGCCGAGCGCGGCGGGTCTCTTCCGCCCTTGCCGACGAGGCGGAGAAGGAGGAGGCTGGCTGCCGGACGCGCCCGGTGCAGGCGGAGAAGGAGGCGGAGTGCCGCCACGTGCGGAGAAGGAGCCGCCGAGTGCCCTGATCATCACTCGCGGAGGAGGCGGTGGAGGCGGAGTGCCTGACTCGCCGGAGGAGGAGGAGGAGGCGGAGTGCCCTGACTCGCGGGAGGAGGAGGAGGAGGCGGAGGCGTCGATTCGGAAGGTTGATGAGATCCTTCCGCCATAGGCATGGAGTCTTGAGCGTAACCCAGCCGATACTCCCTTCACCGATAGGGTGGTCAAGCGGAGCTCCTCAAATCCCTCCGTTATTTCATCGACCATCACCTTATCATATCCTTCGGAATCGGCGGCGGTGAAAAGTTGAGTCGGGTTTAGTAGGATAAACAGAGCCAACAGCCGCCTTGACCTTCAAATTGCTCCATTGCGCCATAAGGTGGCAACTTTCAGCATCCGTGATAGCATCCACGGGATAGCTGGCAGGAGCCGTCAAGGCATGCTGCTCGGCTGAAGCAGCTCGGTGGAAGCCACGCTGCTTCTCCGCGAGATGGCGGGGTAACCGGGGAAGCTTGGCAGGTCGTTTGTTGTGATCTGCTGCTTCGTTCCTCTTCTCGTTCCTCTAGCCCCATTACCCTTTCGTGCAGCGCTGCATTAGGCTCTGCTCTAGTTTCTTCCTCCTCTCATGGGTTTTGTAACCCCTGCGTCCGAAATCCAGCCTTCCACGAAGGGAGCTGGCGTGCCTCGTGTCCGTCCGAGGTGCTCGAGATTCGAGGGCCATTGTGAGCTCGTCCTTCTCCCCGTCTGGAACGAACTTCCCTTGCTGCGCTGCTTGATATAATGCTTAAGCCTCTTGACTGGTATGTCCAATTGTTCGTCCGTCCAAATGCACTTCCCGTTATAGGGTCCAAGGATCCGCCGCCCCAAGAACCAAGTCCGCAGCGGTCTGGCGATTCATTGTCTCGGTTCGATCCCTTTATCAAGCAGATCATTCTCAGCCTTGGCCCACTTAGGCGGGCTATGAGGTAGCCCACGACCCGTGCGATGGTGAAGCTTCTTCTTCGCAGCATTTCTCTTGTTTGTCGCTGACATATTTTTACTCTTTTCCGATGTCTTGTAGGCCACAAATGCGGGCCATCATCTCTGATCTTCTCATATTTGCCCGTGAATTCTGGTGTCTCATTTTTTCGACATACGTCTTGAGGTCTTTCTTCCAATTCCTGAATAGTTCTGCCATCTTCTTAAGAGCAAAAGACTTGATTAATGGCTCTATTCTGGCTTCTCCGGATCATCCTCTGGCGGTAGGGTAAAATTTGACTTCAGCTCAGTCCAAAGATCATTTTTCTCGCATATCATTGACACAAGACACCTCGGGGTCTTCGTTCTTAGGCTTATACCATTGGTGGATGCTGATCGGGATCTTGTCCCTAACGAACCCCGCAGACCGAGCAACAAATGCCTTCTTTGTCGGTAGGGTTCAATCGGTTGGCCGTCGCGCGATTTGTATGATCTCAAACTTTTCATCCGAGCTCAACTTTTCTTGGGCCTCGTCTCTTTACGAAGTTGTGCTCGATCCGGAGGGCTAGAAAAAGAACAAAGACGAGAGTTAATTAATATGTGTACATATATACCAAAACAAAGGCGAGAGCTAGTCAAGACAGGCTTAACTAATATATATACCTGGCCAAACTCGGTTTGGTGATCACGAGCCGTCCTCACGGTCTACTTCTTCACCCTCTCCTTCTTGCACGGCATTGGGTCATCGGACCATGTAAATCATAGCCAGCTGCTTCTTCACCCTCTCCTTCCGGACCATCGTTGTCGGCGTTGAGAAACATCATCGAGGAGGCGGCATCACTTCCGTGTGCGATTATGTCCCTCAACAACGCTTCTTGTGCTTCGTCTCGGGGGTGTCCATAGTTTCTACAAATATTTACAACATGGCAATTATTATTCAAACATGATAGATATGGATATATTAGTGCCAGCGTAGAACTAGCTAGCTAATCACAATAAGGAATCATATTAGTGGCCTCGACGCTGCTTCTCTAGGGTTTGGGGTGGCCTCGACAACGCTTCAAGGGTTAGGGGTGGCCTCGAGAACGCTTCAAGCTAGGAGAGTGCGTAATATCGACCCCCCACGTGTTGAAGCTATCGGGAGGGTCGGCGTTGAACAGTACATCTATGTCCCACAAGTGGCGTGGGCATCGGCGCCTGTGATAGGGTAGAGGGTCGTGGATCGCCCGGCGGTCGAGGTCGAGGGTCGAAGATCGCCGAGGGTCGGGAGGTTGCCTAGTGTCAAAGATTCAACAAAACCATGTCTTCATCATTAGGCGAAAACAGGTGCATGATGGTGCAAAGCTCTCCAAAGTTGTTTTGGAGCGGAGTCCCAGATAGGATAATTAAGCTTTTTGGTACAAAGTTCAGCAAAAGGCAAATTATCCTATCCGGACTCCATTCGAGCTAACTTTGGAGACTTCATACCATCATGCCATGGTTACTTCCGGCTAATGATGAAACCATGGATTTCTTCAATACTTTGACACTATAGGAACCTCGACCCTGAAACCTTCGACCCTTGACCCCTTAACGACCCTCGACTCTCTACCTAGTTCCCGACCCTCGACCCTCGGCGATCCTCGACACCCTCGTTATATCGACAACGACGCAACATACATATACATGGGAAAATAATGTTATCGGGGAGGGGTATCGGTACCCCCCCTCGTGTCAAAGTTTCTTCTTTCTCCTCTATTCCTTTCTTTCTTCTTCTCCTCTTCTTTTCTTCTTATCCCTCGAGAAAGGAAAATAAGGAAAAGGAAGAAAAGAGGAAGAAGGAAGAAGGAAGAAGAAAGAAAAAAAAAGAAAAAAAAAAGGAGAAGAAGAAAAGAATAGAGGAGAAGAAGAAAAATAAAAAAAATTCTATTTTTCTTCTTCTCCTCTATTCCTTTCTTCTTCTCCTCTTTTTCTTCTTTTTCCTCTCATTCTTTTTCTTCTTCTTCTTCCTTCTTCCTTCGGATCCTAGAACCCTCGAACCCTCGACCCTAGAACCCTCGAACCCTAGAACCCTCGAACCCTCGACCCTAGAACCCTCGAACCCTCAAACCCTTGTGCCTCGAAACCTCGACCGGCCTCGACGACCCTCGACCCTCAAAACATTGACCCTCGACCATGTTCCATCCACATCGATCCATGCATACATCATATATATGATCATATCTATGAACAAAAAAAACATCATATTCCATCCACATCGATCCATGCATACATCATATATATGATCATATCTATGAACAAAAAAAATTCATATGATCATCTATGAACAAAAAAACATCACATATATATGCAGAAAAAAAAATTTAGATCAACACATATGCAAAAAAGCATCATACATATATCCATACATCAATATATATACATGAAAAAAAACATTAGATCAACACATATGCAAAAAAAAATCATGGCGGCGGCGGCAGGGGGGAAGGGCAGGTGCTTGTGAGGGGCTCACTTGTGGGGCGGAGGCGGCGAGGTCGCGCCGAAGGGGGCAGCGGGAGGCGGAGGCGACGGCGAGGTCGAGGCGGAGGCGGCGGCGAGGTCGGGAGGCAGGGCGGCGACGGCGAGGTCGGCGAGGTCGGCGAGGTCGCGGAGCAGGGCGGCGGCGGCGGCGGCGACGGGCGGGACGGCGGCGACGAGGCAGGCGATGGCGTTAGGGCAGATCGGTCGGCGACAACGGCGAAGCGAGCAGGCGGCGGCGACGACGGCAATGACGGCAGCGACGACGGAAGGGCGACGGCGATGGTGACGACGAGGCGTGGCGGCGGCAGCGTCGGCGGCGTCGGGGCAACTGGCGGCGTCGGGGAGGAAAATCGCGATGAATCTGAAATTTCCCAAGTGTTCTCTTATATAGCAAGGGCATTAGTCGGTTCGTGCCACGACCGGGACTAATGCCTACTAGTCGGTTGGTGCCACCAACGGGACCAAACAAATTCAGCAGCCCAAAGGGCGGGAAGCGGCGACCTTTGGTCGGTTGGTGGCACCAACCGGGACTAAAGAGGCAATAGTCCGGTTGGTGCCACCAACCGGGACCAATCTGCTAGTCGGTTGGTGCCACCAACCGGGATCAAAACCTTGTGCTGCCCACGCCCAAAGTTTAGTCCCACATCGCTAGTGAAGGGCGCCGCACTTTGGTTTATAAGCTGGTGTGCCTCCTTTCGAGCTCCTCTCTAATGCAGGCTTTGGGCCTAAACTTGCTCTTGCTGTGGGCCTATTGGGCCTCTGCGGCCTGAATCTGGCCCATGTAGGGTTTCTAGTCGTATTCAGGCCGTGGGGGCCCGATGGGTGGCACTTTTTTTGCTTTATATTTTATTTCTTTTTGCTTTTAGTTTTAGAAAAATATAAACTTTCTATTAGTGCCATTAGTTTTAAAATTTGAAAACACTTTTTTGTTTTCTTTGTTGCTTTATTTATTTTATTTTGTTTCTACTTACAACAAAATACTTATTGTTGCTATTTTATTTTTTCAAGTTTTTTGTTTTGTTTTCTGCATTATTTATTTTCTTTTGGTTTTTGCTTTATTTTTTAATTCTTTTTTACTTTTAGGTCAGCAAAATTATAAACTTTCTGTTAGTGCTTTTAGTTTTAGAAAAATATAAACTTTCTGTTTGTGCCATTAGTTTTAAAATTGAAAACACTTTTTTGTTTTCTTTGTTGCTTTATTTATTTTATTTTGTTTCTACTTACAACAAAATGCTTATTGT
Source organism: Aegilops longissima (assembly GCA_021605205.1). NCBI lineage: Eukaryota > Viridiplantae > Streptophyta > Magnoliopsida > Poales > Poaceae > Aegilops > Aegilops longissima. The sequence goes on along the minus strand of CM038680.1, from coordinate 540,511,122 downwards.
TGCTATTTTATTTTTTTTTCAAGTTTTTTGTTTTGTTTTCTGCATTATTTATTTTCTTTTGGTTTTTGCTTTATTTTTTAATTCTTTTTGCTTTTAGGTCAGCAAAATTATAAACTTTCTGTTAGTGCCATTTGTTTTAGAACAATTATAAACTTTCTGTTTGTGCCATTTGTTTTATAAAATTTGAATTCTTTGAAATTTGTGTGAATCACAAGTTTGTGAGCTCAACAAAGGCGTGAGAGGGCGGGCTTATAAACGGTGTGGCGCCCTTGGTTGGCGAGCTTTTCAAATTCATAGTTTTCAAATGAACTCTGAAAAAGTTGGCATAGCATGTTCATGAACAAAGCGGACAATGGTATCATACTCGTGTGTTACAAAGTTGGCATGGTATCATCATAATAGTTGCGGAGAAAGTCTTCACTTTTCTTCGCTTGTGTCGTTTGCTTATTGCGCCAGTAACCATGGATAATCTTCATCGTTTATCGGGATGCTTGGGTCAGCCTTGACTTTGAAGGGGGAATTTCATGAAACTTTTCATACTCTTGAGACATGTCATCTTGCCCTCCACTCCCGGATGTCCCTTTTCACTGAAAGAACTATGTGGCGCTTTGGCTCATTGTATGATGTATTAAGCTTCCTTATCTTTTCTTTTCCTCGATCTGGTAGACATGTCCTTCACATAGATAACCTGTGCCACATCATTGGCTAGGACGAGCGGTTCGTCGGTGTACCCAAGATTTTTCAGATCCTTGTTGTCATTCCGTCTTGTGGGTCTACACACTCCCCGCCTCTGACAGATTGACCCACTTGCACTTAAACAAAGGGACCTTAAAATCTACTCCGTAGTCAAGTTCCCATATGTCTACTATGTAACCATAATATGTGTCACTTTCCTTGTCGGTTGCTGCATCAAAGCGGACACCGCTGTTTTGGTTGGTGCTCTTTTCATCTTGGTCAATCGTGTAAAATGTATTCCCATTTATCTCGTATCCTTTCCAAATCATTACAGTCGAAGATGGTCCCTGGACAACAAGTACAACTCATCACAAACAGTGCTGTCACCTCGAGGCGTGTTTCCAACCAAGCTGCTGAAAGTCTGATGTGTTCACATGTAATCCGATCGTCGCCTTTGCTCCGAGTGTTTGGGCGCAGACTGTTCTTGTGTTCATCGACAAGCGGGTCACCAAGGTAGAGTTACGTAGAAGCTGTAGTGTGCTTGAGACCAAGAATATCCATCCTGCATATTATTGAGTCTCTTCCAAGCGTGCCTTTTCGGTCAGTCTCCCCTCATACCGCGATTTAGGGAGACCTATCTTATTAAGGCCAGGAATGAAGTCAACACAAAACCCGATGACATCCTCTGTTTGATGGCCCATGGAGATGCTTCCTTCGGCCTAGCACGATTCTGAACATATTTCTTTAGGACTCCATGAACCTCTCAAAGGGGTACATATTGTGTAGAAATCGGGCCCCAGAATGACAATCTCGTCGACTAGATGAACTAGGGCGTGCGTCATGATATTGAAGAAGGATGGTGGGAACACCAGCTCGAAACCGACAAGACATTCGCCACATCACTCCTTAAGCGTTGCTATGATTTCTGGATCGATCACCTTACGAGATATTGCATTGAGGAATGCACATAGCTTCACAATGGCTAATCGGACGTTTTCGGTAGAAGCCCCTCAATGCAACGGAAGCGATTGCGTCATAATCACGTGGCAGTCATGAGACTTTAGGTTCGGAACTTTTCTCGGCATATTTATTATTCCCTTTATATTCGACGAAAGCCAGTCGGGACCTTCATCTTGAGCAGGCATTGAAAGAATATTTCTTTCTCTTCTTTAAAGAGCGTGGCTGGCGGGACCTTCATACTGCTTGGAGGCATGCCCTCTTTTTCGTTAAGCGTTGCAGGTCCTCTCGTGCCTCGGTGTATCTTTTGTCTTCCCATACCGCCCAAGAAGCCTAGCAGGTTCACGCAAAGGTTCTTCGTCATGTGCATCACGTCGATCGAAGAGCGGACCTCTAGGTCTTTCGGTGGGTAGGTCCCAAAATATAGATTTCTTCTTCCACATGGGTGCGTGATTCTCGGCGTCATTGGAACAGCTAGTCCGCGAGACCCTTTCCAAAGATTACGTGTAAATCATTGACCATAGCAAATGCGTGATCACCGATGCGCATGGCGGGCTTCTTCCGGTGATCTGCCTCGCCTTTGAAATGCTTGCCTTTCTTTCGACATTGATGGTTGGTCGGAAGAAATCGGCGATAGCCAGGTACACATTCTTCCTGCAGCTTCCGGTATATACTATCGGTGTCAAGTAAGCAGTGCGTGCATCGTGGTATCCCTTGTTTATGCATCACGAAAGGTTCTTGAGGCGGGCCAATCGTTGATGGTCACGAACAACAACGCCTTTAGGTCAAATTCCTCCTTTTGTGCTCATCCCACGTCGTACACGTTTCCATTCCACAGCTGTAAAAGTTCCTCAACTAATGGCCTTAGGTACACATCAATGTCGTTGCCGGGTTGCTTAGGGCCTTGGATGAGAACGGCATCATAATGAACTTCCGCTTCATGCACATCCAAGGAGGAAGGTTATACATACATAGAGTCACGGGCGGTGCTGTGATTGCTGCTCTGCTCCCGAAAGGATTAATGCCATCCGTGCTTAAAGCAAACCATCGTTCCTTGGGTCCTTTGCAAACTCATCCCGTACTTTCTCTCGATTTTTCTCCACTGCGACCCGTCGTGGGTGCTCTCAACTTCCGTCTTTCTTACGGTCCTCAACGTGCCATCACATCAACTTGGCATGCTCTCCGTTTACGAGCAGGCGTTTCAACCGTGGTATTATAGGAGCATACCACATCACCTTCGCAGAACCTTCTTCACAGGGAGGCTCGCCGTCAACATCACGAGGTCATCTCGTCGATCTTATACCGCAATGCACCGCATACGGGCATGCGTTCAGATCCTTGTAGGCACCACGGTAGAGGATGCGATCATTAGGGCATGCATGTATCTTCTCCACCTCCAATCCTAGAGGGCATCGACCTTCTTTGCTGCGTATGTACCGTCGGGCAATTCGTTATCCTTTGGAAGCTTCTTCTTCATTATTTTGATAGCTTCTCAAATCCTTTATCGAGCACTGCATTCTCTGCCTTCCACTTGCAGCAATTGAGTGCGGTACCAAGCTTTGTGTTGCCATCTTCGCAATTGGGGTACAACCCTTTTGTGATCCTCTAACATGCGATCGAACTTCAGCTTCTCCTTTTGACTTTCGCATTGTGTCCTTGCATCGACAATGACCGGCGGAGATCATCATCATGGGGCACATCGTCTGGTTCCTCTTGATCTTCAGCAGCTTAGCCCGTTGCAGCACCATCGTGCACATCGTCAGTGCATCTTGATGTTCGATAGCATCACCGTATTCAGGGGCACATAGTTTTCATCGTACTCTTCTTCCTTGCCGTCTTTCATCATAACCCCTATTTCTCCGTGCCTCGTCCAAACATTATAGTGTGGCATGAAACCCTTGTAAAGCAGGTGGGTGTGAAGGATTTTCGGTCGAGTAAGACTTAGTATTCCCACATATAGGGCATGGACAACACATAAAACCATTCTGCTTGTTTGCCTCAGCCACTTGAGAAAAGCATGCACCCTTAATGTACTCGGAGGTGTATACATCACCGTACATCCATTGCCGGTTCATCTGCGTGCATTATATATAATTAAGTGTGTCAAAAATCATTACAGAACATCATGAATAGATAATTAAGTGACCAAATTAATAGAAGTTCATCATCACATAAAACCAAAGTACATACATAGTTCTCATCTAACAACATAAAGCTCTGCGAGCATCTAAATTAATTAAACCATACATTGAAACTATGTAAAACATTTCAATGTGAAAACAAATCGATCATAATCGCAACCAAGGTAACAACTGATCCAACGGCATAATGATACCAAGCCTCGGTATGAATGGCATATTTTCTAATCTTTCTCATCTTCAAGCGCATTGCATCCATCTTGATCTTGTGATCATCGGCGACATCCGCAACATGCAACTTCAATATCATCTTCTCCTCCTCAAGTTTTTTATTTTTCCTTCAAGAAATTGTTTTCTTCTTCAACTAAATTTAACCTCTCGACAATAGGGTCGGTTGGAATTTCGGTTCAACAACCTCCTAGATAAATAAAATCTATGTCACGTTGGTCGGCATAATTTTCATAAACAATAAATGAACCAATAGTTATGAAAAGATAATATATACCACATCCGAATCATAGACAGGGGCCGAGGGCCGTGAGGCGGATACCAAAACCATCGCACTATATAAGATGCAATAATAAAAGTAAGAAAATAATACAAGTAAGAATATTTTCCTTTCAGAAAGAAGATAAGAACAAGAGGCTCACCACGGTGGTGCTGGCGATGAGATCGGGCGGGTGATCGGCGGCGGTGAAGGCGGGACGGGGCATGACGGACCGCTAAACCTAGACAAATTTTGAGGAAAATGGGGTTAGAGGTCGAGCTTGGAGGAGAAAGCTTAAGTAGTGTGGCTCGGGCATTCCATGAACACCTTGTGTGCATAGGAGGTGAGCTAGAGCACCACCAAGCCCTCTCCCCTCGGCAAGAAAAAGCGAGCAGGGAGTGCTCTGCTCATGACAAGGGGGTATATATAAACAGCACCATTAGTCCTGGTTGGTGGCATGAGCCGGGACTAAAGGAAGCCTTTGGTCCCGGTTCATGCCACCAACCGGGACCAATAGTGGTGGGCCAGGAGCCAGGACCATTGGTCGGTTCGTCCCTGCAACCGGGACCAAAGGTCCGGACGAACCGGGACCAATGGCCCGTGGCCCGGCCGGCCCCCAGGCTCCTGACAGGGGCAAATAGCTCCATTGGTCCCGGTTCTGGATTGAACCGAGACTAATGGGCTAAACTGCCCTGGACGATAGCCCCTTTTTCTACTAGTGCCCCTTTCCTATTAGGATTAGGAGAGGGAAGGAAGAGATGGGAAGGAAGAAGGAAAGGGGGGGGGGGGCGGCGGCCCCCCTCCCAATTCGGAATGGGCTTGGGGGGGGCCTCCTTTGCTCCTTCTCCCTCCTTTCCACTAAGGCCCAATAAGGCCCATATACCTACCGGGGGGTTCCGGAAACCTCCCGGAGCTCCGGTATAGTCCCAATCTCACATGGAACCTTTCCGGTGTCCAAATATAGCCGTCCAATATATCAATCTTTATGTCTCGACCATTTAGAGACTCCTCGTTATGTCCGTGATCACATCCGGGACTCCAAACAACCTTCGATACATCAAAACTCATAAAGTCATAATATAACTGTCATCGTAACGTTAAGCGTGCGGACCCTACGGGTTCGAGAACTATGCAGACATGACCTAGAACTGTTTCCGGTCAATAACCAATAGCGGAACACGGATGCTCATATTGGCTCCTACATATTCTCGAAGATCTTTATCAGTCAAACCGCATAACAACATCGTTGTTCCCTTTGTCATCGGTATGTTACTTGCGAGATTCGATCGTCGGTATCTCAATACCTAGTTCAATCTCGTTACCGGCAAGTCTCTTTACTCGTTACGTAATGTATCATTCTGTAACTAACTCATTAGCTACATTTCTTGCAAGGCTTATAGTGATGTGCATTACCGAGAGGGCCAGAGATACCTCTCCAGACAATCGGATGACAAATCCTAATCTCGAAATCGTCAACTCAACAAGTACCTTTGGAGACACACTGTAGAGCACCTTTATAATCACCCAGTTATGTTGTGACGTTTGGTAGCACACAAAGTGTTCCTCCGATAAGCAGGAGTTACATAATCTCATAGTCATAGGAACATGTATAAGTCATGAAGAAAGCAAAAGCAACATACTAAGCGATCAAGTGCTAAGGTAGCGGAATGGGTCAGTCAATCACATCATTCTCCTAATGATGTGATCCGTTAATCAAATGACAACTCATGTCTATGGTTAGGAAACTTAACCATCTTTGATTCTGAGCTCCTCAAGTAGAGGCATACTAGTGACACTATGTTTGTCTATGTATTCACACATGTATCATGTTTCCGGGTAATACAATTCTAGCATGAATAATAAACATTTATCATGATATGAGGAAATAAATAATAACTTTATTATTGCCTCTAGGGCATATTTCCTTCAGTCTCCCACTTGCACTAGAGTCAATAATCTAGATTACACATTAATGATTCTAACACCAATGGAGTCTTGGTGCTGATCATGTTTTGCTCGTGGAAGAGGCTTAGTCAACGGGTCTGCAATATTCAGAACCGTATGTATTTTGCAAATTTCTATGTCTCCCACCTGGACTTGGTCCCGGATGGAATTGAAGCGTCTCTTGATGTGCTTGGTCCTCTTGTGAAATCTGGATTCCTTTGCCAAGGCAATTGCACCAGTATTGTCACAGAAGATCTTCATTGGTCCCGATGCACTAGGTATGACACCTAGATCGGAAATGAACTCCTTCATCCAGACTCCTTCATTTGCTGCTTCCGAAGCAGCTATGTACTCCGCTTCGCATGTAGATCCCGCTACGACGCTTTGTTTAGAACTGCACCAACTGACCGCACCACCGTTTAATATAAACACGTATCCGGTTTGCGATTTAGAATCGTCCGGATCAGTGTCAAAGTGTGCATCGACGTAACCATTTATGACTAGTTCTTTGTCACCTCCATAAACAAGAAACATATCCTTAGTCCTTTTCAGGTATTTCAGGATGTTCTTGACTGCTGTCCAGTGATCCACTCCTGGATTACTTTGGTACATCCCTGCTAAACTAAAAGCAAGGCACACATCAGGTCTGGTACACAGCATTGCATACATGATAGAGCCTATGGCTGAAGCATAGGGAACTCCTTTCATTTTCTCTCTATCTTATCGTTGGTGGGGCATTGAGTCGACTCAGCTTCACACCTTGTAATATAGGCAAGAATCCTTTCTTTGCACGATCCATTTGAACTTTTCAAAACTTTATCAAGGTATGTGCTTTGTGAAAGTCAATCAAGCGTCTTGATCTATCTCTATAGATCTTGATGCCCAATATATAAGCAGTTTCACGAGGTCTTTCATTGAAAAATTTTATTCAAGTATCCTTTTATGCTATCCAGAAATTCTATATCATTTCCAATCAACAATATATCGTCCCCATATAATATCGAAATGCTACTGAGCTCCCACTCACTTTCTTGTAAATACATGCTTCTCCAAAAGTCTGTATAAAACCATATGCTTTGATCACACTATCAAAGCGTTTATTCTAACTCGAGAGGCTTGCACCAGTCCATAAATGGATCGCTGGAGCTTGCACACTTTGTTAGCTCCTTGGGATCGACAAAACCTTCGGTTGCATCATATACAACTCTTCTTCCGAAATCCATTCACGAATGCAGTTTTGACATCCATCGCCATATTTCATAATCATAAAATCGGCAATCGCTAACATGATTCGGACAGACTTAAGCATCGCTTCTGGTGAGAAGGTCTCATCGTAGTCAACCCTTGAACTTTTCGAAAACCTTTTGCAACAAGTCAAGCTTTGTAGACAGTAACATTACCGTCAGCGTCAGTCTTCTTCTTGTAGATCCATTTATTCTCTATTGCTTTCCGATCATCGGGCAAGTCAACCAAAGTCCACACTTTGTTCTCATACATGGATCCCATCTCAGATTTCATGGCTTCAAGCCATTTTGTGGAATCTGGGCTCACCATCGCTTCTTCATAGTTCGTAGGTTCACCATGATCTAGTAGCATGACTTCCAGAACAGGATTACCGTACCACTCTGGTGCGGATCTTATTCTGGTTGATCTACGAAGTTCAGTAACAACTTGATCTGAAGTTCCATGATCATCATCATTAACTTCCTCACTAATTAGGTTAGGTGTCACAGAAACCGGTTTCTGTGATGAACTACTTTCCAATAAGGGAGCTGGTACTGTTACCTCATCAAGTTCTACTTTCCTCCCTGAGGGAGTCCTGGACTAGGGGGTGTCCGGATAGCCGAACTATCATCTTTGGCCGGACTCCTAGACTATGAAAATACAAGATTGAAGACTTCGTCCCGTGTCGGATGGGACTTTCCTTGGTGTGGAAGGCAAGCTTGGCGTCGGATATGTAGATCTCCTACCATTGTAACCGACTACGTGTAACCCTAACCCTATCCGGTGTCTATATAAACCGGAGGGTTTTAGTCCGTGGGGCGAACAACAATCATACCATAGGCTAGCTTCTAGGGTTTAGCCTCCTTGATCTCGTGGTAGATCTACTCTTGTACTACCCATATCATCAATATTAATCAAGCATGTGTAGGGTATTACCTCCATCGAGAGGGCCCGAACACAGGTAAAAACATCGTGTCCCTTGTCTCCTGTTACCATCCGCCTAGGCGCTGCAGTTGGGACCCCCTACCGAGATCCGCGGTTTGACACCGACATTGGTGCTTTCATTGAGAGTTCCTCTGTGCCGGCACCTATAGGCCCGATGGCTCCTTCAATCGTCGACAACGATGCAGTCCAGGTGAGACTTTTCTCCCGGACAGATCTTAAATGTTCGGCGGCTTTGCCTGCGGGCAATTAGCTAGGCCATCTGGAGCAGATCCAAAGCTTCGCCACTGGCCATTAGGTCAGATTTGGAAGTTTGAACTATATGGCGATGTCGCGGAAACTTGATCTTGACGGATTGAGCCACAGCCGGCGTGCCGCCTTTGTCTCGATAGGTATGATCTAGCTCTGCCGCGAGAGCGAGTGCCACAGGCCACACCGACATCCGTTCCGACCCTTAGTTGAGCCGACTCCGCCGATCGAGGGCGGCTGGATGGACACCGCCTCGGGGCTCACGATCTCTGGCGATTGAGCGAACTCCATCCTGTCCTTTGAAGGCCGTGACTCCAACGTGCGGACTCCTCTCCGGACTCCGAACCCTCCGCGCCCCTACCAATCGAATCAATTGGGCGCCGATTATGGAGTTCACTTCGCGGACATCTTTCAGCACTTTCGCCCTTTGGCGACATTCGAATTCACTAAAGTCTCTCTCTTTATCTGGAGAGCCTGGCGGACTACGGTCGGGAAGGTTGAGATCTGCGGACGGCGAAGAAATTCAGCGCCTACCCACCACCCACTTTGTAGCCACTGTCGATGATTTAACCGACATGCTCGACTTCGACTCGAGGACATCGGCGGTATAGGCGGCGATGCGAAGGCGACCAAGACCCAGCGCCTACGAGGGCCTGGAAGGCCACCTCGTCATATGACATATACATGGTGGACATCCCAAAAGATGGGAATGGCGATGGAACAGCGGAGGATGACCCTCAAGAAACAACCCAAGCGCCCGGCGTCGGTGGCGCCGTTCTAAATCCGCCACGGTAAAAGCGGTGATTTGGCACGGAGACAATAACAACCAGACGGTGCGAAGGCGACCCCCTCAGCGGGACTCGGCGCGGGAGGAGGAGAAGCAAGACCGCCGACGGTCGGCGAGAAAAGAGAGTAGAGGGCGATAATTATCGCCTCCCTCCGAAGATGAGGCAAGCCTCGGCGACGGCGAATTTTTCATGCCTAAGGATCCCGCCGAGCAGGGCGTTTCAAGCGCGGGCTTATAGCCACGGCAAGCAGCCTCAAGAAAAAGCAGCAATAGCTTAGAGCTGACCAAGACCTGCTAGGCGGCGGATGGTGAAGTCCTTGCAGCCGAAAGTCTGAACTCGAGCGCCCCTCAAGAGATACCCAAAGCAGGCTGCTACCCCAATCGAAGGAAGCAACACCCAAACCTACATGACCAGCGCATGATCGGCCGACCGGCCACCCGTGGCATGACGACGGAAGAGCCTCTAGACCCTCCATTCAAGCCGCGCACCCGCGCGCTCAAAAAGTACCAAGGCACGGGAAAGCGCGCGGACTTACGAGATATATTGGAGGATAAGGCAAAGCGTACAAGATCGATCTACGGATCGGCGTGGGCGCCACGATATGTGATGATAACCGTCCGCCGGATCTGCAACTCCGGCCGGGCAAAAACATGACAAAGATCATTTGAGCTGCGTCGTGATATAGCCAATCTGGGCGCCGCACCCACTATGCTTCACGGGCGAGTGATGGATCATCAAATCCCCGAGGGTTTCAAACCCGTAAACATCGAATCATACGATGGCACAACAGATCCTGCGGTTTGGATCGAGGACTACCTCCTCCATATCCACAAGGCCTGTGGTGATGATCTACACGCCATCAAATACCTCCCACTCAAGCTCAAAGGACCAGCTTGGCATTGGCTTAATAGCTTGCCAGCAGAATCAATTGGTTGTTGGGAGGACCTGGAAGACGCATTCCTTGATAACTTCCATGGCACATATGTGCGACCACCAGACGCCGATGACCTTAGCCATATAATACAACAGCCAGAAGAATCGGCCAGACAATTCTGGACACGGTTCCTAACCAAGAAAAATCAAATCGTTGACTGTCCGGATGCAGAGGCCCTTGCAGCCTTCAAACATAACATCCGCGACGAGTGGCTTGCCCGGCACCTAGGATTGGAAAAGCCAAAATCTATGGCAGCCCTCACAACACTCATGACCTGCTTTTGCGCGGGAGAGGACAGCTGGCTAGCTCGAAGCAACAACTTGGCCAAACACCCTGATAGTTCGGATACCAAGGACATCAATGGCAGGTCGCGTCGCAACAAGAACAAGCGCCGCATTAACAGCGATAATGCTGAAGATCGACGATAAATGCGGATTCAGAGGCTCTAAACCGGTCGTGGAAGAAGCAATTCAAAAGAAATACCGGGGCCCATCCAACTTGGACCGAATACTCGATCGCTTGTGCGGATACATTGCACCCCGAAAAACCAGCCAACCACACCAGCAGGGATTGTTGGGTGTTCAAACAAGCAGCAAGTTAAGTGCGAACTCAATGACAAGGGGCTGCATAGCGATGAAGAGGAAGAGCCCGGCCGCCCGAACAATAGAGGACAGAAGGGCTTTCCCACACAAGTGCGGACGGTGAACATGATATCGCAACCCACATACCCAAAGGGAGCGGAAGCGTGAACTAAGGGACATATATGCGATGGAGCGATCGCCCCAAAGTTCAACCCATGGTCTTCCTGCCCGATCACCTTGATCAAAGGACCACCCACTAGCATTCGTAATGGCGGTTTCGCGCATTGGTTCTTGACCCAATTATTGACGGATTCCACCTCACGAGTCTGTTGGGCGGCGGTAGCAACCTGAACCTGCTTTATCGGATCGGTCGCAAAATGGGCATAGACCCTCAAGTTAAACCTACAAAGGCGACCTTTAAAGGCGTCATACCGGGTGTAGAGGCCAATTGTACAGGCTCAATTACACTCGAAGTGGTCTTCGGATCCCCGGATAACTTCCGAAGCGAAGAGTTAATCTTTGACATAGTCCCTTTCCGCAGCGGCTATCACGCACTACTTGGACGAACCGCATTTGCAAAGTCCAATGCGGTGCCGCACTATGCATACCTCAGGCTCAAGATGCCAGGCCCTCGAGGAGTAATCACGGTCAATGGAAACACCGAACGCTCTCTCCGAACGGAGGAGCACACGGCGGCCCTCGCGGCGGAGGTGCAAAGCAGCCTCTCACAGCAATTCTCGAGTCCGGCCATTAAACGTCCGGACACTGTCGCACCCGGAGTAACCTATAACAAGACCGCCTGGCACGATCCAAGCACGCGTAGCAATCCGGCCCCAACCCCAGCCCTCGCGAAATTGCAAAGCCAGTACTACGCGTACATAACTACGCTCTGGAGATACCATGGGCATAAGGGGAGGGGCACGACCACGACACGCCCAGAATGCGGCTGAACCGCTCCAGGGGCTCCCGATTGTGTCATTCTTTTTCTTTTTTATTTTTTCTTTTTTATTACTTTCAGGACTCCGTTTTCCGAAGTCTGTCCGGCACTAAATTGCGAACTCACGATGCAACAGCCGGGGAAGCGAAAGCTTCGTCGAGTGTTCGGTGGTCTCTACTACGAGCATTATACATGTTTTACATACCATCCATGACTTACCCACGGAGGGACATGTTAAATAGTCCCATCCCTTGCTTATCTCACAATTTGTATTGTTCTGCTTTTATTTGCAATTTCTTTTTAAATAACCAATATATAGCTCTTGCCTATTATTGCATTCTTTCCCATTATATATGTTCATTTCATGACATGTTGCACCCGTACACTTTGGTACGGCCAATACACCAGGGGCTTAAGTACCCCAAAATTATGGTGTGATAAGTCCAAATACTTTCACAAGTGCGGCACCCTGAACTTATAGTATTATATGCATCGGCTCCGAATCATGTCTTGGGTCAATAGTTGGGTTTGCCCGGCTCCTATGTTTTTGTACCTTACGTTCCATTATATCGGCTAAGGTAGCACTGGGAGAATCACTGCGATTGTGCCCCGGTTGAGCTGAGTTGAGCACCTCAGTGGAGAAAGCTAAAACTGACCGTCATGATAGGCGAGAGCGATCGCTGTTCGAGAAGATTTTTGGGTCCCTAAAGACTTATGCCGCTTAGACCGAGGAACCGGCATTGTCCGGCCAAAGGCGTGGATAAGCGCCCGAACTTCGGTCTTCGAATACTAGGGGCTTCGCGAAATTTAAAATTATAGAATTCTATGGCTAAGTGAGAGTGTTCAAGCATTATAAGTCTGGTTGCCTTGTTAGTTGCGTTGGCGCCTCTCGATGGACCCAAGAATGGGAACAAGAGCGCTCAAGTTTATCCCAACACCCGGCACTTTCGTGGCATGGGGCTGAAGCCAACGACTTGCCATCTCTCAAATTTGATAAATGGCCGCCTGAAGGTAATGTTTTAAATTAACAAGCGTTGCTTAGCGCATATGAACAAGTTTTCAGCGTCTGGGATAACAAATGCGAGTCTATTCAAAATTACATCTTTGGAGCACTCATCCGCTATCGGCGGGCACCCTTGAGGGCGCCCTCATAGTACATTTGGGCGTGCGATGCTCCTTGCCCTTCGGTGGCCCGTCCGTCTACAAGCTTCTCCACATCCAACTTGCCCGGTGCACTTTAGCACGGGCAAGGGCCAACAGGCACCTTCAATGCAGAGCGGGCGCTTGATGACTTCAATCCGTGGACAGGCGTCCACCGGCCGCGATTAGCCCAAAGTAGCTCCAGGCATGGCTTCCAATGGCCACGGCCGAACTATGAGGCCCTTCATGGCCTGTTCGGCGACCTTGTGGAGCTCGACCAGCTGCTTCAGCTGGTCGCTTAGAAACGGATGTCGGCCTCGACATCTTGAGACCGAACACCTTTTCGTCGAGCTCCCTCCTTGGCGCGATAGAGCGGCAGCATCGGACACACTACAGGGCAGATCTGCGAATGCTCTGGAGAGCTCGAATCCGGGTAAGTAATAGGTAATTCACTTTCACATGCTTGCTTTGCATAAAGAATGCCTTACCGCCGCTATCTTATTTAATGATTCAATTTCTTGGAGGGCTTTTTGGGCTTGGCCTTTAGCGGCTTTGGCACTCTCAAGAGCCGAGGACTCGGACTCTCGAGTCTTGAGTCACCTCAAACTCTCGTGTTTTTCCACGAGGCACAGGCTCTTGCCGTGCCTTCCGCCAGCTGCGCCTCCCCTTCTCTCGCTCGGTGCGCTCCGGCCGCTTTGTTTCGACCACGGACACCGCCTCCTTGAGGTCGCCACCTCGCTCGTGGCCCTGTAGTACCCATGTTATTCCTATTATCTTTTGCAACCAAATCCTTTCTATAAGGTATTTCTTTATCTGGTATTACTTACCTTCCTTGTCCTCGAGCTGCTTCTTGGCAAGGCGAGCTCATTCTCGGACCGCTCGAGGCTCTGCTTCAATGCATTGACCTCCATGATCGGTCTGCGAGAGGTCGGCAGCGCCTTTGCCTGCATTCCCATATTGACATACTTATGTTAGACTCCTCGTATATCTTTTAGATCCTTAGTCCGGCTTTTCTTTCCGAACACGAACTAAGCATCGAGGGCTCTTGTCTATGCGGTAATATTTTTACATATTCTAAACTTACCTCAAAGCCTGTTAGAAGGCTGGTACAGGCTTCAGTCAGCCCGCTCTTGGCGGACTGAACTTTCTGGATCACCACACTCATAACAGTGCGGTGCTCAGTAAGCTATCCGGTGCCTCCGGTTGGACGGAGGACATCGGCGTGTTACCCTTCCTACGAAGGGGCCGCTTGCCGGTCTTTAGAACCGCTGAAGGTTCCGGTATGGAGTCCGGACGAGGGTCGTGCTTAGAGCCCCTAGGGGTCTCGCTCCCCTTGCGCCTGGAGTCCGGGAGGTTGCCTTGCGGCGCCTCCTGCGCCACCTCCTCTTGACCAGGCCCCCCTTGGGGCCCCACCTCGGCGTCGTCCGCATCATGAGGTGAGGAGGCGGCCGGAGGTGAAGTACTCTCCATTTCGGCGAACTCGAGGACCCGCTCGGCAAGCGGCGAGCTTCGCCCTTGGCGGGCTGCATGATTGTTCGGCATTAGAGAACACTATGCAATGGAAAAAAGCCATGGGTATCCGGACACTTACGATCTCGCCAGGGCTTGGCCCTTGTTGGCCATCCTCCTCGTCGTTATCGGCGTTGGTGGAGAAGTCCGGAGGAAGGTCCTTCCTTCTTGGACCCTCCGGCCTCCCGGTTAGGCGACCTTCCTTTTCCTCTCTTCCCCGTTGGGGAGAGGCTTCTTTCCTCCTCCTCGTTCTCGGGAGAGGATTACGCTTGAGAATCGACAGCGCTTGGCGCGGGAGCTCCTTGAGTTCCGTGGCCTCCTACTTGCCTTCTTATCCGTCACCACGTGAGTGCGGAGCCAGCGATCCGTCAATCGGGCGTCCGCTGGGTCTTCTAGCAAAGGCGGATAGTTAATCTGTCCGGGCGTCTTCAACCGATCTGTCAAAGGTTAGGGAGTTTTAGATCCCACATAGAGTCAATCTATGAAAAAAGAGTCCCGTAAAGGGTAAAATAACTTACCTCGCTGGCTTGACGCTGCGAGCTGAATCCGCGATCTTCGGTAGCGGATGCGGGGGCTTCAGCGCCCTTGAACAGCACCTTACAGGCATATTCGTACGTAGTGTCGAAGAGCCAGCTCAAGGTCTGGTGCTGTGCCGGATCAACTCCCACAAATTGAAGGCCCGTTGCTGGCACGGGAGAATCCGGCGGATGAGCATAACCTGGACTACGTTGACAAGCTTGAGCTTCTTGTCCACCAGGTTTTGGACACAGATTTGGAGTCCGGTCAGCTCTTCCGAATTACCCCACGTCAGGCCCGTCTCTTTCCATGATGTGAGCCGTGTGGGGGAGCCATATATGAATTCGGGGGCCGCCACCCATTTGGAGTCGCGCGGCTCGGTGATGTAGAACCACCCCGATTGCCACCCCTTTACTGTCTCCACGAAGGAGCCCTCGAGCCATAGAACATTGGGCATCCTGCCCGCCATGGCACGTCCGCACTCCGCCTGTCGGCCGCCCACAATCTTCGGCTTGACGCTAAAGGTCTTCAACCATAAACCAAAGTGGGGTTGGATGCATAGGAAAGCCTCGCACACGACAATAAACGTCGAAATGTTTAGGATGAAGTTTGGGGCCAGATCATGGAAATCCAGGCCGTAGTAGAACATGAGCCCCCGGACAAATGGGTGAAGTGGAAAACCTAGTCCGCGGAGGAAGTGGGTGAGGAACACCACCCTCTCATGGGGCCTAGGGGTGGGGACGAGCTGCCCCTTGTTGGGGAGCCGACACGAGATGTCGCCGGACAAGTATCCGGCCTCCCGCTCTGGACATAGTTGGAGAAGGTTGAGGTGGGATGTGCGGAGTTGGGCGCTGGAGCTCGAGTGCGCAGAAATGGATGAGCAAAGGTGGAAGAAGGCGTAGGTGAAAAGGTGGATCCTTATCCCCTTATATGGACGGACGAAGCTATGCATCCCCCGCCAGCCTGGTAAAACTCGTTTATCTATAGCGCCGTAATCAATGGCGCGGATGGGTTCTACGTCCGTATTGATGGGAATCCGGAATAAGGGCACGATCTCTGCTGTGATAGGGCGTGCCGAAACCACCTCGCTAAGCGCTGAGGTGGAACAGTAAAAATGATTCATATAAAGGCCTGGCCGTGGTGTGATGTCACGCCCGGAGAATCGTTAACGAATCTGTGCAAAAGTTATTCTCTCTACGATGGTATGTGGAACTTGTTTTGCGAGCGGACACTATCCTTGTGTTCAAAACCTTCCATGAAGTATTCGGAGGAGGAACCCGCCCTGCAATGCGAAGACAATATCGCGCGGACTAAATCGTCATTGAAGCCTGGTTCGAGAGCTCTTGAGGAGTCTGGACTAGGGGTGTCCGGATAGCGAACTATCATCTTTGGCGGACTCCTAGACTATGAAGATACAAGATTGAAGACTTCGTCCCGTGTCCGGATGGGACTCTCCTTGGCGTGGAAGGCAAGCTTGGCGATACGGATATGTAGATCTCCTACCATTGTAACCGACTCTGTGTAACCCTAACCCTATCCGGTGTCTATATAAACCAGAGGGTTTTAGTCCGTAGGATGAACAACAATCATACCATAGCCTAGCTTCTAGGGTTTAGCCTCCTTGATCTCGTGGTAGATCTACTCTTGTACTACCCATATCATCAATATTAATCAAGCAGGAGTAGGGTATTACCTCCATCGAGAGGGCCCGAACCTGGGTAAAAACATCGTGTCCCTTGTCTCCTGTTACCATCCGCCTAGACGCATAGTTCGGGACCCCCTACGCGAGATCCGCCGGTTTTGACACAGACACTCCCACTCACTTCTTTCGAGAGAAACTCCTTCTCTAGAAAGGATCCATTCTTAGCAACGAATGTCTTGCCTTCGGATCTGTGATAGAAGGTGTACCCAACTGTCTCCTTTGGGTATCCTATGAAGACACATTTTTCCGACTTGGGTTCGAGCTTATCAGGTTGAAGCTTTTTCACATAAGCATCGCAGCCCCAAACTTTCAGAAACGACAACTTTGGTTTCTTGCCAAACCATAGTTCATAAGGAGTCGTCTCAACGGAATTTGATGGTGCCCTATTTAACGTGAATGCAACCGTCTCTAAAGCATAACCCCAAAACAATAGTGGTAAATCGGTAAGAGACATCATAGATCGCACCATATCTAGTAAAGTACGATTATGACGTTCAGACACACCATTACGCTGTGATGTTCCAGGTGGCGTGAGTTGTGAAACTATTCCGCATTGTTTCAAATGTAGACCAAACTCGTAACTCAAATATTCTCCTCCATGATCAGATCGTAGAAACTTTATTTTCTTGTTACGATGATTTTCAACTTCACTCTGAAATTCTTTGAACTTTTCAAATGTTTCAGACTTATGCTTCATTAAGTAGATATACCCATATATGCTTAAATCATCTGTGAAGGTGAGAAAATAACGATATCCACCACGAGCTTCAACATTCATTGGACCACATACATCTGTATGTATGATTTCTAACAAATCTGTTGCTCTCTCCATAGACCCGGAGAATGGCGTTTTAGTCATCTTGCCCATGAGGCACGGTTCGCAAGTACCAAGTGATTCATAATCAAGTGGTTCCAAAAGTCCATCAGTATGGAGTTTCTTCATGCGCTTTACACCGATATGACCTAAATGGCAGTGCCACATATAAGTTGCACTATCATTATTAACTCTGCATCTTTTGGCTTCAACATTATGAATATGTGTATCACTACAATCGAGATTCATCAAAAATAGACCACTCTTTAAGGGTGCATGACCATAAAAGATATTACTCATATAAATAGAACAACCATTATTCTCTGATTTAAATGAATAACCGTCTCGCATCAAAAAAGATCCAGATATAATGTTCATGCTCAACGCTCGCACCCAATAACAATTATTCAGGTCTAAAACTAATCCCGAAGGTAGATGTAGAGGTAGCGTGCCGACCGCGATCACATTGACTTTGGAACCATTTCCCACGCGCATCGTCACCTCGTCCTTGGCGGTGTTAAGCAATCCGTAGTCCTGTTTGAGTTGCAAATATTAGCAACAGAACCAGTATCAAATACCCAGGTGCTACTGCGAGCCCTAGTAAGGTACACATTAATAACATGTATATCACATATACCTTTGTTCACCTTGCCATCCTCCTTATCCGCCAAATACTTGGGGCAGTTCCGCTTCCAGTGACCAGTTTGCTTGCAGTAGAAGCACTCAGTTTCAGGCTTAGGTCCAGACTTGGGTTTCTTCTCTTGAGCAGCAACTTGCTTGCTGTTATTCTTGAAGTTCCCCTTCTTCTTCCCTTTGCCCTTTTTGTTGAAACTAGTGGTCTTGTTGACCATCAACACTTGATGCTCCTTCTTGATTTCTACCTCCGCAGCCTTTAGGATTGCGAAGAGCTCGGGAATTGTCTTTTCCATCCCTTGCATAATATAGTTCATCACGAAGCTCTTGTAGCTTGGTGGCAGTGGTTGGAGAATTCTGTCAATGACGCTATCATCCGGAAGATTAACTCCCGGTTGAATCAAGTGATTATTATACCCAGACATTTTGAGTATATGCTCACTGACAGAACTATTCTCCTCCATCTTGCAGCTATAGAACTTATTGGAGACTTCATATCTCTCAATCCGGGCATTTGCTTGAAATATTAACTTCAACTCCTGGAACATCTCATATGCTCCATGACGTTCAAAACGTCGTTGAAGACCCGGTTCTAAGCCGTAAAGCATGGCACACTGAACAATTGAGTAGTCATCAGCTTTGCTCTGCCAGACGTTCATAACATCTGGTGTTGGTCCTGCAACAGGCCTGGCACCCAGCGGTGCTTCCAGGACATAATTCTTCTGTACAACAATGAGGATAATCCTCAAGTTACAGACCCAGTCCGTGTAATTGCTACCATCATCTTTCAACTTTGCTTTCTCAAGGAACGCATTAAAATTCAACGGAACAACAACACGAGCCATCTATCTACAACAAACATAGACAAGCAAAATACTATCAGGTACTAAGTTCATGATAAATTTAAGTTCAATTAATCATATTACTTAAGAACTCCCACTTAGACAGACATCTCTTTAGTCATCTAAGTGATCACGTGATCCAAATCAACTAAACCATGTCCGATCATCACGTGAGATGGAGTAGTTTTGAATGGTGAACATCACTATGTTGATCATATCTACTATATGATTCACGCACGACCTTTCGGTCTCCGTGTTCCAAGGCCATATCTGCATATGCTAGTCTCGTCAAGTTTAACCTGAGTATTCCGCCTGTGCAAAACTGGCTTGCACCCGTTGTAGATGGACGTAGAGCTTATCACACCCAATCATCACGTGGTGTCTGGGCATGACAAACTTTGGCAACGGTGCATACTCAGGGAGAACACTTCTTGATAATTAGTGAGAGATCATCTTAAAATGCTACCGCAATCAAAGCAAGATAAGATGCATAAAGGATAAACATCACATGCAATCAATATAAGTGATATGATATGGCCATCATCATCTTGTTCTTGTGATCTCCATCTCCGAAGCACCGTCATGATCACCATCGTCACCGGCGCGACACCTTGATCTCCATCTTAGCATCGTTGTCGTCTAGCCAACAATTGCTTCTCGACTATAGCTACCGCTTAGTGATAAAGTAAAAGCAATTACAAAGGCGATTGCATTTCATACAATAAAGCGACAACCATATGGCTCCTGCCGATTGCGATAACTTCGGTTACAAAACATGATCATCTCATACAATAAAATATAGCATCACGTCTTGACCATATCACATCACAACATGCCCTGCAAAAACAAGTTAGACGTCCTCTACTTTGTTGTTGCAAATTTTACGTGGCTGCTACGGGCTGAGTAAGAACCGTTCTTACCTACACATCAAAACCACAACGATAGTTCGTCGTGTTAGTGTTGTTTTAACCTTCTCAAGGACCGGGTGTAGCCACACTTGGTTCAACTAAAGGTGGAGAAACTGACACCCGCTAGCCACATTTGTGCAAAGCACGTCGGGAGAACCAGTCTCGCGTAAGCGTACGCGTAATGTCGGTCCGGGCCGCTTCATCCAACAATACCGCCAAACCAAAGTATGACATGCTGGTAAGCAGTATGACTTGTATCGCCCACAACTCACTTGTGTTCTACTCGTGCATATAATATCAATGCATAAAACCTAGGCTCGGATGCCACTGTTGGGAAACGTAGTAATTTCAAAAAAATTCCTACGCACACGCAAGATCATGGTGATGCATAGCGAGAGAGGAAGAGTGTTGTCCACGTACCCTCGTGAGCGAAGCGGGCGCTATATCAACGCGGTTGATGTAGTCGTGCGTCTTCACGGCCCGACCGATCAAGCACGAAACTCGGCACCTCCGAGTTTTAGCACACGTTCAGCTCGATGGCGATCCCGGACTCGATCCAGCAAAGTGTCGGGATGAGTTCCATCAACCGCGACGGCGTGGTGGCGGTGATGATGTTCTACCGGCGAGCTTCGCCTAAGCACCGCTACGATATGACGGAGGTGGAATATAGTGGAGGGGCACCGCTGCACGGCTAGGGGCGATCACGAAGATCAACTTGTGTGTCTATGGGGTGCCCCCTCCTCGGTATATAAAGGGGAGGAGGAGAGGGCGGCCAACAGGAGAGGCGCGCCCTAGGGGGTGCAATCCTACTCCAAGTAGGTTTGGCCCCCCTTTCCTATTAGGAGTAGGAGAGGGAAGGAAGAGAGGGGAGGGAAGAAGGAAAGGGGGGGCCGGCCCCCCTCCCAATTCGGATTGGGCTTAGGAAGGGGGGGCGCCCCCTCCTTTGCTCCTTCTCCCTCCTTTCCACTAAGGCCCAATAAGGCCCATATACCTACCGAGGGGTTCCGGTAACCTCCCGGAGCTCCGGTATAGTCCCAATCTCACCCGGAACCTTTCCGGTGTCCAAATATAGCTGTCCAATATATCAATCTTTATGTCTCGACCATTTCGAGACTCCTCGTCATGTCCGTGATCACATCTGGGACTCCGAAGAACCTTCGGTACATCAAAACTCATAAACTCATAATATAACTGTCATCGTAACGTTAAGCGTGCGGACCCTACGGGTTCGACAACTATGCAGACATGACCTAGAACTGTTTCCGGTCAATAACCAATAGCGGAACCTGGATGCTCATATTGCTCCTACATATTCTACGAAGATCTTTATCGGTCAAACCGCATAACAACATACGTTGTTCCCTTTGTCATCGGTATGTTACTTGCCCGAGATTCGATCGCCAGTATCTCAATACCTAGTTCAATCTCGTTACCGGCAAGTCTCTTTACTCGTTACGTAATGTATCATTCCGTAACTAACTCATTAGCTACATTGCTTGCAAGGCTTATAGTGATGTGCATTACCGAGAGGGCCCAGAGATACCTCTCCGACAATCGGAGTGACAAATCCTAATCTCAAAATACGTCAACTCAACAAGTATCTTTGGAGACACCTGTAGAGCACCTTTATAATCACCCAGTTACGTTGTGACGTTTGGTAGCACACAAAGTGTTCCTCCGGTAAACGGGAGTTACATAATCTCATAGTCATAGGAACATGTATGAGTCATGAAGAAAGCAAAAGCAACATACTAAACGATCAAGTGCTAAGCTAACGGAATGGGTCAGGTGAATCACATCATTCTCCTAATGATGTGATACCGTTAATCAAATGACAACTCATGTCTATGGTTAGGAAACTTAACCATCTTTGATTTACGAGCTAGTCAAGTAGAGGCATACTAGTGACACTATGTTTGTCTATGTATTCACACATGTATCATGTTTCCGGGTAATACAATTCTAGCATGAATAATAAACATTTATCATGATATGAGGAAATAAATAATAACTTTATTATTGCCTCTAGGGCATATTTCCTTCACGCTCATGATGCCACTATTGGGAAACGTTGCATGGAAAACAAAAAAAATGTACGCACATGCAATGATATATACATTGAGATGCATAGCAACGAGGGGAGAGTATGTCTACATACCCTCGTAGACCAAAAGCGGAACCGTTTCACATCGCAGTTGATGTAGTCAAACTTTCTTCACGCTCCACCGATCGAGTAGTACGACACCTCCGAGTTTTGCACACATTCAGCTCGGTGACGTCCCTCGCCTTCTTGATCCAGCAAGGTGTTGAGGTAGTAGATGAGTTTCGTCAGAATGATGGCGTGGTGACACTGTAGTGATCCTCGCAGGGCTTCGCCTAAGCACCGCGAACCAAGGGGCGCCCCCTTCCCACATATATATAGGTGGGAGGGGAGGAGAGGTAGCCAAGGGGCGCCTAAGCACCGGGAAAATATGGCAGGAAACCTTAACCATCTTTGGTCAACGAGCTAGTCAAGTAGAGGCTCACTAGGGACACAGTGTTTGTCTATGTATTCACACATGTATTTAGATTTTCGATCAATACAATTCTAGCATGAATAACAAACATTTATCATGAATAAGGAAATATAAACTAACAACTTTATTATTGCCTCTAGGGCACATTTCCTTCACCAACAATCTTCCCAAAATCTAGTATTGCTACCATCTCCCAACTTTTATTAACAAATTGACAATAGATCATTTTCACCCCCATAAAACTCCCCCAAAATTGAGAATCTCTTGGTTTTTTCTCCATTCCAGATATACATTTGTTCTTAACATATTTATTTAGGATAATGTCCACCCATATTCCACTTTCAATCTCTAATTTCCAAAGCCATTTAGACAACAGAGCTTTATGCATAATTTCTAGATTCGGAATCCCTAGCCCCCCTTGCCCTTTACGTAAGCAGCAAGTTTTCTAGTTTACTAGGTGATGTTTCGTTTTATCTTCATTTTCTTGCCAAACTAGTCTAGATCTAATGAAATCAGTTTCCCCGCTAATCCCTATAGGTAAAGTATAGAAGGACATCATAAAGAGAGGGGTATTTGTTAGGCAAGCTTGTACAAGAGTCACCCTGCCTGCCATGTTCAACAACCTCCCTCGCCAGCAGGCACATCTTTTTTCTATTTTTTTAGTGACCCCCTTCTAGAATTTATTTCCTAATCTTATATTAGAAACAGGCAGTCCTAGATATTTTAAGGGAATTTTCCCAATTTCTCATGTAAAAATTTATTGGTATTTATCTGCCTTATTGGCAGCTTCCCCCAAAAGAAAGATTTCACTCTTATGAAAATTTATGATCAACCAACACATCTGCCCAAATGTAGTCAGAATGAATTTCAGATTTTTGGCACTCTCCTCATCATCCTAAAGAAGAAATCTAGTGTCATCAGCATAATGTAACATATTGACTCCATTATTGCCCAATTCAGGTAAGACCTCTTTGACAAATCCTTCTTGTTTTGCCTTATCTAAGATAATGGCAAGGGCATTAGCTACCAGATCAAAAAGAAGGGGAGACAGGGCATCCCCCTGTCTCCATGCCTTGTGTGTTTTAAAGTAAGGCCCTATGGTATCATTAACTTTAGTCCCAACATGACCACCAATCATGGTGTGCATCACCAGGTCACACCATTTATCTGGAAAATTCTTCATCTTCATCATCTTGTAAACAAATGGCCATTTGACTTTGTCATAGGCCTTCTCAAAATCTACTATAAAAAGCAATGCACTGTGGTTTCTTTGATGAATAGTGTTTAGGGCTTCATGAAGCACTACCACTCCCTCCATAATGTATCTTCCATTAATAAAGGCAGTTTGTGTTGGAGAAATAATGAGCTTAATGAATTTTCTCAACCTATTCATCAGCACCTTGGTAATGATTTTAAAAACTCACATTAAGCAAACAAATTGGCCTAAATTTTTGTATTTGTTTAGCATATTTAACTTTTTGAACCAAGCTAATGATTCTACAGTTGTGTCTAGTTATGTCTAAAGTACCCGAATGGAAATCATCAAGTAGCCCCTTGAGGTACTGAGGGAGTCCTGGATTAGGGGGTGTCCGGATAGCCGAACTATCACCGTTGGCTGGACTCCTGGACTATGAAGATACAAGATTGAAGACTTCGTCCCGTGTCCGGATGGGACTTTCCTTGGCGTGGAAGGCAAGCTTGGCGTCTGGATGTGTAGATCTCCTACCATTGTAACCGACTCTGTAACCCTAACCCTATCCGGTGTCTATATAAGCCGGAGGGTTTTAGTCCGTAAGGCGAACAACAATCATACCATAGGCTACCTTCTAGGGTTTAGCCTCTCGATCTCGTGGTAGATCCACTCTTGTACTACCCATGTCATCAATATTAATCAAGCGGGAGTAGGGTTTTACCTCCATCGAGAGGGCCCGAACACAGGTAAAAACAACGTGTCCCTTGTCTCCTGTTACCATCCGCCTAGATGCACATTCGGGACCCCCTACCGAGATCCGCGGTTTGACACCGACATTGGTGCTTTCATTGAGAGTTCCTCTGTGTCGTCAACTTTAGGCCCGATGGCTCCTTGATCATCAACAACGACGCGGTCGGTGAGACTTTTCTCCCGGACAGATCTTCGATTCGGCGGCTTTGCTGCGGGCAATTCACTTGGCCATCTGGAGCAGATCAAAGCTATGCCCCTGCCATCAGGTCAGATTTGGGAGTTTGAACTACGGCCGACATCCCGGATACTTGATCTTGACGGATTCGAGCCACAGCCAGCGCCGCCGCCTTTGTCTCGATGGGCATGATCTGGGTCTGCCGCGAGCGATGCCACAGGAGGCCACACCAACATCCGTTCCGACCCTTAGTTGGAGCCGACTCCGTGATCGAGGGCGGTGGATGGACACCGCCTCGGGGGCTACGATCTCTACGGCGATTGAGCCGAACTCCATCCCTGTCCTTTGCGAAGACCGTGACTCCAACGTGCCGGACTCCTCTCCGGACTCCGAACCCTCCGCGCCCCTGCCAATCGAATCCAATTGGGCGTCGATTATGGAGTTCACTTCCGTGGACATCTTTCAGCACTCGCCCTTTGGCGACATTCTGAATTCACCAAAGTCTCTCTCTTTATCTGGAGAGCCCTGGCCGGACTACGGTCAGGAAGGTTGGGATGCGGACAATGAATAAATTCAACGCCCACCCACCACCCACTTTGTAGCCACTATCGATGATTTAACCGACATGCTCGACTTCAACTCCGAAGACATCGACGGTATGGGCGGCGATCTTTGGAGGCGACCAAGAACCAGCGCCTACGGGGCACTAGAAGGCCACCTCGTCATCGACATATACATGGTGGACATCCCAAAAGATGGGAGCGGTGATGGAACAGCGGAGGATGACCCTCAAGAAGCAGCCTAAGCGCCAAGGCGTCGTGGTGCCGCTCTAAATCCGCCACAATAAAAGCGGTGATTCCGGCACGGTAGATAATAACACCCGGACGGTGCGAAGGCAACCCCTCCAGCAGGATTCAGCACGGAGGAGGAGAAGCCAGCCCTCATGATAGAGGCGGCGACAGGGAGGTGGAGGGCGATAATTATATGCCTCCCTCCGAAGATGAGGCAAGCCTCGGCGACAGCAATTTGTCGTGCACGAGGATCCCGCCGAACAGGAGAGTTTCAAGCGCAGGCTTATGGCCACGGCAAGCAGCCTCAAGAAAAAGCAGCAGCAGCTTAGAGCTGACCAAGACTTGCTAGGTGATGAGATGGACTGAAGTCCTTGCAGCGAAGAGTCTGAACTCGAGCGCCCCTCAAGAGATACCCAAAATGCAGGCTGCTACCCCAATCGGAGGAAGCAGTACCCAAACCTACATCACCAGCGCATGATCGACCGACCGGCCACCCGTAGCAGCGACGGAGAGCCTCTACACCCTCCATTCAAGCCGCACCCGCGCGCTCGAAAAATACCAAGGCACGGGAAGCGCGCGGACCTGCGAGACATATTGGAGGACAAGGCAAGGCAAACAAGATCGATCTACGGATCGCATGGGCGCCCACGACCGCGTGGCGATAACCGTCACGCGGATACAACAATTCGGCGGGCGAACACGATTGACAAAGCTCATTTGAGCTGCGTCGTGATATAGCTCAATAAAGAGCGCCAGACACCCACTATGCTTCACGAGACGAAGTGATGGATCATCAAATCCCGAGGGTTTCAAACCGTAAACATTGAATCATACGATGGCACAACAGATCCTGCGGTTTGGATCGAGGACTACCTCCTCCATATCCACATGGCCCGCGGTGATGATCTACGCCATCAAATACCTCCCACTCAAGCTTAAAGGACCAGCTTGGCATTGGCTTAACAGCTTACCGGCGAATCAATTGGTTGTTGGGAGGACACGGAAGCCGCATTCCTTGATAACTTCCAGGGCACATATGTGCGACCACGAGCGCTGATGACCTCAGCCACATAATTCAGCAGCCGGAAGAATCGGCGGACAATTACGGACACGGTTCCTAACCAAGAAAAATCAAATCGTTGACTATCCGGATGCAGAGGCCCTGGCAGCCTTCAAACATAACATCCGCGACGAGTGGCTTGCCCGGCACCTAGGACAGGAAAAGCCGAAATCCATGGCAGCCCTCACAACACTCATGACCCGCTTTTGCGCAGAAGAGGACAGCTGGCTAGCTCGTAGTAACAACTTGACCAAAAACCCTGGTAGTTCGGATACCAAGGACAGCAATGGCAGGTCGCGTCACAACTAGCACAAGCGCCGCATTAACGGCAATAATGCTGAAGATACGGCAGTCAATGCTGGATTCAGAGGCTCTAAACCCGGTCAGTGGAAAATCCGTTCAAAAGAAATACTCAGGGCCCGTCCAATCTGGACCGAATACTCGATCGCTCGTGCCAAATACATGGCACCCTGAAAAACCAGCCAACCACACCAACAGGGATTGTTGGGTCTTCAAACAAGCAGGCAAGTTAAATGCGAACTCAATGACAAGGGGCTGCATAGCGATGGCGAGGAGGAGCCCGGCCGCCCGAACAATAGAGGCGAAGGTTTCCCCCACAAGTGCGGACGGTGAACATGATATCGCAACTCACATACCCAAATGGGGCGGCGTGCACTAAAGGGCGTATCTGCGATGGAACCATCGCCCGAAGTTCAACCCATGGTCCTCCTTCGATCACCTTTGATCGAAGGACCACCCACTAGCATCCGCCACGGCGGATTCGCGCGTGGTTCTTCACCCAATCATCGTGGTTCACCTCACTAGAGTCCTGATGGATGGCGGTAGCAGCCTGAACCTGCTCTATCGGGATCTGATCGCAAAATGGGCATAGACCCTCAAGGATTAAACCCACAAAGGCGACCTTTAAAGGCGTCATACCGGTGTAGAGGCCAATTGTATAGGCTCAGCTTCACTCGAAGTGGTCTTGGATCCCGGATAACTTCGAAGCAAAGAGTTAATCTTGACATAGTCCCGTTCATGGCGGCTATCACGCCTTGCTTGGGCGAACCGCATTTGCAAAGTTCAATGCGGTGCCGCACTACGCATACCTCAAGCTCAAGATGTCAGGCCCTCGAGGAATAATCATGGTCAATGGAAACACCAAACGCTCTCTTCGAACGGAGGAGCATACGGCGGCCCTCGCGGCGGAGGTGCAAAGCAGCCTCTCACGGCAATTCTCGAGTCCGGCTACTAAACGTCCGGACACCGCCAAGCGCGCACGGAACAACCTACAACAAGACCGCATGGCACAATCCGAGCATGCATAGCAATCCGGCCCCAACCCCAGCCCTCGCGAAATTGCGAAGCCAGTACTACGCGTACATAACTACACTCTGGAGATACCATGGGCATAAGGGAGGGCACGACCACGGCTGCGCCAGAATGCGGCTCAACCGCACTGGGGCTCCGATTGTGTCATTCTTTTTCTTTCTTCTTTTCTCTTACTTTCAGGACTCCGTTTTCCGAAGCCCTGTCCGGCACTAAATTGCGAACTCACGATGCAACAGCCAGGAAGCGAAAGCTCGTCAGTGTCCAGGTGGTCTCTACTACGAGCATTATACCCGTTTACATACCATCCAGCTTACCCACGGAGAGGACATGTTAAATAGTCCCATCCCTTGCTTATCGCACTATTTGTATCATTCTCCTTTCATTGCAGTACCTTTTTGAATAAACAATACATAGCTTTTGCCTATTATTGCACTCCTTTCTTTATCTATATATATATGTTCATTCATGACATGTTGCACCCGTACACTTTGGTACGGCCAATACACCAGGGGCTTAAGTACCCCAAAAATATGGTGTGATAAGTCCTAACACTTTCACAAGTGCGGCACCCCGAACTTATAGCATTATATGCATCGGCTCCAAATCATGTCTTGGGTCAATAGTTGGGTTTGCCCGGCTCCCATGTTTTGGTACCTTACGTTCCATTATATCGGCTAAGGTAGCGCTGGGAGAACCACTGCGATTGTGCCCCGGTTGAGCTGGGTTGAGCACCTCGGTGGAAAGCTAAAACTGACTGTCATGATAGAGGCGAGAGCGATGCGCTGTTCGAGAGGTTTTTCGGGTCCCTAAAGACTTATGCTGCTTAGAGCGAGGAGTCGGCATTGTCCGAATAAAGGCATGGATAGTGCCTCGAACTCGGTCTTCCGAATACTAGGGGCTTCACCGAAATTTAAAATTATAGAATTCTATGGCTAAGTGAGAGTGTTCAAGCACTATAGTCCGGTTGCCTTGTTACGTTCGTTGGCGCCTCCTCGAAGGACCCAAGAATGGGAACAAGAGCGCTCAAGTTTATCCCAACACCCCAGCACTTTCGTGGCATGGGGCTGAAGCCAATGACTTCCCATCTCTCAAATTTGATAAGCGGCCACACGAAGGTAATATTTTAAATTCTGGCGTTGCTTAGCGCATATGAACAAGTTTTCAGCGTCAGGATAACAAATGCGAGTCTATTCAAAATTACATCTTTGGAGCATTCACCGCTATAAAGCGAGCACCCTTCATGATGCCCTCATAGTACATTTCGGGCTTGCGATGGTCCTTGCCCTTGGTGGCCCGTCTGTCACAAGCTTCTCAGCATCCAGCTTGCCCGGTGCACTTTAGCACGGGCAAGGCCCGACAGGCACCTTCAATGCAGACGGGCGCTTGATGACTTCAATCCATGCATGGACAGGCGTCCACCAGCCGCCCACTAGCCCGGTAGCTCCTGGCATGGCTTCCAATGGCCACACCAATTATGAGGCCCTTCATGGCCTATTCGGCGACCTTGTGGAGCTCGACCAGCTGCTTCAGCTGGTCGCTCGAAACACCGGATGTCCGTCCTCGGCATCTGAGACCAGAACACCTTTTCCGTCGAGCTCCCTCCTTGGCGCGGTAGAACAGCGCAGCATCGGTTACACTACGGGGCAGATCTGTGAATGCTCTGGAGAGCTCGGATTCGGGTAAGTAATAGGTAATCCACTTTCACATGCTTGCTTTGCATAAAGAATGCCTTACCGCCGCTATCTTCTTTAATGATTCAATTTCTTGGAGGGCTTTTTGGGCTTGGCCTTAGCGGCTTTGGCACTCTCAAGAGCCGAGGCGAGCTCGGACTCTCGAGTCTTCGAGTCACGCTCCAAACTCTCATGTTTTTCCACGAGCACAGGAGCTCTTGCCGCACCTCCGCCACCCGCGCCTCCTGCTTCTCTCGCTCGGTGCGCTCATGGCAGCTTTGCTTCGACGCGGACACCGCTTCCTTCAGGGTCGCCACCTCGTTCGTGGCCCCTAAAATACCCATGTTAGTCCTGTCATTTTTTGCAACCACATCCTTTCTATAAGGTATTTCTTTAATAAGGTATTACTTACCTTCCTTGTCCTCGAGCTGCTTCTTGGCAAGGCCGAGCTCGTTCTCGGACCGCTCGAGGCTCTGCTTCAATGCATTGACCTCCGCAGTCAGTGCGGCAGGTCAGCAGCGCAGCCTGCATTCCCATATTGACATACATATGTTAGACTCCTGTGTATATCTTTTTAGATCCTCAGTCCGGCTTTTCTTTCCGAACACCGAACTAAGCATC
Organism: Aegilops longissima; assembly: GCA_021605205.1. Taxonomy (NCBI): domain Eukaryota; kingdom Viridiplantae; phylum Streptophyta; class Magnoliopsida; order Poales; family Poaceae; genus Aegilops; species Aegilops longissima. The sequence goes on along the minus strand of CM038680.1, from coordinate 540,481,095 downwards.
AGGGGCTACTTCTATGCGGTAATATTTTTACATATTCTAAACTTACCTCAAAGCCTGTTAGAAGGCTAGCACAGGCTTTGGCCAGCCCGCTCTTGGCGGACTGAACTTTCTGGATCACCACACTCATAACAGTGCGGTGCTCCTCGTCGATGGAGGCGCCGTTAAGCGCCTCCAGCAAGCTATCCGGTGCCTCCGGATGGACGGAGGTCACCGGCATCGTAGTGTTACCCTTCTTACTAAGGGGCCGCTTGCCGGACTTCGGAACCATTGAAGGTTCCGGTACGGAGTCCGGCACAGGGCCAGACTTAGAGCCCTCTGGGGTTTCGCCCCCTTTGCGCCCGCAGTCCGGGAGGTCGCCTTGCGGCGCCTCCAGGACCACCTCCTCCTGGCTGGGCCCCTTTTGGGACTCCACCGAGGTGTCGTCTGCGTCACGAGGGGAGGAGGCGGTCGGAAGTGAAGTGCTATTCACATCCGAGAATTCCGGGAGCCGCTCGACGAAGCGGCGAGCTCGTCCTTGGGCGGGCTACATGGTTATATTCGGCATTAGAAGACACTATGCGACAAATAAAAAGTCATGAGCTATTTCGGAGTCCGGACACTTACGATCTCGCCAGGGGCTTGGCCCTTGCGGCCACTCCTCCTCGTCGTTGTCGGCGTTGGTGGAGAAGTCCGGAGGAAGGGTCCTTCCTTTCTTGGACCCTCCGGCCTCCCGATCGGGCGGCCTTCCTTTCTTCTCTCCCCATTGGGAGAGGCTCTTCCTCCTCCTCGTCCTCGGGGAGGATTCCGCCTCAGTCGTCGGACGATGAGTCGACAACACTTGGCGCGGGAGCTCCTTGAGTTCCGTGGCCTTCTTCTTGGCCTTCTTCTCGGCACCACGTGAGGTGCGGGAGCCAGCAATCCGTCAATCGGGCGTCCGCTGGAGTCTTCGGCAAGGGTCGAGACGGTTAATCTGTCCGGACGTCTTCAGCCAGTCCTGTCAAAGGTTGGGGAGCTTTAGATCCCGCATAGAGTCAAAGTATGAAAAACAAGAGTCCCGTAAAGGGTAAAACAGCTTACCTCGGTAGCTTGGTGCTGTGAGCTGAATCCGCGATCTTCAGTAGCGGATGTGGGAGCCTCGGCGCCCTTGAACAGCACCTTCCAGGCATCTTCGTACGTAGTGTCGAAGAGCCCTTTCAGAGTTTGGTGCTGTGCCGGATCGAACTCCCACAATTTGAAGGCCCGTTGTTGGCATGGGAGGATCTGGCGGATGAGCATAACCTGGACTACATTGACAAGCCTGAGATTCTTGTCCACCAGGTTTCGGACGCAGGTTTGGAGTCCGGACAGCTCGTCCGAATTACCCCACACCAGGCCCATCTCTTTCCCTGATGTGAGCCGTGTGGGGAAGCCAGATCGGAATTCGGGGGCCGCCGCCCATTGAGAGTCGCGCGGCTCGGTGATGTAGAACCACCCCGATTGCCACCCCTTTATGGTCTCCACAAAGGAGCCCTCGAGCCATAAGACTTTGGCCATCTTGCCAACCATGGCACCTCCGCACTCCGCTTGGCGCCCGCGCACTACCTTCGGCTTGACATTGAAGGTCTTCAGCCATAAGCCGAAGTGGGGCTGGATGTAGAGGAAGGCCTCGCACACGACGATGAACGTCGAGATGTTGAGGATGAAATTTGGGGCCAGATCGTGGAAGTCCAGGCCGTAGTAGAACATGAGCCCCCGGACAAATGGGTGAAGTGGAAAACCTAGTCTGCGGAGGAAGTGGGTGAGGAACACCACCCTCTCATGGGGCCTGGGGGTGGGAATGAGCTGCCCCTTGTCGGGTAGCCGGTGCGCGATGTCGCTGGACAAGTATCCGGCCTTCCGCAACTTTTTGACTTGTCCCTCCGTGACGGAGGAGACCATCCACTTGCCTCCCGCTCCGGACATGGCTGGAGAAGGTTGAGGAGGGATGTGCAGACTTGGGCGCTGGAGCTCGAGTGCGCGGAAATGGATGAGCAAAGGAGGAAGAAGGCGTAGGTGAAAAGGTGGATCCTTATCCCCTTATATGGAAGGACGAAAATATGCGTCCCCACCAGCCTGGTAAAACTCGCTTATCTCCCAAGCACCATAATCAATGGCGCAGTTGGGTTACCCACGTCCATATTGATGGGAATTCCGGAATAAGGGGGCACGATCTCCGCTCTGATAAGACGTGCCAAGGAAACCGCCTCGCTAAACGCGCTGAGGTGGAACAGTAAAAACAATTCGTATAAAGGACTGGCGGTGGTGTGATGTCACGCCGCGGAATATGTCAGCAGATCTATGCAAAGGTTATTCCCTCTACGGTAGTATGTGGAACTTGTTTTGCAGAGCCGGACACTATCCTTGTGTTCAAAATCTTCTATGAAGTATTCGGAGGAGGAACCCGCCTTGCAATGCCGAAGACAATATGCGCGCCGGACTCGTCGTCATTGAAGCCTGGTTCGAGGGCTACTCTTGAGGAGTCTGGATTAGGGGTGTCCGGATAGCCAAACTATCACCGTTGGCGGACTCTGGACTATGAAGATACAAGATTGAAGACTTCGTCCGTGTCCGGATGGGACTTTCCTTGGCGTGGAAGGCAAGCTTGGCGTCTGGATGTGTAGATCTCCTACCATTGTAACCGACTCTGTGTAACCCTAACCCTATCCGGTGTCTATATAAACCGGAGGGTTTTAGTCCGTAGGGCGAACAACAATCATACCATAGGCTAGCTTCTAGGGTTTAGCCTCTCTCATCTCGTGGTAGATCCACTCTTGTACTACCCATATCATCAATATTAATCAAGCAGGAGTAGGGTTTTACCTCCATCGAGAGGGCCCGAACCTGGGTAAAAACATTGTTTCCCTTGTCTCCTGTTACCATCCGCCTAGACGCACAGTTCGGGACCCCCTACCCGAGATCCGCCGGTTTTGACACCTACAGGTACCATTTCACCACTTCCCAAAAATGTTGATAAAAGTCTACAGGTAATCCATCAGGGCCTGGATTTTTTTCCATATTAAAAACTACCTCATGCAGCTCTTCCATAGAGAAAGGTTCAATCAACATTGCTGCATGTTCACCACTGATCCCAGGTGCATTTTGTATGCCCAAGTTCACAGTTGAAGGATCAGGTTGTTCAAACAGTTTTTTATAAAAGTTTGTGATATATACAATTAGATTATCATCTCCCTCAACCACTCCTTCTTCCTGGATGAGGGATAATATTTTGTTTTTCCTCTTTCTGA